>QEPC01010552.1:7359362-7384613 GCA_003113815.1 Sphenodon punctatus | reverse complement strand
GGGACCCCTGCTCGGTCTGCTTCTCCCGGAGGAGCTCGCTGCCCTTCACGCTGCAGTTGAAGAAGCCCGCCAGTTTCCTCCCCCGCTCGACCAGGGAGCTAAGGGTGCCTGGCCCAATGCCTTTATCACCCAAGCCCAGAGCGTCCCTCACCACAAGATGGAGGGTGTGTGCAGGCAGGAACCGAATCCAGGGGTCAAATCCAGGCACTTGCAAAGGGCCCGGATGAAAACTAGCCATGACTCACATTTGGTCTCCGGGCCTCAGGTCCCCCCCCCCCTTGGGTTAGGCCCTGTAAGAGGGCGTTAGTGATGCCAGTTCTCTGGATTTCACCCAGAGATTCAGGGTTTTCATCCAGAGGCTCCAGGAGAAGCTCCAATTTCTCCAGCCAGTGGAATTTCTGGAGGTGGCAGGTCAGCAGCCACACCAGAAAGGAGGTTGACCATAGGGTCTTGTGGTCAGATATGCAAATTTTAGAGGACACTTATCAGAAATACAGGTTGCAGGGCTGCACTAGAGTCAATGCAAGCCTGAAACCTGTATTTCTCATGTGTCCTCTAAAATATGCATATCACGTCACCCTATGGGGCCATCTCCCACCCCTATGGAATGCCATGATGTCATAATGCTCCAGAAGGGCGGGGTTATGTCAGAAAGGGGCATGGCAACCCCTTTGCCCCGCCTCCTCCAACGTGGTTCCGACCTCTGGGTTTCTTCCTGGAGCAAGGTGTTGATGCTAACAGTGTCTGGGAGTCAACCCACCCACATCTCCTGTGTCCAGAGAGCCCCCTTGGCAGCGGGGGTGAACTAGGTACCTTCTGGCCTTAAAATTCTGTCATTCAAAGACAGCAGATCACAGCTTTAAGTATCAGAACAAAGACCTGTTTCCTGCTATAGTCTCTATAATCACGACTGTTCGGTGCCAGGCACGCGGTTAGCGCCGTATAAAAAATGAATAACAATTGATAATCTCATAGTCCTTCTCTAATGCAACCGCCCAGCAAGCCAATTTTAGAGTACTGTAGCCAATTTGAAAAGTCACAATTCCAGGAAATCCAGAGAGATTGTGTGGTTGCTGTGTTGGCCCCAAGTGACAGAGATGAAGACACAGTGGTTTGAATACCATCTCTTATTGCACCAACTGCTGGTGGTCAAAATGAGCAAGGAAAATTAAAAACAAAATCCTTAACAAATATCAGGCCACTAGAGGGTGCCATGTTTCTATTCTCATGGGTTTGGCTGCTGTCTTCTGGAGCAAACAACTTCTGGAGCAGAGACCAGCCGGACGACTGCAGGACGCTGTCACTGGGCACCAGCAGGGGTCTCTGATGCGTGGGATGGAGAGGGCTTTCCTGTTACTGTTCTGAGCTGTTTCTCTGTCCACAATGATGAGTCTTCTTTCCTTGTGCTTCCTAATAGCTCCCTGCCTAGTCTGTGGCCTTGTACACATGAGGAATGCCCTGAGTTGCATGAGCATTGGTTATGATACCTCTGATTAGATCAGGGGTAAATAAAGCCTGATTCCATGGCAGTGGATAGAGGTACCCCAGTGGTCGAGGCTTTGCTGACCCATCTAAATGTCCTGATCTGAGGTTATTTCCCTGGGCTAAATTGCTGAGGGAGTAAAAGTACCCTGAGGTACTCTGTATGTGCCTCAAAACATGGGGTTCAGGTAGAGCTATCGCCTCCCTCCGTACATTCACCAGGAGGGGGCGGGCTATCTTTGAAAGGGGGCATGACAGAGAGGCTGTCACATGTCTTTCTCACGTAACCACACCCCTTACATAATGCCATGATGTCATGGCATTCCACAGGGGCTGTCACATGACATCATGGTGCTCAATAGGGGCGGAGCCATGGAAGAAGGGGACGGGACAGTCCCTATGGTCTGCCCCCTTTCTGACATAGCTTCACCCTGCTAGCCCTGGAAGCCTCCTCATGCCCCTAACAACTCCAGTTTCTCTGGGTTACCGTGTGCAGGGCTGGTGCAAAACTCCCTTTCCACCTTCACAGAAATTTTCCTGCGAAAACAGAATGGCAGTTGGAATTTCGCAATAATACAAGTAAACCAAGCTACTGGACAACAAACAATATATTATATTTAAAAAATCATACCTATACAGAGAAAATAGATAGCTATATAAACTATACACGCCTCAAATGGCAAATATAAAATCAATACAAGTATCCTCTTATTGAAACAAACTAAAAGCTAATCATAACCCGACGCCGTTCATCAGGGGAATTCTGTGAACACTAGAACCATAAAAGAAAAGTTTAGATCAACGAAGAATATAACATAACTTCACAGACAGTCTATAAATTGTGTGCATCATTTCTACAAAAAGAGATGCACAAGAATCAAATTTCTTTATTGTTAAACATGGGCCAAACAAGCCCAGTGTTTATACCCAAGAAGTCAAATAAGTAAAAAAAAAGTTGTTGTTGTTTTTAAAAAAACCTGTCGTGGAAATATGAATTATATTTTCTTCATGGAGAGTCAGCCTGGCTAAATGCCCCCAAAAAGATTGTCTAATGAGGTAAAAATGAAACTTTAAAACCTTATGGAATCACTCTCACTAAAGAATTAAGGATCATTAGTTTGATCTAAATCTCAATTGACTATCCCGGAAATGAACTCAAATGAGTAGTGAAAGCCAACTATAATGTTATCGATTGTAAAAAATCTCTGCTAAAACCTGTAGAAGTATTTCGGAACGTCTGGGCTCCGCTAGACCCCTGCTGTAATAATATAAACCCATTTCAAACGAATAAGGCTGCTAATCCTGAATAGCGAATAAATTAGTCTAGTTTCAAATGAACTCTTCAAAGCAAAACCTATATATTCTGTGAGTATAAAACTACAAGTGGGATCTTCTCCTAAAAATAAAACTGAAGCAAATATCTAAAGACTTCTGTCTGTGCCAAAACCATGATGGTTTATGTGTCCCTGAGTCTCCACAAGCCATTTCCCCAGGCACACTGCATAGCAGTCTGCAGCAACTCAGGCAGGGGCCCTGTCTGTCTCCCTCACACACAGCACACATATTTTATTCTGAAATGTTGTCCTTGCATCCACTCTGTTGTGCTATCAAAAGATCGTATGAAATCTAGGCCCATTTGAATCCCCTGCTGCCATGTCAGGTTGTGACAATAGTGGGCTAAAATAGACCATTGGTCTGACTTCGTTTGACAGCCCAGGGATGGATAATTCTTTGGAGGGTAGGACCACCAATGGCCGTTCACCAAGTTGGTTGGGACTGAACCCTCTGACAGTTGGGAATGGATCACTCCATCCATGCCCTGTTACTGACACTTCTGACGCATTCAGAGCTGACCACACTGGGAGACAGGATACTGGGTTAGATGGACCACTGACCCAGTCTGGCAGTTGTTATGTTCTTTAGGACACGTGCTGGCAGAGACGTGAGGTGAGCAACCTTTCATCATAGGTCTTTTCTGTGTCTAATGTTAATCTGGAACCGTCCCAGACTGACTGACCTTATAAAACTTTTCCATCTCCCTAGGTCTCTGACCCCATGGAAAAGCAGGAGCACATCAGGTCAGGACCAAAGTTGTGTTGGCAAAAGATTACAAGGAGCATTGCAAAACATTTGCTTGCTGCTTCCTGGATCTGGACTGTCTGCGCAGCCCCGGCCCCTGATAGCAGCATGAGGATTCCTAGTTATTAGAAACATCGAGTCATCGAGTCCAGCCCCCTGCTTGCTGCAGGATTTGCTAGGCCTAAATTGTCGCAGACATAATACTCATTCACCTGCCTCTTAAAAACCCTCAGATGATGGAGAATCCAGAGATTCCCTGGGTAGCCTGCTCGATTGCCTGAGGACTGCACTTACAATCAGGAACCTTTGCCTGATGTAGAGTCGACAATCTCCCTTGCTGCAGCTTATACCCATTGCCTCTTGTCCTGTTCTTTGTGTATCAAGAGAGGACAATTGTTCTCCATCATCGTTATCTTATTTCAGTCTCTGATAGAACTGTAATGACCCGAAAATGGCCGTTTCGGTTCTAGCCAAAATTTCAGTTCTTGTTTCGGTTTCGGTTGTTTCAGGTTGTTTCTCTGGTAGATGTGCGAGAATCAGGTAATACTAATGTCAGTGCCATCAATCATGTCATGTATCCAACCTGAACTCTACTACAGAGATGGGAAATACAGCTCATTACTGTTTTTTATTCGACCCTTTCACTGTTCCTTGGATCTGGCCCCCTGACCAGCTCCTACCCTTGTACGCTGAAGGAGGAAGCTCAAGGGGAAGGCAGCAGAGATGACCAGGGCAGTTAGGCAATGGGAAAATCTGCCAGTGGAGGTGGGAGTGGCACTGAGGGCCTTTTAAAAGATCTCTCTGAAGGATGGTGTAGGGGCAGTGGATCCCTACTCACTGGCAGGAGGGCTAGACTGGAAAGCTCAGTGGGCATTTTTACACACACCTTAAAGTGCTGGTCTTTCAATCTTCTGGGTTTACAAGTCCAAAAGTAAGTTCAGGATGCATTCTTCACACGCACACTGCCCTGAGGTGGTTCCTGGATGCACTCTTCACACAAACACTGCCCTGAGGTGGCCTAAAATAGCCACAGCTGTAGACATGAGGGGCTGCCATGGAAACCAAGTGACCACAGCTGCCTGGAGCAAAGGATTTTACCAGGAGAACTTTTTACACACAAAAGTTCTGGGAGAAGTTCTACACAGAAGTTCAGAGATGGATGTTTAAGATCCAAGTGAGTGATTTAGACACACAGAAAGTCCAGGATGTAACAGCAAACATGCAGGAGAAATGTGTGTGCAAAAAACACCCACTGAGTTCCTCCCGGGTCCATGATTCTGTGATCATCCAGTCAAACAACATACTTTTCACCATGTGACACAGGCTAATAAAGCCAATAGCTCTCAGAATTTCACAAAGAATTGCTGAATAGTACCAAAGTGCATGGATGCTGAAGGGCCGCTTTTGCAAAGCAGGCAATGAACTGAACTCACTTTGCATTCGAGAGCAGAATGGACCAACATGACATGCTTTGGGCACTCAGGCTGCAGCTACTGTGTTTTGAACAGACGGTGCAAAGATTTCCTTAAACCCTCCTGTAAAGAGTTCCTGGCATCCAGCTGTTTGCGAGTGACTGTTCCTCCTGGGAAGGGCAGCCATTTCGATACGCTTGGTAGCACAGTGACACATGCAGGACAGAGGCAGTGTTTGGAACCTGGCACAGATGTAAAATCAGCTTTGCCTTCCAGCTGTTTACTCCCTTGCTGCTGCTTTCTCAATCCTCTCTGTTAATGTATGATCAGGCAGTGTTTTCCAAACCAAACTCATCAGCTTTGTAATCCAGCTCAACGGGCAGGTCATGTCCTGTTACGTATTATCAGGTCAGATGCTCAGCGGGGGTAAATCAGCCTCATTCTAGCCAAGTCAAGGGAGCAATGAGGATTTGGGCTAGTCATTTCTGGCACAAAAGTGGGAGCTGTTTCATCATCTACTGCTCACTCTTTCCCAGGGGAATTTAACTTTGCGGATAAGGCAGTATTTCAGGAAATGCTGTAACTCCAGTCCTCCTTCCCCTCCACCTCTGTGGCCACGTTCTGACAAGCAGAGTGAAACCAAAATAACTACTTTGATTTAGTTAAACGAAGGGGTGCATCCACATGAGACTCGGAGCAGTCTTATGCCCCTTTGGGCAACGTTACCACAGGATGCAGTGGCTCGTGTGGCTGGTGGTCACCAGATGGTCACCTCACTCTGGGCAACCTTGCTACACCCTGCATCCTCAGAAAAAGGCCAGTGATGCAGGGCATAGCAAGGTTGCCCAAAGTAGGGATGCTCATGTGTCTGCCAGCCCAAAGTTGTGGCGGCTGCAATTGCCCGTCATGAGGCAGGCAAGGATCAGGCCCGCCCTGCTCATGTAGCTGCACTTAGGGTAACTACTACACATCAGTAGTGTTCAGACAAACAGTGTCAACCGAAGTAGAACTGTGTCAATCTCCCCCCTAGCTGAGACATATAATGGTCACTGAACAGTGGTGACCACCCTCACATTGCTAAGTGTTCACATGAACAGTTACTTCAGAATACAAGCCAAAGTGGTGTCTGTACAACTAGTTTTACAGGAGTCCATACTTCTCTTCCTGCTCTTCGATAACATCAGCTTAGTGCTCTGCTCCTGTGAACCCCTCCTGAGGAAAACAGAAGTCAGGCCCTGCTAGATGGAATGGATTGTTTGTCAGAATTCGGTCTGTCGTTTTGGAAGGCAGCGGCAGGACTAACTAGTGGGGGGAGCTTGCCAGGTCTGAGCCCCAGAAAATGTTCTCTCTAGGAGTGTGCATCCCAAAATGTCAATGACCAGGAAAGGACAATGTATGGCCATTTCAGGGTTGGAAACAAAAGACAGAAAAAAATCTGGGTGGTTTATTTGGGCTTTCGTGACTAACTTTCCTATCCCAACCCCTGCACTGGTCATTGTATAAATTAAATCACAAGAACTTCTTTAATACTCAGTTTTAGTCAAGGTAGTCCACTCACAGTGGTTCGGTTGCTAGCTGGAAATTGGGGTTCATTTCCTTGCTCTGACAAGCTCAGGGCCAGGAGGCGTGGCTTTCAGGGCAGGGGTGTGTGGCTTCTGATGCAGGCTTGGGCCTGGGCAATTCATTTTTTACAAATTTAAGCACTGGGTAGAGGGAGCCATTTTACATTGAAGGATGAAAGACAAACCCAGGAGATATAGTGTACCTGGATTTCCAGAAAGCATTTGATAAGGTCCCACATAAAAGACTCTTGAGAAAATTGAAAAGTCATGGGATAGGAGGTAGTGTCTTACTATGGATCAGAAACTGGTTGAAAGTTAGAAAGCAAATGGTTGGACTAAATGGTCAGTTTTCACAATGGAGAGATGTAAAAAGTGGTGTGCCTCAGGGATCTGTATTGGGACCGGTGCTGTTTAATGTATTTATTAATGATCTGGAAAAGGGTGTTACGAGTGAGATGATCAAATTTGAAGATGACACCAAGTTATTCAAGGTAGTTAAAACATGAGCAGACTGTGAAGAACTGCAACAGGATCTTATGACACTGGGTGCCTGGGCATCTAAATGGCAGATAAGATTTAATGTGGACAAGTGCAAAGTGATGCACCTAGGGGAAAATAATCCAAACTATGTGTACACAATGCTGGGTACTAAGCTAGGAGTTACCACTCAAGAAAAGGATCTGGGGGTGATTGTGGACAATACACTGAAATCCTCAGCCCAGTGTGTAGCAGCAGTCAAAAAAGCAAACCAAATGTTAGGAGTTATTTGCAAAGGGATAGAGAATAAAACTGAGGATGTCATAATGCCTTTATACAAATCGATGGTGCGACCACACCTGGAATATTGTCACCCCATCTAAAAAAAGACATAGCTGAACTAGAAAAGGTACAGAGAAGGGCAATGAGAATTAAAAAGGGTGTGGAACGGCTTCTGTACAAAGAGAGGCTTGACAAGCTCTTCAGCTTAGAGAAGAGAAAACTGAGAGGGGACATGATAGAGGTTTATAAAATCTTGAGTGGTGTGGAACGAGTAGATAGGGAACGTTTATTTATCCTCTCAAATAGTACTAGAACTAGGGGACACTCCATGAAACTAGCTGCCGGCAGATTTAAAACCAGTACTTTTTCACTCAATGCATAATTAACTTATGGAATTTGTTGCCAGAGGATGTTGTCAAGGCCAGTAGTATAGCTGGGTTTAAAAAAGGACTGGGTAAATTCTTGGAGAGTAGGTCCATTAATGGCTATTAACCAAGTAGCTTACGGGATGAACTTCTTACGGGAGCTGGGAGTGAACAACGGGGAATGGATTGCCCATTGTGACTGTTGGTTCTTCTCCCATGTGATTGAGATTGGCCAATGTCAGAGGACAGGATGGGACAGCTTGATGGACCATTGGTCTGACTCAGAATGGCACTACTTATGTTCTTATGATTTAACAGAGAAGACCATGTGAAAGAAGGCCCAGGTGGGGGTTTTGAGAAGGTGGAAGAGCTGCATCAATAGAGACGACCAATCAGAGTGGTGCAGAGCACCAGGGGCTGTCTGGGACTGGATCCTTGTAAAGAAATGAGTTGCTCCTGCTCTGGGGCAGGAGAAGCCATGCCTCCTGCCCCAGAGCCTGTCAGAGCAGGGAATTGAACCCTATTCTCCAGCTAGCAACCCAACCACTGGACTAGCCTGCTTCTCTAGAGCTGAATATTAAACAGGAGTTCTTGTGATTTAATCTGTATGATGACCAGCGCAGGGGTGTGGCAGGAAAGTCATCAGTGAAAGCCAAATAAACCATCCAGTGGTTTTCTGGCTTTTATTTCCAACCCTGAAATGTATTGTTTATTTATTTATTATTTTAAACATTTATTATCTGTCTTTTCCTGATCTTTCACATATCGGGCTGCACATTCCTATTGGGAACATTTCCCAGGACTCTGTCTCCACCTTGGATTTAATTCCTGGGGCTGAGCTGTGGCAAGCCTCCCCCCTCCCAATTAAAGCCCTGTTCTGGAGAAAATTATAGCAGGTGGCCTGCCAGTTACTGCTAAAACCACCTTTCTATTCCTCTGGCCCCATCAAAGCCTCGTCCATGTATGGATTCAGTTGAAAAGGAAACTTGAAAATGTTTCTGCTCATTTTCTTTTTCATACAATCCTTTGAGTATAAGGCTGGGCTGGGCCGTGGCTCAGGTAGTAGCGCCCATTCTTTGCATATATAAGATCGCCAGTTCAATCCTTGGTATCTCCAATTCAGGATCTCTGGTAATATGCTTGGGTGAGGCCTCTGCCAGGGATCCTGGAGGGTCTCCGGTAGCACGCCTTGATGAGGCTTCTGCTGGAGCAGGGGCGGCTGGTGGGTTTTGATGTTGGAGGGGCACTGGGGTAGTAAGGCTGATGGGCCTAGGGGCGGAGCCTAGACTAGGGGCGGAGCCAGGGATACGGTAAGCAGAGCCAGGGCATAACCCAGCCAGAAGCAAGGAGTTCCCAGGGTTAACATTGGATGGACATTACATTACTTAATCCAGCAATTTCAGTTAGGCAGGTTACATTCACCTCCTCTGCCAGGTTTAAAAGCAGGCAGATCACCAGACTAACAGTTACATCTCATGATTTCAAAACCTCAATTTTATCACAAACATCACATTTCTAGGATTTTGAACACCCATAAGATCACCAGACTAACTGTTACAGCTCACGATTTCAAAACCTCAATTGAATCACAGGGTGTTAAATACTAATTCCCCCTCACCCTCTGCTCTGTGTGTGTGGTGGTGGTGGGTGGGTGGAGTTACTATTTAACACTCCACATCATCAAGGGAACAAAACCCGTATAAAAACCAGAAAACCACACATAAACAAACCAAACCATTCCCACAAGCCCCCAAAGGTAGCCAAACATCTGTGCAAGCACACAGGCCTTTAAAAAAAAATTGGCCAGTTTCAGGGATGCATTTGCCACCAAATCAGCCACATCCAGACCAGCATCCCTAGTAGCTTCACCAACAAACTGCCTGTTCAAGAACACAGACCCCTTTTTGAAAAACAGTTTGACCCCTTTCGGGGCTGCATTCCCACCAAAGCAGGCCCCGAGTCCAACCAGCATCATCCCCAGCAGCCACACCTTATCCCCAGCAGCCAAATGCCTGTGTCCACACAAACTACTTTCCAGCAACAGAAGGAGGCAGCAATGAAACACAGAAGGGACCATTTTTTTTTTTAATGTTGTGCTATCATGATGTTCTGGACGGGGCGGGGTTATGTCAGAAAGGGAGTGTAACATCCCCTTTGCTTTGCCCCCACACGTGTGACACCCCCCTCCCCCGGGATAGACCAGAGAGAGGTGGTAACCCTATTAGTCACCGGATGGGATCCTGACAGGTATACAATATCGCTGTCCTTTATACAAGGGCTATAAATGAACTCATAGATCACCTGCCTTCATCATGAGTCTCCCAATTTGAGACTTACAGATGTGTTAGCAGGGTACAGGTGAAGGGAGGACATTCCCCCCACAAACCCCTGTTTCCCCCTTTTCTCTGACTCATCAGAGTTGTCCACAGCTGGAGATGGGACACCAGATGGAGCGGTCTCCTGCTGAGATGGCACAGAGAACTGTATTTCTCATGCTTTCCTAGTGGGCCTTGCTCACATCCTCAGGGTCTAGCTAGCCTTCATAGTAGGTGCTAGGAGGGAATTTTACCTCTGGTCAAAATGGCTTTTGAGCCTTTTCACCTTCCCTTACAACTTGTCACGTCCTTTAGTTATGAGTCCCTCCTGTTTTCTGTCTAATTTAGTTTTCTAACAGCAGTATTATTTTACTCTAATTTAAGTTCTGGTTTTTTAAAAGGGGATGTTTAACAAAGCAGGCAACAATCCCTTTAAGGTCGCCTGCTAGTCACTGTGATCTTGCATCTTCAGGGATATAAAGCCAGCAGGTTCCATGAGCCAGTCAGTCTGCTGCAGAGAGCTGAGTTGTTCAGACCTGAGGCCTAGCTGGCTGGAGCAGGATGCTCTCCAGTGTCCTGAACCAGAGGCTGGAGGAGTTGTGCAGGGACAGTGACAAAGGAAAGGGAGGTGGGAGCTCAGAGGATTCACCACAAGGTGAGTGATGATGAGAGTATGAGCCCAGAGCATATTATAGGGACTATTTTGTTGGTAGAGGCTCAGATGTATATTAATGTCTAGATGTACCTAAATTGAGGCAAAGAGAGTTGGAAAGCAGGTAATTAAACCTTCTTTGTGGTCCCTAATATACCTAAAGGCTTGGTTCCTGCAAATACTCACCCTTGTGGGGGATGCGCCGTGTTACAGGGTGATAGAGTGAGACTCGGTGCCCTGTCATGTTTAGGAGGCCTGGAAAGATGACCTGGTGATTCCTTTAGATCAGAAGTGGGGAATCCAAATGCAGCCCATGGTTAATTTTTATGTGGCCCTTTTCCAGTTCCTGGATCTGGACCCTGGATCCAGTTTCTACTCCCAAGCACTAAAAACCTGAGCTCAGGGTAAGGGAGCAGAGAAGAGGGCATTTACAGATTCGACTCCCAGTTCCTGGATTCTACATTCCAGTTCCTACCCTCAAGCGCTCAAAAACTCAGGGGAAGGGAGCAGAGAAGAGGGGATACACAAGAACAGGGGGCAGATTCACACTACAGCACAGGTTCATGATCTGGACCCTCCTTCTCTTGAGCACCCCTGTCTCCAACTTCTATGTGGCCCTCAGAGCCTGGACTAATTTTCAAAGTGTCTCCCCGGAGGAAAAGGATTCCCCCCCTCTGCTTTGATTTTGGACTCTGGAATTTCTCCCTTCCCCTCTAATGTCACCGACAGTAACTCAAACATTTTAACAGCCGCATGAAACTATGGTAACAGGAAATAAATTATCATTCAGAAGAGACAGAGAAATTCACCAACTATAACTTTAGGTCACCATTGACCTTGGCCAATGACCTGAAAGCTAAAAAGCCAGCGATCCCATTCCCAGTTGCCTCAGGGATGGCCGTTCTCATTTGTCACTTTGCTATTGATTAATGTCATCCCCAGTACTCATTATCCCGGCTGTCGTTAGAGCAGTGTTAACAATATAACCTCAGCGCTCTCCATCAGTATGAGAGACTGTGTGGTTCCGCAGTTAGGGCACTAGACAGAGGACCTAGGTTTTTCTAACCCTGTCTCTATCAGTCTCTGCCACATGATGCTAGGTTCTGATCTGGGTGTAACCACGCGGGGGAAGGATCTTGGAGACATTGTGGATAGTTCCTTGAAGACATTGGCACAATGTGCGGCAGCAGTCCTAAAGGCAAAACTAAATGTAAAGGCCGGCGGTTGGAGTGATGGCGGCGTGGTACTCGCACTGAAGCATAGAGTTAGTTTAAGAGCCTATATGGGACTATGCAGGCAGCAAAGGAGGCATTCTTTGCAGCCTTCAGAGCATCCACGAAGTCACGTCCAGCTGAGCTTTTCTGGGGGGTGCGGGGGGTGGTCTCTCCAACCTCCCTCTGCCTGGAACTGGAATCCTCCAGTGCTCGCTGTGACATGTTTGTCTACTTTTTCATTGAATAAAATTGCTCAAATTCATCACGGCTTCGACACCACACTTGCAGCTCTAGGAGAACCAGAGTTAATGGAAGCCCCGCCTTGTCCTGTTTTATGGGATCAGTTTCAGTTGGTGTTGCCCGCTGATGAGGCTAATGTCCTTGGGGCAGTCAGGACCACCTGTTGTGAGCTAGACCCGTGCCCATCCTGGTTGGTTAAGGCCAGCCGGGAGACTTTGGGGCAGTTGCAGGCGGGGATGGTGTTACCACGTGACCCTTTATCCACGCGTGAACACAGGGGTCTCGGCGGGGGAAGGTCCCAGTGTCCCGGCATGAACTCAGAATTTAGGGAATTAGCCTTTTTCAGGCACCTAGGGTCCCCGCATGGTAGGGATTCAGTCTGCGGTTGTGGCACGCTACAACCCATTGGCCTACCCCTCTTCTCCCCAAAAAGACGTGCCAGAAACAAGGAATATTCTAAAGAAAGAGGGGATGTTTATTCATCAGGGCTTAACAAGACACAGTACAGTGAGACATATACAAACAATGCTGCCTAGTCTGCACTGGTGATTACAGGTTTAAACTAAGCAGTGTGGAGGGGAACTCCAGGATGTGGAGAACAGAAAGTAAGCTAGTCTGCCCAAGGTCAGAGACAAGAGGGAGAGAGTGAGATTGGTTAGGCGGGCGGCAAAGTAGTCTTCAAGGGAGGAGGGGGGTGAAATTCCAACCCTGAGTTTGAAGCAGAGAGGGTGCGGGGGTGTGTGTGTAAAAAAATGGGTTCTCTCTCCTTGCCCATTGCGAAGGGGACGGGTGAGCCCCAGTGATCCTGCGATAAGTCGGGAGTGAGAGGGGGACAGACCTAGGCCTGAGAGATGCTTGGAGCAGATTCGCACAGGAGACCCGTGCGTATCCACGTCCAAAATCAACTCAACTCTACAGTGGGAAGCTCCGGTCAATTGTAGGCACCAGAAGACAAAGACACACAGAAACTCAAAATGAGTATTTGGATACTAGAAAGAAACTTCCTGGGTGGGTGCTTGGGAGCCAAGGACTAGACAAAGGCTCACAATGGGCGCTGAATGGGGTCTTTCTAGACAGGAAAGAAGGATGTTTGGGGGTAACAGTTACAAAAAAGAAGGTTCCTGGGTGCGTGCTTGGGAGCCTGGGACTAGACAAAGGCTCACAGTGGGCGTTGGATGGGATCTTTTCAGAGAGGGAGAAGGATGTTTTGGGGTCATCGCAATTCTGAAGAGAACAGTTATGCAAACGTAACGTTGGATGGAGGATCAGGAGAATCAGGTGCATTGGTATCCCCTTATCTTGTGGGGTCTTTCACTGAAAGGGTCAAGGGCAGACTATTAACCAGTGTACAGTGCTAGGTGGGAGGATCCTATCTCTGGAGGTTACACAAAAGGGGGAGTTGCCTAGCATTTCAATTGCTCCCAATCTTTTAAGTACCAGCTCCTCCTGTTTCTCTCTTAGGCTGGGTGTTTTGCATGAGGCTGGTCTTCTGAAGGGAATCTCTATGAGGCCAGCTTGACCAATTTTTGCTCTCCTTTCACATGGGGTCCCACCGCTTCTTTCTATGCACCCGTTCCGAGTGAGGGCTGTGTGTCTTTTTTGACTCATGCCTCCCTTAGGGAGGACAGAGTGCCGGGCTGCCTCAAGGAAGTGGTGGTGCGGCCTCTGCTCAAGAAACCATTGCTTGACATTAACTCCCCGGCCAGCTATCGGCCAGTCTGTAACCTTCCCTTTTTAGAGAAGGTTATTGAATGGGTGGTGGCTAGACAGCTTCAGGGGCATCTGGATTATTTCTAGATCCCTCACAGTCCAGCTTTCATCCCGGTTTTGGCACTGAGACTGCACGTGTGGCCTTGGGCGACGACCTCCACTGCGAGTTAAATCCGGTCAGATCATCTCTTTTGATCTTGTTAGATCTGTCAGCTGCATTTGATACTGTTGACCACGAGATGCTGGTGACTCGCTTGAGGGAGCGGGCTGAGGTGGGCAGAATTGTTCTTGAGTAGTTATGTTCTTTCCTGGCTGGGAAAACTCAGCGGGTGGTGCGTGGGGAGTGCTCGTCATCTCCTTGGAACTTCACATGTGGAGTCCCGCAAGGTTCTATTCTGTTCCCTCTCCCGTTCAACGTGTATATGCAGCTTTTGGGCAAGGTCGTGAGAAGGTTACTCGTACATTGTCATCAGTATGCTAATGACACCCAGCTTTACCTCTCATTTTCAGCTGACTCAGGCCCGTCAGTCTCGGTGCTTACCCAATACCTGGTGTTTGGTGGCTGTGGGGGACTGGATGTGGGCGAGCTGTCTGAAGCTGAATCCTGACAAGATGGAGGTGATGCTGGTGGGTGGGGCTGAGGGAGTGGTGGCCCCCATCATTGATGGGGGTTTTCCCTCCTTTGGTCCCTCAGGTCCGTAGCCTGGCAGTGCTCCTTGGCTCGCAGCGTCGCCTGGATGTCCAGGTGGCAGCTGTGGTGAGGAGCACCTTTTGCCAATTACATCTGGTGCAACGGCTCTGGACAAATGTCTTAGACGCTGACCTGGCCATGATCATCCATGCTTTCATCATTTCAAGACTGGACTATTGCAACGTGCTCTACGTAAGGCTACCCTTGGTGATGGTTCAGAGACTGCAGCTGGTGCAGAATGCGGCGGCCTATCTCCTGATGGGGATGGGTTGTCACGAGCACATTACACCAGTGCGCCGTGCTCTTCACTGGCTGCCTATAGTCTTCCGGACCCGATTCAAGGTGCTGGTTCTTACCTATAAAGCCCTATAGAACTTAGGCCCTATTTATCTGCAGAATCACCTCACTCCCCGTGCCCTTGATCGACCCCTGCGGTCAGCCGGGAGCGCCCTTCCTGAGGTCCCCCGGGTATCTCAAGGGGCCCCTATGGAGAGGATGTTCTTGGTGGTCACACCAAGGCTGCTGAACTCCCTCCCGACAGAGGCCCGGGTGGCCCGGCCTGGACCTTTCTTCCTTCAGATGTCAATGGAAGACCTGGCTGTTCCACCAGGCTTTTAGCAAGGTAGATGGGGGTGGGGTGGGTGTTATTATTTTTGGTGGGGGGTTGGGGTGGGGGTTTTAAATGTGTTTTACTGTTTTTTTTATGTCCCTCTCCCCACTTTGACATCCCTTTCCCCACTGTGGGGAGACTGTGTTTTCCCTCTTTTGCCCCCCCCTTTTTTAAATTATGTATTTTACATATTGTAAGCCTGCCCAGGCTGCCTTTGGTAGGAGGGGCGGGGTAATAAATGAATGAATAAAAGTAGGCGCTGACCTACTTCTGGTAGGGCTCCTGCACCTTAACTCGCTGGTGCTGAGTCTCTTAAAGGGCCAAAGCCCCATTGTGGCTCAGCCCATGCTTCTGGGACCAAGGGGGCAGGACTTCCAGGCAGGCTTGAGCCCTTGTACCTTCTTCTTTTTTTTTTTGTACTGCTGTTACACTGTTCAGCTGTAGCAGCAATCAGCTGAGCAGTGGTGGTTGCTCTAGATTGGGGTCTGTCATTTACAGATGGGGCAGTGGGGCATCTGGGGTCCATATTGCCACTCATCTCCTGTCACCCATCCCCACTGGAGGCTTTCAGTGGCTGCGCCTGCTGGCGCTGCACGCAGCTGAACAACAGGGATCCTGAGATGCCTGTTCTCTTAGAGGAGAACTCACAGCGTCATAGAATCTTAGAGTTGGAAGTGAACTCAGACGTCATCTAGTCCAACCTCCTGCTCAGCACAGGAAACTTGACAGCGCCAAGGTTCACCTCCTCTCTTTCGTTCCCCCGGCGACTGCAGGAGCAGCCTCATTTTGGAGGCTGCGGGTAGGGATGTGTGAACGTGGTTCGCAAATTCGGAGTTCGGCCCGAACTCGAATAGTTCAGTCGACCAAACCGAAATTTTCAAACCGAACTCAAATTCGATCGAACTGTTCAGTCGAATCCGAACCAGTTCGGAAGGCCAAAAAACCCGGTTTTGAATGTTCAAACTCGGTTTGGAAGTTCGAAATTCAACCAAACTCGAATAGTTTGGTCGACCAAACCGAACTTTCGAACTGAACCCGATTTTCGAACCGAACCGAATTTCCGAACTCAGTTCTGTTCGCACATCCCTAGCAGCGGGGCATTTCACGCTCTGTGAAATTGTCAATGATGGAGGATACTACGGATGCTCTACTTTCCAATTCCCCTTCCCTAAAAAATGAATCCAGACCTGCCTTTAACTGCATTCTTCCTGGTCTTTCTCAGATGCCCCAAGACCAGCAAAAGTTTTGACTGCCTGTCAGGAATGTAAACAGGATGCTCCTCTCGATGAAGTCCAATTATAGATTCCCCCCGACCCCCTCTAATGTTAGTCCATTCATACACAAAGAATATGAAAGGAATTAATTTCCATCAGAGAATATTGTCTGGTACTGGGTGGTGAAGCCACATGAGATATGGCTGGTCGGATCCCTCGCCCGCCCCATGGTGGACTATTGGGCAGACTAGGAGAGCAGGCCACACAATCTGCCCCTACTCCCATGGGGAACACAGACGGGTGGGCTGCTATCAGAAAGTCGAGGAGCCGGACACACACACAGGCGCCCAGACCCACCCCACCCACCATCCCCCAGCCTACCCATTATCCTGCCCCTGGCTGTGACATGGCCGTGGAGGAATGGTGAATGCTCCTGCCGTGGTGCTGGTGGGTCTAGCTGATGGGTCTCACTGCGGGGCAGGGCAGCACAGTGACCAGCCACACATGAGGCAGTCCTTCAACCCAGTCTGAGTAGCGTTACCCCCCTTTCGCCAATGCTACGTGATGCATTGTCGGCCTTCCCCAGTGGATGCATCACATTGCAGATAGCTGTCCACCCCGTGGTGGGGTGAATATTTGGTGGCCACCAGTCAGATGATGCACTGCATCATGGAGCAAGGCTGCCCAATGTGGGGGGTAACGCTCCCCAAATTGGGTTAGCATCTTATGTGGCTTTACGCATCAAGTATGCAGGGAAGCAGCACTGTGTGGCCTTGCTAAACTGCAAACTATTGACCAAATGACTCCCTGGTACTTGTTGGGCATCCAACCTTTGTCAGTAATGTTTCTGAGGTCACAACTGGCAGGTAGCTCAACCAGGAGCTTCTGAAGATGTTAGAGAGGGTTATGGGGCTGTCGTGTTAGCTAGGGCTGAAAGGGAGCAGCCCCTTTTCATGCATAGAAATTACCTGCAATATTGGAAGGGTGCACAAAGATCTGCCACAAATATTTAACCACCGCGGATCCCTGTGCACTGTTTCAAAGGCTGCACTGGCTTTTTCATGTGTCGAAGATGGTGCTGTCCTGCGGTTCAGGAGACAGAACAGCCGATCTGGATCTGTGACGAATTGGGGACTGGATCGTGGTCAGTTCCTATTTCATTGGACCTGGATTGGAGAGTGTGGATCCGTCAAAGATGGAAACTGCCCAAATTTCCCTTCCAATTCTAATGTCAACTGAGTGAGGTCCGGTGCATGTGCATGCGTGTGTACTACCTGTGTGACCACCATGGTTGGGGGGTGCACTCCTGTGACCCGCCCATCTCCACCCACCACCCACGCACGGAGCAACTGGCAAAAACCTCAGTTGCTCCATGGGTGGAGATGGGTGTGCGACCGTCTGCACACTCCTCCACCCATCACCCCCGCAGTGGGGCTCCACCCGCTGCACACCAACACCCACCCACCCCCGGCCCATTTAAAAAGGGCCTAAGACTGGAGGCAAATTGATCACCTGCTGATTGATCCCCCAACAGTTATGACAAGAGTGACGGAGATTCCTGCCTGAGCAGAACAGTCTCCAGTTCCCTGGTCTGTTCCCATAATATTGTGGCTGAGTGGCTGGGATGTCTGCCTTACAATCCTGGGGTGCCTGGGGCATTCCATCTTGGAATCATCTGAACTACGTCCGAAGTGTCCTGTAATGAATCTGTTTATCTCTGCCTCAGCTCCCTCCCACCCACCCCTGCCACCCTATACGTTATGGCCTAATTTGAAATGTGTAGTCAAGAAGGAAATTTCTTCTTTCCCTTCCAGGAGAGGAGTCAGATTATGGGTGCTTTTTGGCCATTTCTAAACAGACCCAGCAGGGAGGCAGGTACATGTGCGCTGCCGCAGACGGACCATGCACTTCCGGTGAGTGGGGAAACCATGTGGCCAGGGACAGGTGTGCAATCAGTGCTTGCCCAAACCCACACACACTTTGGCCTCCCCCACATGGAGAGATTTTTCCTGGGTGCTCCGTGGGTGGGCATTATCGGACAGTAGGTGGGATGCGGGAGCATGTCCCCCACCCCCAAGCCATCTTCCGACGGGCATCTGAATGGGTGCAGAGTGGTGGCCCTGCATGTGGGCACGTCACATATAAAAATGCCCTTTGACATGCCCCTCCCCACCCACAGTCCCCCCACTATACATGTTGCGGGGCTATGGGTGCCCTGAAACATGTATAATAGGTGGGTGGGGAGTGAGTGGGGAGGCGATTGTCCGTTTGTGAGACCTCCTGGTATTTTCCACATAGATCCAATCGCTGCTGTTGTTAACCTGGGGGGGGAAACAGAGATCGGTGGCTTTTGGAAAAGCAAAACAACTTATTGTACGGTCCAATACCAGAGGCTCTGAGAGAGGCCACATTCCAATAAACAATTAATTCAATGTGGTTGCACTGTACTATGGATTTACGCCTGAAGCATTCACACGAACAGAGAGCTGAAGAACAATGGTTTGGTTGTTTTTCAGGAATAGGGAGAGAAGCATGAGTTCCTGAAAAAAAATCAGGCGTACAACTGAAGTACAAAAATCAGGAGTACAAAAAAAACACACCAGGATTAGTAACACTGTGAACACATCAGTGGGGAGGGTGGCAACCATGATTCAGAGATCATGACACCTCAGTTAAGGGGGAGGGGGTGGAAATTGTCACAGTATTAGTTTGATTTACACAGCTCATCTGAATGCTGCTGAAGATAAATTGTTACTGTGATTTAATGAGGTTGAAGTAGTTACTTCGGTTTACATGTTTGTCTGAATGCTACCAATGTGGAGTAGTTAGTCTGATAGAGGTCCTTTTTACACGGGCCACAGCACGGGGTGTGTGTGTTGGGGTGTGCCACAGTCCGTGGGGTGAGGAGAGGGTGTAGACTGGGGCACACCCATCTATGCCCACCTCTACCCATCAACACGCACGGAGCAGCCGCCATTTTTGCCGGTTGTGCCGTGTGAGGGGGATGGGTGGAGGTGGGTGTGCATGCGTGTGCACCTAGAAGTGTACACAGATTGTAGCAGATCTGATATTCTCACCAGCAGAGGGGAGTGGTGCACACAAACACAGGCAATACACACGCTACATCAAGAAGAGAGAAAACCTAACATTTGTTATTAAACTTTTGGCCACCCTTGGCATGGATCTATGTTTTGGTCTCTATTAAGACTATCGGAAAAAAGGGTAGGGTTGCAAAAGCTTGCAAGCTAGCTAATCAGTAACCCCAGTGTTTATCGCCTGTACTTTTAACTATTTATCCCTACCTTGCAATACCTTAAATTATTCTCTTTTAATAAGTAACTAAGCTGTATGAGAATAAATACACCTGTTCTCTTGATGACAAAGGAACTCCTATTTTCTTTCCCTCGCCATTTTGCCTCAATGAGGTTGCTGTAAAAAAAACCAACGAAAAAAACCACCCCATACCCATATACACAAATAGAGTTTATGGGATGCACTGAAAGGATTTGGAATGCAAATCCTAGGAGAAAAGGTTGAAGGAACTGGGCATGTCTAGCCCAGAGAAGATTAAGGGAGAGATGATAAGAGTTTTGAAATATATAAACAGCTGCCATGAAAGAAGGCTAGGGAAAGGCCCTAGGCTGCAGAAATGCAAATTTAAGTTAAATACAATTTATTTATTTATTTATTTATTCAGACTTCTATGTTGACGACTCATAAACAAACTCCCATAAGAATAGATACTATATGAAATTCCCCTGTAAACAACTCTCCACCTCCCCGCTTATCCCCGTCTGCCAAATGCCTGGCCAAGGGGCTGGGTCTTCCATAATCTCCGGACAATGCTCGAGCTTTGGCGAACCTCCAGTGGAAGGGAATTCCAGAGCTGTGGAGCAGCCCTTGAGACTACCTCCCTGCGCGCCCTTGCTGTACGGACTGCAGGGATCAGGACAGGACATGGGGAAGAGGCCAGCTTTTAGATCTCGTGGGCTCAAGAACTTCCTAACTGCAAGACCAGTTGAGCAACAGAACACGTTGCTAGAGGAGGCTTTGGAACCTCCATCACTGGAGGAGTTGAAGAAGTTGGTGGATAAATATGTATCAGGGATGATTGAGGGCTAAATGATTCTGCTTCGACGCAGAGGGTTCGGTTTTACTGATCCTTGAGGTCTCTTCCGGTGCTCCTTGTCTATAAAAGACCATATGCCCAAAGGCTCCAATTCACTAATATGTTTAAATGAAAAACACATGTATTTCCAAGGGAGTGAGAAGAGGTGAATTCCAAACTGTAGACACAGAAAAGGATCCAAGAGAAATATATCCCCAAATCCTCCTCATCCCCCTCTACTTTTCAGCAGGACTCGGTGCCAACCTGCCAGCTCCAGGTGTACAGGAGCCAAGGCCTCCAATCACAAGATTGATTTAAGGAAGGGGGGCGGGGGGAGCATTATGTTTGTTTGCAGCCTTAAGGCAGGGCCGCCGTATTAACAAGGTGAACGAGACAATTGTCTAGGGCTCTGTGCTTTAGGGGACCTGAGATCACGTCGGCCTCCTGATTTCAAAAACAAACAAACAAACAAAAACCCCACCTTGCCAGTACTGGCGATCAGGGGCAGGGAACATTTCCCTTCCAGGGGCCTCTTTTAATAATGGTGGATGCTCTGAGGGCTGTGTAGACGTTGGGGGTGAAGGTGCTTAAAGGGAGCGCTCAGAAGAGGAAAGTGCAGGTCATGGGTCCACCCCCTCTCCTTGTCTGTGTAACTTCATTTCTGCTCCCTTCCTCTCCGCTCAGGGTGCTTTCAAACGTGACAGGTCCCGCCGCTGCCACGGACTTCTCTAGGTGGTGGCAGGAGCTGGCAGTCCAGCTGGCAGTCGGCCTGGCTGCCAAAGAAATGTTACAGCAGCTGGGCTGGAGAGAGGGTGGGGAGACGCACGGACGTGTGTCCGTACATCCTCACACCCACGCTATGTGGAGCGGCCTGCCCCACCCCTCCCCTGCCCCCTGGCTGATTGGCAGCCATGGTAGCCAATAACAGCCACCACAACACCTGGCCTCCGCCGCTCCCCCGACCGCGGTAGATAAAGTGGCCATGTTAACATAACAGCACACTTTACACCCCGTCGGGGAGCCAGCGGTGTTGGCACTTAGCCCAATCTGCTGGACTTAGCCCGGGCTAATATTGATTGATTGATTGATTTATATATTGGATTTTTACCCCGCCGCTCCTAAAACAGCTCAGGGTGGCAAAGCACTAACACTGCCCAGGGAATGGCACCCAGGCGAACACCTGGCGGCAATTTCTGCCATTATGATAACCCGCATTCCCCTGCAGGTCAAAGCGTGGGAATGCAGGCGACCGTAACATCTGAAAACACTCTCAGTCTTTCAGTGTTTGGGGCTCGAAAGTGGAGCCAGAAGCCAGATGCAGGAACCGGAAAGGGATGAGCTGCTCTGCTGTCAGTCATGGATCTATGCAATGGCTCCTTGAGGGTATGACCTGAGCTTGCTCTTGCAGTGCTAGGGAATAAGAATCAGACCCACAGGTCAGATCCAGGAATTGGAATGAGGCCGAATAAAAAAAAAAACAGCCCAGATTTGGCTCAAGAAAAAGCACCATTACAAGGCTGGCAATATTGACATTTGGCTCATGGATTGAACATTTGGCCCGGATTTGGTGCACGGATTTGGCTCCTGGACCACATCTAAGACTCCAAGAAAAAGCACCATCACCAGATTCATGACCAAGGCTGGCAATAGTGACATAGGTAATGCTAAAATCATGCCTGTTCTAGAACCTGGCTCCGGTTGGATTTTTCACCCCAAGCTGAGCCTGACTGCAATAGGACCGGATCCGGATCTGATACAGCCAGCCTCTCTGAGTCTACGCCTAATGGAACGGAGTGTCCCATCCCCCACAAACCAATATGATGGGCCACATCAGGAAAAGGATAGGGTAGGAACCTCCTTAAAGCCACCCCTTTTCTCACATAGCCTTGCCCCCCCCCCAAGCTGTGATGTTGTGGTGTTCAGTGTGGGTGGCCTACAGGGAACCCAGCCCAAGTGCTAGGGACTTGGACTGGGAAGGCTCCCAAAGCAAACCATGCCTGATGGGACCAGTTGGGTGTGGTTCAATCCGCAGCGCTCTAGTCTGTTCCTCTGCTGCCTTTTACCCCGCAGTCTCTTTAACTGGGCACCACGTGCACCATGCACCCCCGGACCCTGCTTCCAGAGCTGCAGACTCAGCACCTGCAGATTCCACCCTGCTCAGCAGCATCGCGTAGGGGCACTTAGCCCCTGTGAGAAGTAATTGGTGCCAAGTGGGATTTCCACCCACTTGCTGCAAATGACACCGTCAGGAGCCAGCTTTGCCTGTACGCTCTGCTCTCTTTTGTCCTGCCGTAACATTGCTGAACAGTCCCAGCCCCAGCACAATGGCCGCTTTGCTTTGCTGTATCTATACAGAACAGCTGGAGCGTAACAGCGAGCCTGCCTCTCGGTGCCTAGCAAGGCATGACTGCCAACATCAGCAAGAAAAGTCAATGTTCAATTTGCATATAGACATGTGTAATGCAGTGTATTGATGGGGGATTTCCCCTGACATAATTAGGACGCTGCAGCAGCCCCTCGATAGTTAAGACTGTGTATGCTGTCCCATTATAATTAATCACAAGCATTGTATTGGTTATCACATCAAAACTGTTTTAGCTAAAGATCTGAAATTTGGGCATATGAGAGATACTCCCCCATGCATTGTACCCGTGAAATTTGGTGCAGGTTGGTGGCATTCCGGAGACATAGGAGATCAAGAGTTGTTGGTGTGTATTACCACTTCTTTTGTGTTACTTTTGTGCAGTCCCATAACGAGTGCGGGGAATGAGATTAAGGACTAGTACTTCCCATGGAGACTTTTTTCATTCCACCCTGTGTGCTTTTGGTAAAGAGTTTCCACCAAGACAGAAGCATCTGATAATAGGACACCATTCGATGATTGTGTGGGGATGCTGAGGCGTGTAGTCAGCCAGCATCCAAGCAGGGGGGCTGGACTAGATGATGAGGTCTGAGGTCTATTCCAACTCTGGCTGTATTCTCACCTGTGGCGGCAGTGGCAGCAGCAGGAGGGGCGAGGGAAGACGCGGCAGCCCGGAGGAGCCAGCCGACGGGGAAAGAGCCGGTGCGAATGGGGATCTGCCGCGGCTTCTCTCACGCATGTTAGGGCAGGATTTTGCCTTTGGTCCATTTAATAGATGGACAGTGACCAGAGGGTGTTCACCTCACAGAGGTCCATCTTCCCCGCGTGGCGTCGTCCTCGAGATTGAGCCCCCCAGGCCAACACATATTCCTGCTGTCTAACAGGGGGTGGTCATGGCCGGGGAAGACATCTTCCCCGGCCATGACAGACCCCTTTCCATCCCCACTGCTCTCCTTTCCCACCAGGAAAGAAGAGGAGCAGGGAAAGAAGCCAGTGTGCAACTCCTCCAGAGGATCCGCACACCTTTTGTGCTCCCCTCTGGGAGTCCCCGTGCAGCTGCCAGAAGGAGCCGGCTGGTAAGCCAACTAGAGGAACTGCTTCTACCACCACCACCAAGTAAGTTGCTGGGACGGGGAGGGTCGAGGGAAGCAATCCCTTGCAGCCCCCCCCCCCCAACAACATGTAGCACAGGCATGGATTCATTGTTTGCCATAATGGATCCAAAACCCAAGAAAAATTTAACATGGGCATGCAACCCCCCCTGTAAAATCACGTTACTGGTCATTTAACGTGAGATAGCTTCTCAGGTTAAAATCGGTACGTGGGCAAGCAGTCAGGATGAGGATCTTCCATGGCCACTTTGAAAATTAGTGCTAGCTCCTCCAGCCACATAGGAGATACAGTAGGAGTGTCGACCTGGATACCTTGAGATTTGATTTGTCAGCCTGAAATAGGCAGAGCCAACATCACCTGTGCCTAAAGCCACCGCTCTCAATGCTCAACTAGGTGAAGGTGGGACCGATTCGAGGAGTTGGTCTTGGCCTATAAACCCCTAAACAGCCTGGGCCCTGCCGACCTGTGAGATCGCCTCACTCCCCGGGTCCTGGATCAGCCCCTGTGATCATCCGGGGGTGCCCTGCTCAAGGTCCCGAGTTTTTCCGGAGAGGACATTCTCAGCAGCCACCCCACGGCTGCGGAACTCCCTTCCCGTAGGGGTCCTGTTGGCCCCGAATCTTCCCTCCTCTCAGAGACGTTGTAAGACCTGGCTGTTCCACTCGTTTGGTGGGGGAGATGGGTAATGGGGGGCGGGGACTGGGTATGGGGGGGGTATTTTTTCTCCTTTTATGTTGTTTTTATTCTGATGGTTTTAGTGATTGTAAGGCTGCCCTGAGCTGCCTGTTGGCAGGACGGGCGGGGTAACAAAAAAAACCTAAAATAAAATAAATAAATAACATTTTAAAAAGGACTGGATAAGTTCATAGAATCATAGAGCAGGAAGGTACCTTGAAAGTCATCTAGTGAAGTCCAACTCCCTGCTTGGATGCAGGATGACGTGAACTACAGCATTCCCGGCAGATGGCTGGCCGGACTCTCTCTGAAAACCTCCAGCAACAGAGAACCTACAACCTCCCTAGGCGACTTGTTCCGTTGCCGCACAGCTCACATACTGGTAGGAAGTTTTCCCCCCTGATATTTAATCAAAATCGACCTTCCTATAGCTTGGGTCCATTATTTCTAGTCTTGCCCCCTGTAGCCATGAAGCACATTTCCTTGCCATCTTCTTGGTAGCAGACCTGTAGATATTTGAAGACTGTTATTGTTAGGATTTAGGGAATTAGCTCTCTTTGGATCGGGGGACCCACACACCCTGGTTTGCACATATGAGAGATTCACATAGAAGGGATCTTAAATCATAGTTATAGATTTATTTAGTTGTTCACACATTTATAAAGCCCAGTCTGTAATGATCCAGCAG
>QEPC01010552.1:7337298-7354587 GCA_003113815.1 Sphenodon punctatus | reverse complement strand
TTCTAGAGATCCTGCCTACTGGATCAGTACAGATAATTCAGAGCTTTGGTACAATAGTTACATGCATTTTCAAATATGGTGATTGGTTCCAGTATATTAATTCTCATAGTATATTACATACAATTAAATCATAACATTATCATGTCTCCCATCAACCTCCAGTTTGCTAGGCTAAACATACCCAGTTCCTTCAACTTTTTCTCAAAAGGCTTGCCTTCCCAGAACTTTTGGGTGATTTCAGACGCTACGTTGTCTGAAATCACCTCAGTCAACCGCGGGGTGTGTGGGGTGTGTGTGTGAATGGAGGTGAACGTCTGTTTGCTTGCATCCAGATGTTCACCTCAGTCAACCACCCCCCCGCGGTGAACCTAACCACGCTTTGTTCTCCCGCACCACGGCGGCGAACGAAGCGTGGTTAGGGGGAAAGTAATGTCTGTTACCTTACCTTCACCGTGTTCCGGAGTCCTGGAACGGAGCAGTCAGATAGGCCGCTCTGTCTGCCTGTCTCGGGGAGGGTGGGCGGCCGAGGAGCGCAGTGGGTGGGGCCGTGCGACCACACACTGTGTTGCGTGGCCCCACCCCGGGTTGCCCAACAGACGTGACGGGCGGCAGCATTGACCCTGGCCCGTGGTTCGGCGGTCCCCACGGCCGGGGGCGAACGTCTGTTGGCGTGCCCCTTCACCCCCGCCCGTGGTCCAAACCACCCCACAGACCAGGGTCAATGCTGCCGCCCGTCACGTCTGAAATCACCCTCTGTCACCTTCATTCTGAACCCACTACAATTTGCCAGTGTCCTTTTTAAAATGATGTGCCCCAAACTGGACATAGTACTCCAGGTGATCTCTGACAAGAGCTTAAAGAGAATGAAAGTATTACATCTGCTGACTTGGAAACAGCACTTCTGTTAATACAGCCTACAATTGCATTAGCCTTTTTTGCAGCCACAAGTGATTAGAGGATAGGTCCGTTAATAGCTATTAGTCATGTAGGTCAGGGGAAGAGGCCTCTCACATTTGGGGACTGGCAGGCAGTGAATAAGCAGGAAATGGGTCACTCCATTATGACCCATTGTACACTTCCCTCAAATTAACTGAAGCCACCACTGTCGGAGACAGGATACTGGGCTAGATGGACCATTGGTTTGACCCTGTGAGGCACTTGTTATAATCTTAGATGTTCTGTTGAGGTTCTCTCTAGGGTGTGACTATCCATATCCCATGATAAGCAGGAGGTGGTGACAGCCACTGGAGCGAAATGAAATAAAATAGATTAGGGAGGAGAGATTAGCCCGACAGACAAATGTGTGGCCTGCTACTGCTAATCCCTCCTGGTCACCTTGCAGTTTGGATTGGCCCGTCTGTACTTTTCTACCCTTCCCGTGTGGCCATTCATCAACAAATTTAATTGTGATTGAATTTACAAATCCCTGCACATCGTTAACAGAGATATTTTCATTAGTACGGATCCCAGCCGTGTCTAGCACAACAGCCACCTGGGGAGGTGTTGCCGTAATAGCAAATTAATGGACAACGAGAAGGACAGATTTGGCAGCAGGGCAGCACTTGGGGAGTGATCCTCTGGGCAGGCAGCGCTGGGGCTCGCACTTAGTGCGGGCGCAAGTCCCAGGGAAATAAACGGGACTGACCCCTGCGCTAAGTGCTAATGCATGCACTGGCTGCTCAGAGGATCATGCTGCTCATTCTATTCCCACTTGGAGTTTTTCCAGTGAATGCCCGCTCTCCCTTCTTATCTGAATCGCCAAGAGTCAATACATTCTTTATTAGAGCCTTTGTTTGCTTGGCACAGCCCGCCCTCTTCTTTATCTGTTTCTTACACTGATTGTTCTCCTGCCCTGCGGGGATGCTGCATCCGAGCCTCTACTGGGGTCCAGGTATGAAATCTCTAATGAAGGCCTTGGAGCTGGGCCTCTCTTCTCAGAGGCGACATAGGCCAAAGGGGACCCATGGCTGCTCTCTAGATTAACAAAGAAATCGCGTGCGCGCACACACGCACGCACAGGGATGTCAGTGACCTCAGAGGTCATCTAGTCCACCCCCCTGCTCAATGTAGCTGTGGATTCCTGCACTGAGCAAGGGGTTGGATTACATGACCGCTGAGATTCTATGACACCCTCCCTCACTTGCTCTCTTATTAGGTGTTATCACACAAGACAGGGCTCCACATTGCACCCCTCCACACCCCCGTTGCCCCAGATGTACCCGCTCGTGTGAAGGGCAGAAGATGGTTGCCTTCGGTTGGGCCAGAGAAGCCCTGCACAGCCTCATCCCCAGAAACGAGGAGCATGCCATACAGGTTAACCCAGCCCAAACCGGGTTAACCAAGGGCCTTTCCCATGGCAGCTCCACCCACATGCAGCTCCACCAGCACCATGGATGAGGGGCTGGAACAACAAGGAATGGGTTGCCCATTGTGACCTGTTGGGCACTTCTCCCAAGAGCAAGAGACTGGCCACTGTCGGAGACAGGACACTGGGCTTAATGGACCATTGGTCTGACCCGGTCGGCACTACTCATGTTTTTATGTTCTTATAAGGTTGTGGTGCTGTCAAGGATCGGGCCCCTAGGGAAGCAGCCGCCTGCCCGCTGTTAATACAGATCCTGAAGAAGGGGAGGAGCAGCTGCGGCAGCTAGAGTTGTCCCCTTCTGTTGTTTTTTAACCTGACACTTCCATTTTGGCCTGTGGGAGTGTCAGGTAAAAAACCACCCATGTGGTGCCCTTTGGCTGCGAAAAGGACCATGTGGAGGAGGAGCACGAGGAGAATTTGACCTTCAAATCCTGCCCTGGCTCCTTGCACTGCACCCAGGGAAATCAGAGCAAAGGGCAGTGGGGCTGATGGAAACCCTGAGCTCTGCAATTGTATCCCAACCCTGAGCCTACAGGGCTCCAGGGAGGAAAGGGTGCTATCCTGGGGGAGTGTCCGCTCCTACCCCCCCCCCCGTTCACTCCGGGGTGCGTGGCCCCTAGTCAGCTCCACCAGCTGACGGGGGCCACAAGCAGTTGCTTCCTCCAGGGGGCCTGCTGGGGTTCTGCCCATGCGATGGGCTTCACGGGCTGAACCAAAGTGTGTGGGGGGCCTGCTGGGGTTCTGACCATGCGATGGGCTTCACGGGCTGAACCAAAGTGTGTGTGGGGGGAAGGACGGCGGCTGCCTCCCTGCTCACGGGACTCACACGTGGGTCTGCTTGTTTGAAGGGCTCCCCGTCTTGTTCCCCTTGGTGGCTGCTGCTGCATGGGGCCGAATGGAGCAGCTCTGGACCCCGCCCCTCTTTCTCTCTCTCTCACACACACACACACACGTGCATGCACACTATGTCACACTCCTGCTCCCCTCAGAGTCACTCTTGGGTGCTAATGACTTCCAAATTATATTTCTTCAGTGTTTCTGCAATAGAGCTGTTGTGTCACACACACACACACACACACACACACACACACACACACACACAGCCTTCTAAATGCCCATGGCACGTTTCTGATCTTTTTTAGAGAGGGACGGCTAATACAAGATGCCCCTTATACAGAGTGAGCAACCCGTTGTGCTGTTTGTGACGGCTCCTCCCTGGGGCTTAAACTCCCTGCCCACCAGTGAGTGTAAAGTGAAGTTGAGTTAGTAAACTGGGTGCAGACAAGCCTCCAAGGCCACATTCTGATGACCAGAGGTAACCAGAACTACTTTGACTGATTGAATAAAAGTAAGGACTCTACTTCGGTAGCGTTCGGATGGACACTGCCCAGGAGTTCTTGTGATTTAATTTATAGGATGACCAGTGCAGGGGGGTGAGGCAGGAAAGTCATTAATGAAAGACAAATAAACCATCCAGATTTTTCCCCTGGCTTTTCTTTCTGACCCTGAAATGGCCAAGATCAGTCTTTTTCTAGTCTGTCACATTTTAGGGTGCACACTCTAGTGGGAACATTTCCGAGGGCTCAGTCTCTGCCTCTTGAAATTAATTGATGGGGCAAGCCTAGGCAAACTCCCCCACAAATGAAGCCCTGGTCTCTCTCTCTCTCTCTCACACACACACATACACACACACACACACACACACCCTTACACTATACATGTTCACACAAACAGTTACTTCAAAATACAACCCAAAGGGGGGTGTGCATTCCCGACTTTTCAGCACATACTTCTCTTTCTCCTCCTGAATAACCTTGGCTTAGCACTCTGTCTGTGTGGCTGCTTCAGAAGTAGAGCCCAACTACCCTGAGGGGCCTCAATCCCATTTCCAGGCCCCTGGTGCATCACCCTTGAAGTCAACCGAGTCCAGCAGACGTATCTAACAGTCTAATTTGAAAACAAGGCAGCTACATAAGTGTAAGAGGAGTTTGCCATTCTGCCCAGATCGTTATTACTGGTGAGGATGCCTGGTCCAGGAAACCTACAGCTTGACTCCCATCCCCCGGAAGACTGATTTTGTGGTGCTGACTTACAGGGGGAAGTCAGGGGGGACAGCTTTTACTGTCAGCTGAGTCAATTTGATCCAGAAAGCAGAGAGAGAAAATAACTCGTGGACTCCCAGGGTGCTCTTTCTGCAAAGTCCCGCTCCCCAAGGAAACCAACACTTCTGTTGTAGCCATCCTATTATACACTGATTTCCTCATCTGATTGAATTTTCAACTCCTCTCTCTATTGACCCCCAAGACACCCCCACCCCCCACCCGGTCTAGGTAACCTATCTTCCACTGCCTAATTAAAGCTTCCGGTTCTAAAACTGGCTCTCGCTGCAACCGTGCTTGTACTAAGCCAACCCCAAAGCACTCGCTCTCCTAATCTGATCGAGGGGAGCTGTGTGTGTATATGCGTTATCAATTTTCTCGTAACCCTGAAGGTTAATATGCAATCACAACCTCTCAATCTTCCTGGACTGAAAAACAAGAGGTTAGGTTCTCACACATTGGCGCAGTCGTTTTCCACATTCCATCGACTGCAGATAGAGCAATTGCCGTCATGTATAATACAAAGGAGGAATAAATGAAGCCTTGTTTACAGTTGGGTGTAATTATAGTTAGGTCGCAAAACAATTTTCATTGTGGTTGTACGTCGAGATGGGGGTAATTGGGCTTCATGCTTGAAAGTTGATTACAATCATCAGAAAGTTCACAGTTAAGAAAAGCCCACTGATCCACAGGGACTCAATTTACTGGGATGAGTCATTGTCAACACATTAATCTATTGGCAGATGCAGTGGGTAAATTGTCCTGCGAATGTAACTCTGGAGGGCACTATGTCCCTTAAAGAGCTGTGTGTGTGTGTGTGTGTGTGTGTGTGTGTGTGTGTGTGTGTGTGTGTGCATGCACATGCTTAATATCATTGAATGTTACGGTTGGAAGTGCCATCTAGCCCAACCCCCAAATGGAGGCCGATTTAAACACATCGTTAAACTCAAGAGATGGTAACCCTAGACCCAAGGCAGATGGGCTTAGGGTTACCGTACCTCCCCTTTAAGGCCCTTTTCAAACGAACGCCCCCTGCCCCCTCTCGCCCGCGTGTCCGTTTGAATGCCACAGCAGGTGCGGGGGGAATAGGTGGGTGTCGGTGGGAATGCTGCGGTCAGTGGGTGGGTGGGGGGTGCGGTCCCACGCTCCACCCACCTCCACCCACCACCCATGCACGGAGCACCCATAGGGCAACACTGCAGCCCTGCAACATGTAGAGTGGGTGGAGAGTGTCTTGTGTGAAAACAGCCAATGAGCACTAATACCGGATGCTCCGTGCATGGAGATATGTGATGCTGGGGGAGGGTGTGTGTCTGTGGGAACGCACCTGTGCCCATTAAAAAAGGGCCTAAAAGAGAACACGTATGAAAATTAAATGGTGCAGGGGTGCATTGGTTCCAGTGCAGCCCTGCAATGGGGTGTGGGTCGAAATGTTTGGCTTGAACAGGGTTCTACTGTGAGTAGCCGGGGTAGCCCCAGAGAGGGTTGGCACGGAGGCACCCTCTAGTGGTGTGAATAGTAACTAACCACTCACAGGTTCATGAGCCTGCTATTCTCAGAGCTGAATGAGTCAGGTCTTTTGGCTTAGGACAGGGGTGGGGAACCTTTTCTGTCCCGGGGGCCACATTGAAAATTAGTACGAGCTCTGAGGGCCACATACAGATTGGGGGCAGAGGTGCTTAACAGATGGATCCAAGAGAAGGAGGGTCCAGATCATGGATCTGTGCAGTTGCTCTGTCCCCTATCCTAGTGTGCATGCCCTCCTCTCTGCCCCACTATCCTGAGCTCAGTTTTTCAGTGCTTGGGGGTAGAGACTGGATCCAGGGGCCAGATCAGGGTACTGGAAACGGGCCACATACAAACTTTCCGAGGGCCATATTTGGCACCCAGGCCTGAGGTTCCCCACCCCTGGTTTAGAGGATAGAGGCTCATGCAGATAAGAGCTGAGGTCTGTTCTAAACCCCACCCACAGGGCTACAGCTAGTTCAGTGGGCTCTAGGGGTGGGACTAGCAGTATCGGATTAATCTGATAATACCGATAATTGTCGATATCGGATTAATCCAATAATACCAATAATTGTTGGTGTCGGTATATCGTTTTTTTAACTTTGCCAGTTCCTCTCGGATTTTTAACACAATGCCATTTATTACAATCGTCGCAATGTTAAAGATCCGAGAAATTGGCAATGTTTAAAAAACGATATACCAATACCGATAAATCCGATATTGGATTAATCTGATACCGATAAAACCGGTAACCGATAATTCACCTGGAGTCCCACCCCTAGTGGGCTTCATGGACAGGCAGGTGGCACTGTGTGGTACCTTGTTACTAGGGTTGGGAATACTAATTTAGTATTAATACTAAAGGGCACTAAAGTAGGCATTCTGGTATTAATACTAATACTACTAAAGCGAGCAGTAGATGCTAAAATTCTGTTTAGTATTTAAATTTGAAAAAGACAAAGCATTCAGCTGGGTTCTGTTCGACTTGCTCTGCGCCGATCTGCATCTTTCCCCACTTGTTAATTCCAGCCCAGTCAATTTCCACTGGGCTCTGGCAGAGCTACTGTTCTCCCATTCTGCTCTGTCTCCCAGCTCCACTCTCCAGCCTGGGTTACTGCCAGCCCTCCCTGGCCAGTCTCAGGCCCACCATCCACCCTGCAGCTGCCTCGTCTCACCTGAGCCACATCCTGAGATCAACTTTGCTTTCTGCTTGTCCAACAGCCACAGGTGAAGAGGGAGGCTGGGGACAAGCAGACAGCAAAGTTGATCTCAGGATGCAGCGCAGGTGAGACGAGGCAGCTGTGGGGTGGCACAGAGGGGAGGCAGGCAGAGGGGGTTAGTGAGCCAATTGCTATGTGGAAGCAAAGCATTCCCACCCACTAAAAGCCCATAGCTCCTGGCATTTGCCCCCATCCCCAAACCCAGTGCCACCCCCAACCCCCGGAGTCAGCCCCCCCTTAACCCTTGCCCCTTACCTAGGCACAGTCAGCCCACTTTGACCCCAAAACACCCCAGTCGAAAGCCACAAGGCACCCCCTGAGCCCATAGCCAACTCAAAATCACCACCCACCCAGTAAAAGCTCCCAGCCCCTGCATTTGCCCCCCTCCCCAAACCCAGTGCCACCCACACCACTCCCCAAATCAGTGCCAGAGAAGTACAGTACACTTGCCTACTACTTTTAGAAACTCGATGGATCTTTTTCCATTGACTTCTATGGGTTAAGGCTCCCATTGACTTCAACAGAAAACGAAACAGAACAAATACTAAAGTAAACAAAAACAAAACGGAAGTAAATACTAAACAGAAGTAAATACTAAAGTCCATCCCTACTTGTTACCCATAATGCTGTGGGGTGCTGTGACCCCAGAAACAGGGGGAAAGGCGACTGCGAGCCTAGAAGATAAATAAAAAAGAAATCAGAAAGGAGGTATGGAGGTGAGGGCGTGTTCACCAAGAATCATTAATCTGCCTGGGTGCCTGTAAAACATTAACATCAAATTATTTATTATTAATTATTATTATTATTATTATTATTAGTAGTAGTAGTAATAGCAATAATATTCAGCAAGATTTTTACAAACTAAGAAAGCTCCCACAGAGCCCTGGAGATCACCCATTAGGAGGGAGCTGTGCCACCCCAGCTCTGGAGAATCAGGGGAAGGGGGGCACAGTGGTGGGCATTCTGCAGGGGCCCCAGAAGTGCAGGAAAGCACGGGGCCCGGGGCATGCATGGCCCCTAACTAGGGCCAGCCCTGGCAGCAAAGCCCACTTGAGAAGATTTAATTAATAATTAATATAATAAGTTTTATTTTTATAGCACCCCCTGCCTTACATGGCACTTAGAGCACTGTACAAAAAAGGTAAAACCATATAAATACTATAAAACAATATAAAACAATAACTATTTAAAACAATCATTAATTTAGTTTTTTAATGGAACAGGGAGAAAAGGGAGGGCAAAGTACAATGGGGGCACCACTAGCAGATCCTAAAAGCACCTAGAAAATAAATACATTTTAAATCCTCAATTTCAATTTCAATTTTAAATCCTCATTTGCGCAGAGCTTATACCCTGCTTTGTTTTCAGCGATTTGACTCTTTCTTTTTAAGACGATATGTTAGGGTTCCTTACTCTATGCGGCAAGTCCCTTGTGATTCTGGAGAGGTTGAGGATTTATGGCATGTTTTATTGTCTTGCTCTTTTTATCATGAGCTGAATTGGATCCTGCCTTTACTCATTGGCAAAGAGTTTTTCTCCCCTGTTTGTAAACTGGAAATTTGACTAGCTTCGAATAATACTTCAGTTACAAAATCTGTAACCACTTTTGCCTTTTTAATTTTTTTTCGATGACAAAAGTTGCTAAGTAACACTGATAGTTGATGACTGAACTTCTTTCATTTCGTTTTTATTGTATTTTATGGTTTTATAAATGGCTAATCACTGAATAAACCGACTTACTGATTTGCGGGGCCCAGGGCAAAGATAAAATATGGGACTGCTGGTGACCCCTCTCCCATGGCTCTGCCCCCTTGGAGGCCACCTTCTGCTGGGCTCCAGAAGTGGGCATTTTGGGGGCCCTGCTGAGAGGGAGTGGAATCCCCACACTCTGTGCTTCTGAGAATGCTACGGGCAGGGGGAAGGCTCAAAAGTAGAAAAAATAGCAGGGCCTGGGACAGGGGGGTGGGATCACCTGAGGTCGGTCTGGGGTAAGGTTGGCACTGCCCTGGCAGGGGTTTAGACTCCAGGTCTCTTCCAACCCTGCAATTCTGTGATTCCAAGGCCGTTTTTAGATGAGATGTTACCATGTTGGTCCACCCGGTGAAAACAGAACTGCCTCCAGGTGGAATGTTTCCCCCAATCTCTGTGAGGGTGTCCGCAAATCTTTAAACCAGTAGGAACAAGCCGTTTGGCAGCGTAGCGTTTTATTCTTCGCCGAGGCCTCTGTCTCTGCCCTGAGAAAATCTGGTACCCAGCCCTCACAAATAACAGAACACCCTGCAGACGGGAAAATAAAGGACCAGAGGGGCGCTCCAAAATGTTAAACATTAGCCTCCTTTTCTATAAATATTTGCCTACAGATGTGAATCTCTCACTGCAAGGGAGAGCAATGGAGCGTGCGCCTGTTTGTTTACCCCACCGTCCTCAATTTTGTAGGCATCTGATAACACAATATGTTTCATTGTGTAGCTTGCCCACAGTCAGCAACTTTCTAATTAAACGTCCAGATGGCGCTTCGTTGAACTGAGTCACATTCACTGCGAGTTTAACGGGCTGCGGCCTTCTTTGTGCAGATCCGGCCAAACACATGCTGCAAATCAACTCCTTTCCCCCATCGACTGCTCTAATATCATTATCCTTTGGCACCCACGCCGGCTCGCAACATCTTGAAAATGGGAAATGGGCTCGAAATAGTTCAAGGAAGCTCAGACTGTTCCATGTTGAGGTACAAGTGAGGAACTTCCTTACTGCTTTCACTGCCCAAACCCTACTCCATAACCCTTCTTATCTCCCCCACTAGCACCTTGCTCCTCTCATTTCTGTTCAACAATACACTGCTAAAATCATCCATCATTCTTGCTTGCTGCTTTGATGTTTATCTGTCCTCTGCAGCCCACCTCTCCCCTTTTCACATTTAGTACACAAACAAACTCCTTCTCCTCACCTTCAAGACTCTTTATGGCCTTGCTCCTTCCTATCTTTGGGTGACGGGAGTCCAGTATTGCCCACCTAGGCCAGGGACTCCCCGTCATGTTTATTAATGGGCTGCCAGATGTGGGCCAACTGGCCAGAGGTTGGCAGCTGGCCCGATGTGGTCCCCTGTAGGATTCCAGGCCCACAGCCTAGGCCAAGGGCCACCCAGGTGGGCCTGCGCATCTCTTAGCAGAACCATCCCCCGCCAGGGGTCGGGGCCCGCCATGATGGATAGGCAGCCATGGCTGCCTGTGATTGGCTGCCTGTGACAGGGGCATGGCAAGTGGGAACACCGGGAATGGGGCCACCTGGCCGTACGTCTGTTCTGTCCCATGCCAAGCGGTAGAGGAGAACTCACTGGCCAGGCACACATTTGTTGTGTGCCACGGACCTGACACCGCCAGGTCATCCATCCCAACCCCCTTCCAGAGGCATGCCACACCCTTTCTTTCCTCACCTCCTGTTACGTTTCCACCGGGGAACATCACTCCTCCTCTGCCATCACCCTTGCTCCCTAACATGTCCCCACTCCCAGTGGCAGGAGACTCAGTCATCAGAGCATGTGTCCCCCCCTGCCCCCAGGGGGCTTATGAGCCCTGGTGCAGTTGCACGCCTTGACTGAAGTTGGCCACTGTCGGAGACAGGATGCTGGGCTCAGTGGACCATTGGTCTGACCCATTGTCTGGCACGTCTTCTGTTCTGATGTCTGGCCCAATGTGGCACTTCTTATGCATTCCTCGCTGTAGAACATCCTGCATGACCCTATTCTGAGACATCACTCCTATGGTCCCGCCCAGACAGCATCAGAGAAATGCAAAGTATCCCAAATATCAATTGGGATTGTGACCCTCCCTGAAGTCAGCCTCTAAACTTTAGGAATTTTGGGTGTAGAATGTGGCACAGATAACGCGCCTTATCTGCCTTGTAAAGCACTCTGAGATCTTTCCGTGCGGCAACACAAATTAAATTGCATCTGCCACGTATGAATTGGGGGAGTCAGTTTGGAAGTTACGTTTGATTACTGTAGCCCAGGGGCAGGGAAGCTTTTTCCACCTAGGGGGCCGCTTTGAAAATTAGTATAAGCTCTGAAGGCCGCATAGAAGGGGGTGGGGTGCTCAGGAAGAGGAGGGTCATGGATCTGTGCCACCGATCTGTCCCCTATCCTTGTGTGCATGCCCTCATCTCTGGCTCCCTTCCCCTGAGCTCAGGCCGCTTTTAGACATGCCACAATCTAGTGGATTTTAAAAATCCGCTTTTAGAAACCTCGCACGTGTGGCATTTACATGCGCCTCCCCACACCAGAGTCTCCCAACCACAACCGGAAACAGCAGGGCCGGGCAGCTCACGCATTCTTTAGAAAACCAGGTTTGTAGAACCTCTCTGTCAGGGTTTTACAAATCCAGTTTTCTAAAGAATGCGCAAACCGCGGGGCGCTGCTGTGTCCAATGGCAGCCAGGCGACTTCCAGTGCGGCGCACCTAAACGCCACCTGCGGGAGGTTTCTAAAAGCGGATTGGTTTGACCTCCGCTAGTTTGTGGAATGTCTAAAAACGGGCTCAGTCTTTCAGTGCTTGGGAGTAGGAACTGGCAAAAAGACACCAAAGGTGTGGCTCTCCAGCAGCAGCAGCCCCTCTGTCCAGCCACAAGGCAAGGGCACAAACTCACAAAGAAAGACAGAGGAACAGACAATCAATTATTTAATATGACTTATACATTAATGAAAACCACAAACTGAATGGCTCAGTAACAATGGAAACATCCAAACACGTTTCGGGTTGTGCTGTGACAATTGCATTTTCAGGTACCTTCAGAAATTATGACATGAGAGGGGGAGTTAGGAGGAGGTTGATTCATTGTCCCCCCCCCCCCCCCCCCACAACTCTCATCGGAGTTTTTTTAACTCAATTCTGACAGTTGGGGCATGCATTGCTAAATGTGCAGGGGGAAGAGGGGGCGGAAGGATTTTTCTACTGGCAAAGTTTCTGAGTATTGTTTTATTGTGACTATTTCTCACTGACGATATAATCCTGAAACGTGTTTGGGTGTCTTCATTGTGACTGAGTCATCCCATTTGTGGATTTCATGACTGTGAATATAGATATTGCCAATAGCCTTGTATGGGGTGGGTGGGGGGGAGAGAACTAGATTGTATTTTTAGCCATCTGTTCCTCTCTTTCTTTGTGAGTACTGGCTCCTTAACCCAAGGTCCTCCCCACCCCCTTGTCTGAGAATAAACGTTCCTGATATTTGGGTAGTAATGAGACATCCTTTTGCAAGAGAATGGAAGGTACGAACCAAGGAGCTTTATCAGAGCACCTCAGTTTCCTGCTTAGACAACAGAATTGGGCAAGGACACCTTTTCCAGCGCGTGCAAATTGATCATCTTGGAAAGAGATACTTCAGGCAAAGAAACAAGTTGGAGCATAAAATTCCTGCACGGGCAACGCCCTGGGACCCATTCCAAGCGAAGCGAGTCTGAAGGAGGAAGGATTGCATTGCATTGCAGGAGACTGACTCGCAGCAGGTAACACCCCCCACTGAAAGGTATTGAGAGTCACGAGAAGCCTCACATGGTCCGTTGGGACGTGACAGACCTGCTTCCAGAGGCCCAGCCCCTCCCTGAGATGACCAGCAGCATGTGACTCCCCGGGTCATCGAGTTTGCTTAACACCTTGTAACAGTCTGGCTGGCACCCGGCCCGTTTCACTTCTCTTTGTGAATTAACTGGGCTAGGCAAAGTTTGCCAAAAGTGACTTTACTGGGGAGCAGAGCTGGTAAGGAAACTGTGGACAACTTTAAAAAAAGGAAAAGATGGTTTTGTAGGAAAAGTGGCTTTTTTTCCTGACACCCTCTACACACAGTGCTTAAATTGTAAAAAAACAAAAAGAATCTTTGGGGCCCAAGCCTGCCCCAGAAGCCCCCCCCTGTCCTAGAAGCCACGCCCCCTGCCCCAGAAGCCACCTCCCTGCCCCAGAAGCCACCCCTCTGCCCTAGAAGCCACGCCCCCTGCCCTAGAAGCCACGCCCCCTGCCCTAGAAGCCACGCCCCCTGCCCTAGAGCTTTTCAGACTCCTTGTCTCTGTGGCTAGCAACCCAACTGCTGAACCCGTGCCTCTCTACAGATGAATATAAAACAGGAGTTCTTGTGATTTAATCTATACAATGTCCAGCCCAGGGGGTGGGGCAGGAAAGTCATTCATGAAAACCAAGTAAACCATCTGCGGGGGGGTGTTTCTGACTTTTGTTTCCAACTCTAAAATGGCCACATATTGTCCTTTTCCCTGGCCTTTCGCATTTCAGGGTGCCCACTCCTACTGGGAACATTTCCTGGGGCTCAGCTGCCCCTCACGTTGAATTTCTAGGGCTGCACCCTGCCAAGTCCCCTCCCCCCAAATGAAGCCCTCCCTCTTTGGGTGCTGAATCCCACTTTCCCTCTTTCTTCAAGAGACAAGAAGGCCGGGATTCAAGCTGAGGTCCCTCTTTCCTGGTTGCCTCCTAGGAAAAGCCTTGGAGAGGCAAATGGGGGAGATGATGGAATGAGAAGAAACTAAGTGGAATGAGAAGCAGGCAAGTGTCTATCCCTCTCAGGGGTGTAGCTAGGGGGGAGTGGAATGGGCTCCCTGCTGGGGCACTCCAGTGTGCATATGCATTCTCCATGTGTGGGGGCCTCGATGTGGCTGTACCTATTCTAGCTACGCCCCTGGATCCTCTTAATGCACTTGGAAAGTTGGGAGATGTGTGTATCTGCCTGTGTAAGTAAGGGATGTGAGGGGTGGAGCTTACTTGCTGAGGGGTGGGGCTTATTGGCAGAGGGAGTGAGGCTTGTCCCTGTTTGGCTGCAGGATCCGTGTGGATACGCGCTGCCACGCGACAGTGCTAGAGCCAGAACAGCACAGCTATTTAGCTTCATATGGTCGCTACTACAAGGTGCAGTGATATGGCCGGCCCATCTCTCTGACTTTGAGGCCGACATTCTGCACTTGAATTCGCAGAACCCATGGGAAATGTTTCTGGGGCTCGGGACGATCTCTTTGTCTCCCGCGTGCCACGGCAACTCACTAGAGCGCGTCATGCAGCCAGAGGAGCAAATGCCTCGCCCGTCTCCTAGAGATCTATCTGGCCTTTTCCAGACCTCGTAGTTTCTTCATCCATTCTGTGTTCCCTTGGCTGAGTTACTGACTCCCTAGGCATTCTGCACGCCTTTCCTACAGAGCTGGGTGATGGGGTTTCTTCTTCTTTATCCAGCCCTGGCAAAGGGTAGGAGACAGGCTGCAGGTTCTCAGAGCAGGCAGGAGTTCAACAGCAACTGGGCTTGTGGCAAAGTGGCTTTTGCTCTACATTTGTCATTGATATTGCTTTGATTTCTCGCATGCAGTGTGCCCATCTGTCTGGGCAGACCCAAGCCCACAAGCATCCCATCCAGAGGATTTCCTTCACAAGAGCCTATCCCTAGCCCCAGCCACCAAATGCCTTTTCAACTAAAAAAGTCTTGCACCTCAGGCCTGGGCTCAAATAAACCTCCAGGGGGAGAGAGCTCCAGAACATTGTTGGGGCAGCAATCGAGAGCTCCCCTGTGGGCCCTCACCGTATGAACAAGGCTAACAGACAGTCCCCATAGGGAGGCACTCCAGGCCGATCGCAAGGGCCGTGATGGGACAGGGAAGGACAGGCGGTCTTTCAGATCTGTGGGGCCAGACCGTTTAGGTTTGAGGTTGACTGGCAGCACCAAAGAGCTTATTGGGGGGTAGCCCCCAGCACCTGCCCCCATCAAGCTTAATCCAGCCCTGAGGAAGTATGGGCAAAGCAGAGGCAGGAACGGGTGAAGAGCCTGGAGTTTAGCAGGGCAGATCCATCCCCCCCCCCATGCTTCTGGGGTCAAACAGCACGGCTTCTGGGCAACACTTTGGGCATGGCACTTCTCCTTTTACAAATGAGCTACCTGTTGCCAGCATCCTGCCACCCACTGGAGCAGTGTTTGCCCTGCCTCCACTCTCAGGTGAATTCTGCCTTCCACCCTGCCATGCCCCCGCTCTCCCTCCTGCCACTGAGGGGGAGGAGGGTAGCAGGAGTAAGAGGTGGTGCCAGAGATGAATTCGCCTGAAGACTTGGACTTTTTGTTGCCAAGGGGAAGGAAAGAAGGTGCCACTGGTTCCCTCAGAGCTGCGGGCTGTTGCCGCCACCTCCGTCCCCCCCCCCCCCCCCCAATCCCAAGCCACGTTCCTGGTATGGCAGCAGGGCCAGGGAGCTGAGCACATGCTCTCGGAGGAGCCAGACTGGGGGGAGTGGGATGCATCGGTGAGCAGGGGTCACAGACAGGACTGGTTTATCCTGGCCTGACTCTTCTTCCTTCCCTCCCCCCCCATTCCCCAGAGCCCCATTGGCAACATTACAACCCCTTCCCTCAGCAACTACCCCTGCTCTCTCTCTGTTGGTCACATCACAAGCCCCAGCCCATGGAGCCCTCTTTCCTTCCCATCCCCCGGTCTGGGAAAGGCTCGCACTGAGAGCTGGCTGTATTCCCAGAGTCCTGCCTGCAGGGAACATTGCTATGGGGAGACACACCTTGATCTGAAATGTCAAAGAACCCAATTAAACCCGACGTTTGGAAGAGCTACACTGTTCTTTTCTGCCTCTTATCTGGTACATCCTGCTCTCTGGAAAGTTTAGGGGTAGAATAGGGGCTGATAAGAAGCTAGGGTATGAAGTTCTTGGTGAACCAGCATTGGACATTATCATTCTCAAAGGATGTGGCCTCACGCCAGGGGCAGAGCGTGCTGCAGTTATTATCTGAGTGATTCAGCTAATCCCAGGGAGCCAAGAGGGCAGTCTGCCTGAGGGAGAAGGGAATAAGTATCTCTGTTATCTACTGATCTAGGTCTTTCATCCCTGCAACGGCTCACTCCCCTGAGATTAAGTATTAGCTCTCTTTTCACCCTACCAGAGAAATGATCTTAGGGTGTTTGGAGAAGGAGGAAGGGAGTTTGTAATGTTTTGCACAGCTTTAACCGTGGTTGAAATGGGCAAGCGTGGATACATGAGGTGTCAACAAACGTGGAGCCGCAGTGGCGGCTGCACGTCCCAGAGACGGGGGAACCACCTCCCAGCAGGGGCAGCTCTGGAACAGAACAGAACACACATTCCCGCAGCCTGACCCAGCCAGACAGGGGGGGAGCAGGGAGTGATGTGCAGCTGACGAGTTTCACCCCAGCAGCGCAGCTGGCGCCCCACCAGAGGGAGCCACTTAGACACACACACTCCAAGCAGCCACTTCTGGTGAGAGCCGCAGTACAGCCGGAGCCGGCCAGATGCCATATATCCACCTCTGGACTAAAATTACAAATTAACGGATTAGTTCCTTTAACAAATGATTCCTTCTAAGGAATAGAGTGTGTGTGGGTGGGGGGGGGGGTGGGCGGTTGAAAAACAGACTTTTGTTTACTCTTGGCTAGAGCTAAAATGATTACCTGCAGAAATGGGCATACCCAATAAATTTCAGTATCCAAATTAACTCAAAAATATCAGGTACCGACTGGTGCCCAATTTCAATTCACAGGGTTTGTAATGTCGACTTCTGGTCCTGATTTTTCCACTTCCAGTCCCGACTTTTCACTTTTCTGTCCTGATTTAACAATTGGTAGTTGGAAAATAGAAAAATCAGGGCCAGAAATTGCTGACTTTTCAGGTAGTTATCGCATACCCAATCAGCAATCAACTGGCCCATCGAATACCCAACACGGTACTCAAAAATGCGAGTGTTACATGCGGGTAGCAAATGAGCTACCCATTTCCCTTCAAATTTGCAATGGTTGTCAACAATAAAGAAGACTGCCTCTCCTTGGCGAGAAGGAGTATTATTATTATTATTATTATTATTATTATTATTATTATTATAAATATTTATATAGTGCCAGTCGTGTGGCCTACTGCTGGACAAAACATAGAAATAGATGCGGTCCCTGCCTGTGGCTTACAGTCTAAAAGACAAGGAGGGGGAGACAGGGAGAGGGGACAGTGGGAGAGACAGGGGAGAAGACAAACAAACATTCAAGCGGATGCGAAGTCTCAGGTGCGTGTGCTTGGCTTGGTTACAATCAGGTTGGTTGCAGCAGTCTGCAGAGGAGGGCAGAC
>QEPC01010552.1:7318873-7331816 GCA_003113815.1 Sphenodon punctatus | reverse complement strand
GAGATCCAGGTTTCTGTAAGAGCAAGGAGTTGAAAGGCGTGAGAGAGGAAGAGATCATGGATGAAGGGGGCTTTAGTCATGGAAGAGCGGCAGTTCCAGAGGGAGCAGGAGAAAGGTAATTGGTGTCGGGGAAGGCATGGGATGTGGATGAGATTGGGGGATGTGGAGTGGGCAGGTTTGCAGGGTTTGGGACTTTTGGTTGAGGAGAGGTGGGGTGGTGGGGGGGCTTATAAGGAACGGGCAAGGGGGGATGAGGGTGAGGAGGGGGAGAGGGCATGGGTGAGAATAACGGGTAGGTTGGTTGGAGAAAGGCCATTGGGGGAGGGAGAGGGAGAAGGAGGGGAGACATCAGCAGGGTGAGAAGGAGAGGGGAAACAGGGCGAGGAGATATGGGGAGGCATCCTCGGTGTCAAGCAACAGTCTGGGCAACAGAACGGGTAACCTGGCCTGTGGATGGCCCCGGAGCGTTCACTCGATGTCCAGTGGTGATGGCAGCAATGGTCAGACGAGGCTGTGTGGCATGGGCGTCGTCAGGGGGGTGGCTCCTCGCAGACCTCGCACCGGCTTCACAACGGCCACAAAACAGCCAGCGCCCTTTTGTCATTGCCTTTCGGGCACCGCCCACGGGCAGCCGCCCGCTGGGACAGCCCTCTGGGGTAATGGAGCCTTGCAGGTTAGGAGTGTTGGAGCGGGGCGGGGCTGGAAGTCTAGGCAGCTGCAGCCTCTTCTTACCTGAGAGAGGAAGAGAGGCAGCGCGGTGGAGTCAAGCACATGTGGCTCTGGGGGGAGGAGCTGAGTCAGGCAGGGTCCCCTCTGCAGCTTTTCTGGGCAGGCACCCGCTGGGGCAATGGAGCCCTGCAGGCCTGAAAGAGAGCAGTTGCCAGAGGAGTAGCTAGGTTGGACTAGGTTCTGGGGCAGATGGAATGCCCTCCCCATCCTCTTCTTCCTCCTAACAGCAAGGGACACAGCTTATGCAAGGAAGGATATAAGGAGCTTCCTAACTTAGCCCAAGATTGTCACAACCTGACACGGCAGCAGGGTTTCAAATCCGACTCTCTGGGGTCTCCAGAAGAGGCCTCACCCACGCCTGCTACCTGAGGCCCTCCAGAATCCCCAGCAGAAGCCTCACCCAGGAGTGATACCTGAGACCCTCCAGAATCCCCAGCAGAAGCCTCACCCAGGCGTGCTACCTGAGACCCTCCAGGATCTCCAGCAGAGGCCTCACCCAGGCATGCTACCCGAGACCCTCCAGAATCCCCAGCAGAGGCCTCACCCAGGCGCGCTACCTGAGGCCCTCCAGGATCCCTGGCAGAAGCCTCACCCAGAAGCCTCACCCAGCTACCTGAGACCCTGAATCAGAGATTCCAGGGACTGAACTTGGGACCACATACATGCAAAACATGCTCTCTACCACCTGAGCCACGGCCCACCCCAGGAAGCATGCCCCCTCTGGCTCATGGGCCATTATAGCTACACCCCATTGCTGTAATAAAACCATCCTAACTTTACCCTTTTCTCATTTTTTAAAGATGCAGTCAAACAATCAGTCTAGTAAGTAAATCTTGTGACTTGCTTTCACCCACTCAGGCTTACCACATCCAGCAAAGATATAATAATGGTCATTGTGCTGTGCTTAAAAGTAAAACGGGGGAAGTAATACTTCCCTTCAGCTGAGCAAGATTCCGCTGGAGAAAGGCATATCCTGTTACAGGGCGTTTCAGATCTTTAAAAATGCAGTCACGGACTTTGGACTGCTCCTGCCACTCTTGTAAATATTCCAGGAGAAGGCTGCCTCAGACTCTACAGACAGAGCAAGCAGCTGTATATAAAAAAATAATTAACGGACAGCAGAATGGGCGGTCAGTGTGGGCAGAGATTTGACAAGTTGCATATAAGCAGGGCTGGCCTTAATGGAAGCGGGGCCCTGGGTGGGGAAAGAATGTGGGGCCCCCCACTAACTTAAGGCAGCGGCGGCGGCTGCCAGGCCTAGGGGCGCTCCCCAGCTCAGGGGGGCACTCCCCACCAAGTTTGCGGTGTTACGGGGCCTGGGTTCGGGGATGGGCAGAGGGGCACGCCCCTCCCCCATCCCCAAGCCTGAGCAGCCGTTCTGATCATGTATCTGATCCGCTGTCGCCGCTCTTGTGCTGTCTGTCGCTGCTCCTCTTTCCGCCGGGCCCAGGCCACTGCTGCCAACTCCAGCCTGAGGCCGGAGGCGGCCTGGCCCCGACCAGGCCGTGGAGAGGGCCAGCGGCGTGAGGGAGAGGTGGGGCCTCTGCGACTCCCTCACTTCTGCCAGAAGTGAGGGAGAAGGGAGAGGCCCCGCCTCTCCCTCATGTCACGACGTTGGTTGGCTGGGCCCCCTCCGCTGCCTGGCTCAGTCTGTTACAGACTGAGCCAGGCAGCTGAGGGGGCAGTTTACTTTCAGCCAGGGGAAATGAGGGGGAGGCGGGGCCTCTGCCGCTCTCTTCTTCATTTTCCCTGGCTGACTGTGACAGGCAGCGGAAGGGGGGGGCATGGAGTGTGGGCGAGGCCGGGCCTCCACTTCTCCCTCACTCCTACTGGCCTCCCCTCCGCTGCCTGTCAGATGCGTGAGTCGGCTCCCGAGGGCCCTGCGCTCAGGGCCGGCCTTACCGTGGAGTTTGGGCTGGGAGCTGGGCATGGGGCCCCCTCAGGAGTGGGGCTCTAGGTGGCCGCTCCTAACCGCCCCGCATTAAGGCCAGCCCTACATATAAGAGAAGAATTTTTAGGCTAGGCTAGAGGTGAAACAGGTAGTGGGCTTATTATTAATGGGTATTACCATATTTTCAAAAGCCCTTCAAGTTCCCAAATAATACCCATGACTGTAATGGGTAATCGCATGACCATTTTTGGTAGGTATTCTGATTTGGTTAATTAGTCCTTTCAGTATTATGGTTATGTCATTTCCGGCAAACGTGTATGCATACCGGCAATTGCTGAAATGACATAACCGAAATACCAAAATGACTGAACCCAAAACCCTGAATCCCCCTCCCCCAAAGCCCCTGAAATAGACTAACTAAAATGGATATATGATGGCCATTCATTACTACCCAAACCACCATTTTGGGTTTGGGTGGGGCATGTTCAGTGGTTTACCCATTTTTCAAGTACTCGTTTCAGCACTAGGCTAGGCATGAGTGACTGGTAACTGTCGATAGTTGGGGGGAGGGCACAAGAGTGGGAGCTGGGCAGGGGTTCTACAGAGATCTATGCCCTCCATGCCCCACCCCCCAAAGTCACCTATGAGGCTAGGATTACTGCCGAGTCGAGTCTCCATGTTTTCATGTATTGCCTCTGGGTGAAGTCTTGATTTGCCCAGGTTGATTTGCCAGGATAACTTGAGGCAAAATTTTTAGAAGGAACAAGGTCATGACAGAAAGGAATGGGGTGAAGAAAATCTCACAGCCCCTTTCAAATCAAATCAAATTAGTTTATTTGCAGAGCCGTACGCCATTGCCAACATAGAAAATGAAACAAATAAACGAAGAGACAAGACATTAAACCAAAATCATTAATACACCATTAAAACATGAACAAAAATATATGAGCCAAATTTGAGAAGTAAATCTTCACAATATCCCAAGAATCCCCATTATTATCTGCCGGCTCCTTTGAGCCAACTTGTTATCTACCAGGCCCTTTGCTAGTTTAGAAAACCTACTTGGTTTGAAAAACCTACTATGCCGTATCCCACTACTCAGGGGTTCCCAGTATCCTTACATTGCAAAAACCGGGACCTCACATTAAAGGCAAGCAGGAAAAACTTCATAACCGCCTTGCTAGCGAAGCTCCTTTAGCTGCCAAAAGGATTTTTTGATAATGATCATTCCAATTACTGTGTGCATGCAAATTAATTCCTAGATACTTATAGGACTTTAACTGCTGGAAAGAGTGACCATTGATGGTCCAGTTATGGGTCTTCCGTCTGTTAGAAAAAACTACCACTTTAGATTTGTCATAGTTAATTTATTACTCACAATAATTTGAGAAGGCCCTTAACTGCCTGTTTAATCCAATGCGGGTTTTTGAAAACACTGCCAGGTCGTCGACATATAAAAGGGTGCCGATTGCTTTAGAGGCCAACTTAGGGGGATTTTTTTTTTGCTGTGCCAGAATAGGAATTGTGTCGTTAATAAACAAATTAAATAATGATGGTGCTAAAACGCAACCTTGCACTACTGGAATATCTTCTGTGATATGACCTCCATTGTCGGTTTTCACCGACAAAGTGGAATTCTTATAAAGGTTCTGAATTAGTCAGTAACCTTTTATCTATTGATAACATACTCAATTTCCCCAAAGGAGCTTTTTACTAACAGAATCGAACGCAGCCTTTAAATCTAAAAAGGCTACGTAAAATTTCCCATTTAACGTTCTGTACTTCTCAATCAGATGGCATAGGATTAAACATTGTTCCACCGTATTTCTGCCCTTCTGAAATCCAGCCTGCTCAGGACAAAGTATCTTGTTTTGGTTCATCCAAAAAGTCAGTCTATTAAGAAGAAACATAGCATAAAACTTGCTAACAACACTTAAAAGACTGATTGGTCTGTAATTTGCAGAATTGGAAGGGGAGCCTTTTTTATAGATGGGAATGACTACAGCTTTACCCCAGCCTACAGGAATTTTCCCAGAGTTGTTTATAGTAGAAAAAAGAGCGGCTAAAACCAGGATCCACCAGTCCATATGTGCCTTTATAAATTAAATTTGGACTAGATCGGGACCTGGCGCTTTATTGTTACTAAAGGTCCCTATAATTTCAACTAATTCTACTTCATTTACCAGTGGCCAGACCAGTAGTTGCTCAATATCTATCTCTGGGAGTGAGGATAGATCAAATTCCTCAGTTTCTACATGATTTGGGGTAAAAAATTCCTCCCAAGAATGAGGGGCAATCAGAAAGGACCAAGGACTCATCTCCTTCTTTAAGGATCCGTTTATCAGACGCCAGAATAACCTGGCATCTTTAGTTTTACTGGCTTCCAAAAGGGCCAACCACCTTTTTTCTACAAACTTTTCTTCAGTCTAATCAGATCTCTATATTCTCTTCTTAACAAGAAATAATAGCAGGGCAAACAAGAACTGAACCCCGCATGATAGTCCCAATAAACCGTTCTAACTTTTTCCCGGGCCAGTCTACAGTCCAAGTCAAACCAGGGTTGATTTAGGACCTTAACTTTACCGTTTAAAACTAACTGATGTCACATCCGCAATATGGCCTTGAAAAAAAAAAGACTAAGGGAGTTTAATGCATCTAGAACCCCCTGGTTCCCTTTCCTCCCCACAATGATGTCTACCAGTCCAACGCATATCTCATCCTTCAATAAAAAATTCAAGGATTGGGCCAGATGGTTATTCCATTTGATCGAGCAATGTTGGCTCGGCCTCATTCCATTGATTGGCACCCCTGGGCGCACAGTCTGATCCCTCCTGGGAATTTTAAGGAGGAGCGACAATGGAAGATGATCGCTCATTAAATAGGGGGTTACAGCAAAATCCCCCAGAAAGTTCAAAACATTAGTTGTTACCACCGCATAATCAACGATGTTAGAGCGTTGCGGTCCTAGGGTCTCCAAAACCGGAACCATTTAAAATATGCAGGTTTAACCCTGCTATTAAGTTAGCTAATCTAATGCCGGAGGCATTAATTTTTCCATCCTTGGAGACCCTTGAGTTAAGACTATTAGAGGAGGAGAATGCAGAAAAATTACAATGTATCACGAGCGAGACATCATTAGGGCCCATCCTAGCATTTAAGTCCCCCATCATAATAAACAGGGCCTTTGGGAATTTGAGCAACAAATCAGTTATTGCAGTTTCCAAGCTGGCCCAGACGTTAACATTAAATGAACCCGTGTTACATGGCGGTACATACACTGTGAGCAAAATAATCAAATGCCCCCCATACCTTATAACTATCCCGAGTGCAAAAGAAGCAAAATTGCATTCTCTTACCACTTCTGCATCTAATTTTTCAGATATAAAACACGCCAAACCACCACTGGGCCGGCCCCTGGCACTAACTGATGTAGCAGGAAGACAAAATGGTTTGTAATGTTCCAAATCCAACTTGTCTTTGACCCACATTTTCTGGATAAGGATAATATGAAATTTCTTAGCAAAAGCAATGAACTCCATATTACCCCCTTGTGAATACCAGCCAGAGGCATTCCATGAACACACAGATAAATGATGCAGATCAAGTGTTTGCAGTTGTCATGAAGTAGCTAACTCTGTAGAAAGAACCGGTATCTGGGACTGTACCTGGGACGGCGGATTTGCCCTTGGTACCGGGCACACTGCAGAATTGTTTTTTAAATTCATAAGGGCCCTATGAGTTACCGGTTCTGCCAACAACCTATTTTCCTTAGCCGGGGATAAGGGAATAATAGGCAAACGAGGGACCGCCACGTCAAGCATATTAACTTCCATGGGCTGGGAGGTTATAGGGGAGTTTACCTCCATTGCCAAATTTAATAATCTTTCATTTATTGGAACCACAGAACCAGAACTTGCCTGATCCCGGGATTTGCTATGTCGTCCAGACCCTTCACTCCGGTTGGGTGGGAAATACTTGATTATGCCCAGCTGTACCCCATCTGTCCATCCTGCTCTGGGGCGGATACTGGGAACTGGCAAACACTTCCCCCAGCTGGACACCCCAGGAAAAAAATAAGTCAGTTTGAGACAAAAGGTAAACTGCCCTCCCAGGTGAGCGAAAGTAGACCACTAAACGCTGCAAAGAAGCTGGAGTTGGGAGGATCTGATAAAATCCAAGTTGCCCAATCGGAAACGAATGGCTTGTAATAGCAGAGAGGCAGTGGTGAATATCCACTTTCAATCTCCATCGAGGAAATATGCCATTCGGCAGAGGGGAAATCTTAAATGAAACAGCTTTGTCTTTTAGTCTAAGTCGCTCTCTTTGGGACGGACTACTATTTTGCCCAAGTTGCTCAAAAGACTTAATGAAAGTCCTCCAAGGTACTCTCCTAGAGTTCGAGCAAGGGACAGCATTTACCTCAACAGGCTGATGGGCAAAGGAGTCCCTATCCGGGGATGCCAGAGTGGGTGTCTTAACCAAGCTCTGTACCTCTGTAGTAGTTTGGCCCACTCTATATTCCGTTAAAAAGTTACCATTGTGCTTTCAATATACCTGGTAAGATACACAGCAATGCTGTATTGAATCTTACTATCCCAACCTACCAGACTTCTCACTCCAATGTATTAGCTGATCTGGAGCCTCCAAATATCTACAGTAAACAATACTGATATCAATTTCATTACTTAAATGTAACATATTATACAAATACACTCCAAACCTCAGGTCACGGACTTACCAAAAAGTGCAAGTTCCCAAGGGCCATATGCTTACAATCCAACATGTGTATTGGTAAAACAAGTGAACCCAGCAGCAACTGGAGGCATGCCCTCCCCATCTTCAATATCTACTCTAGGCTCAGGTGTCCCTTATAACTAATTTCAAATCAGCTGATGCAGTACTTCCAGTCACTAGCACTGGGACCAAAAAGTCTCTTAAGTATTTTCCCAAATGCTCTCTTCCCGTTCCAGAAGCCAAGCTCTCCATACCTGAAGTCTTGAGTACAGGGATCTTCCAAAATGCAGGAATTTCATTCCTCCAATATAAACTGTTCTTCTTTAGAGTGTATCTCAATTCTCTCCATAATGAGTCCTTAGGAAGTAGGACAAGAGAGGGAAAATACAATACCCACGTAGAATACAAACATGTACCATATATATAAGTAAGATCAAAATACAAAAATTCCACTGCTCCAGTAATATAGAAAAGGCAAGCTAACAAATCAGGCAACTATACTATGATCTTCGACCAATCTATACCTTCATTTAAGCCATATGGCATCAAAGTCTTACGTTTCAGAATCCATCTCGCCTCCAGCTTTAAAAGTACATGCTCCGAGGTATTGGACTCCAGACAACAGAACATTATAGCATTAGGTGATTGGTTCAATTGTAAAAAATGTTGTACTAGTGGTTCCATTACTTTTCTACACCTAACGTTGGATCTATGCTCTATAATCCTCAATTTTATCTGCCTCTTTGTCTTACCCACATAATTCAAACCACACGAGCATTGAATAATGTAAAGAACCATACTACTATTGCAAGAAAAACTAGATTTAATCATGAAGGGAGATTTCAAATGGGGGAAAATAAAACTCTGATTTCCATATTAAATATACTTTATGTGAATTCTTAACCAAGATCTTGAACCATTTCCGAGATTGTCCAAGATCTCCATAATGATTCTTGGTTCTTGCAAGATGCTTGCAAGAAAAAATTGATTCTCGTTTCAGGCCTAGTTCCATGCAAGCATGGAAGGAAACACAAAGCTGGGAGTGGGAATAGAAAATGTACAGGGAGTGGAGAGTCTTATCAAGGCCCAGGGCAGAGGGTGGAAGAATTGTTGTGTCCTAATGACTGGCAGATGCTGATGACGACGGCTAATCGGCTATCTTTGCTCTCTCTTTTGCCAGTGGAAACCTCTACTCTCAGTGAGGAATGCAAAGTCTGGAGGAGGCGCAGAGGTTTATCCTGGTGTGAAAGGGATGGTGTTGGTAAAACTTAAGTACTTTATTTCAAGGGGTTCGAAGAGCTGTGATGGCTGGTGCAAAATAACTGCATGGTCCCTTGGAGCAGGTCATGCCAGCAGCAATTTCAGTTGGGCCCTTTTTTGTGGCTTCATTTGGATAAGTTGAACCCAGTCCCCTAGTTTGAACTAATCACAGGGGGATCTCCCTGCCACTGTCACGGGGAGAGTCTTCAGCCCTCCCCTTCCTACCACAAGAGGACAGCCTGGAGCTCCCCCTCCCCTAGAATCTGGTAAATCAGGAGTGGGGGCTTGTCCCCCTGTTATCCCCCTGGCATCTCTGCTTTGCTGCCATTCCCCAGAATTCCCCACAGTGTTTGGGGGGAATTACACCTCTGTCCAGGAGACTGTTTGGATCACTGACTGGAATCCATGGCCATGTTGTGCATACTTAATTGTTTGCTTTATTTATTTTTTATTATTATTATTATTAATTATTATTATTATATGGTGCCTTGCTGATAGATAGGAGACAAATATATGTTTGGAACGACTGGACTCTGGCCATGGAGAGACTGTAGAGAGAGAGCCTGGCTACTTAGATGGAGGCGAGGGCCACGAGGAATTTCCATTTTGTGTTTGACTTCTGCACTTCATCCTCAAACCAGAATACAGAGATCTGTTGAAAAGGTCTGGTTTTGAAGAGGTAGAACGTCAGGCTCTGAAGACATGTCACAGCAATAAAAACATGCAAAGTATATTTAGTTTAATTTAGTTTATTTATTGCAGCCGAAGCCAAAAAGAGACATACCAAAAACATACAAAACATAACATATCAAACAACACAGCGCAACTCTAATCCTGCATTAGAGGGAATACAGCCAGAGTAATTGACTTAATGCCCCTAAATAAAATCTAAAATCCAAAAAGCATATAATAAAGCCACCAATCGACATAAGAAACAGTTCTCAGGCCATAAAATGTAGGCGTGCCATCACTCAATAGCGTTAGTCAAAGGCTTCTTAAACTGAAGGAACTGGGAGCGGGCAAAGTATATTTAACTATCTATTTAAATTTATATGCTGCCATTTCCAAAGGCTCGGGGAAGCTCACAACAATAAAAATATATAAATCCTGTACAAAAACATAGCCTAAAATCCCTCAATCCTCCCACAACCCCCCACCAAAACTACCCAATACCATCTCCTCAGTTTCCCACATCCAACCCCCCCCCTCGCAACCCTACCCCAACACTGCCTGTCAAAGCCACCCTTTTCCACACCCACCAAATGCTCTTTCAAACAAAAAAGTCTCACACCACCTCCAGAAGACGCAGCTCGGGTTCAACTGAACCTCCAGGGGAAGGGAGTTCCATAACATCGGGGCAGCAACCGAAAACGGTACGTCAAATACCAACTGGGATTGTGACCATTAATGCCAGCCTTGGACTTCAATGCTCTGCCTCTTTGGACATCATGACATCAGGCTAAACATTAAGGAGGATTTTCTAACTACAGTGGAATAACTTCCCATGGAAGGTTGTGGAGGCCTCATCATTTACCTGCGAGACGGTCTCAAGCCTCGGGTCATTTCACGGCCCTTGTGGTCAGCCGGGGGCACCCGACTCCAAGTCCCCCGGGTACGTCGGGTGGCGTTCTCGGTGGCCGCACCTTGGCTGTGGAATTCCCTCCCGTTGGAGGCCCATCTGTCCCCTGACCTCCCCTCTTTCCGTAGATGTTGTAAGATCTGGTTGTTCCACCAGGCCTTTGGGGAGGGGGTGGCGAGGGTGGGGAGGGGTTTTATTTGCTAGCTGCCATTTTATATGTCCATTTTATGTATTATATATATTGTAGTTAAATGGTTTTATTGTTATGATTTTATGTTGTTTGCCACCCCGAGCTGCCGAAGTGCAGGAGGGTGCGGGATAGAAATCTTTTGTAAAATAAAAAATCACTGGAGGGTTGGACAGACATCACTCAGGGACGGTGTAGATACTGTGGATTCTGCTTAATGGAAAGGGGGTGGACTAGATAGCCTTTGGAGTTCCTTCCAGTGCTATGATGCTCCATCAGGGGATGTGCTTAGAAACTCTCTCCCCTTTCTGACATGGCGCCATCCCTTTTGGAGGCTGTGATGCCACAATGCTCCTCAAAAGCCTGGGCCACGGTGGAAATAGAATAGTAATACCTCTTTGCCCAGCGTCCCCCACCCCACCCAATGTGACCATGTCCCCAACCCTACCCCCTACCCTACCATCAGCAGCACCCATGACCCCATCTTCAAATGGCATGATCCGACTTGGGGTCCTGACCCACAGTTTGGGGACCTCTGCTCTGCCCCCTTATGTATTACTGGCTAGTTGCTGAGTTTTTTGGTCCCCTCATCCACCCGTGCTTCACTTTGGAAGACTTGTGTGCACACCACTGCTGAGCCGAAGGAAACTCTCAACGCGTATAAACCTCAGAGGGCAACCAGCAGCCAACTAGATCTTAGAGAGCCAGGCACACGAGTCCCTCCCTCTAGATTAGTAATCTAATGCAAGAATAAAATTGATAGCAGACTTCCAGTTTGCTATCACTCCACTCTGATCTTTGGTCAGGCATATGACTAGCCGAGAATCACGTGAAGTGAGTCAAAGTGCTGTGTTTTACTGAGTTATTGAATCAATGGAGCAGGCAATGTTTTGGTTCATAACGGATGACGTGCCACGTAGGATGGAGAGTGCACAGCTATGCACCAGGTACTAAAGAACTAAGACGCAACGCACGAGGCTGGACACATGTTGAATCTTATGTTTTGCACTGGCCTGGAAACAGGGGTTCTGGTGATTGGGGGTGTCATTATGACACCATTCTCATTACCTTCTGATGGCCCAGATCCCCAGCCTCCTTTGTCCCCATTGGGGTGGTGGACCAGTTCAGATGGTCCGCCCCCGGAGACTAATGGATCAAATAGGATTCTAGAACTCCCTGGGGGATTTACCCACTGACCTCAATGACCTCCCTGTTGATGCCTTGGTTGATCTGTGGTATGACATTTTGACCCAGGCTATTGACATGGTGGCACCTAGGTGTTCGGTTCCTCTGTGGCAGCAGCACAAGTCTCCCTGGTATATGGAGGACCAGCGGCTGCTAGAGCGAGAGGGTAGGCGGTTATTTATTTATTTATTCCATTTATACCCCGCATCTCCTGAAACAGCTCGGCACGCGACTTGTGCCAAAGCTGACTGACTGTAGCATAGATGGTTTTTTAAGGACTATGCTGTAGCTGTGACAGAGGCAAAGAAAGCTTTTCCAAGTGGTGAATAGCCTATTAAATCCTGGATGTCTTCACCCAGAGTTAGAGGGTATTTTCAGACGTGACGCCGTCCCGATTCACCACAGTGAATCCCCGCTGGGGGTGAACAGAACAACCACCCCCCGGGGCCGATAAAAGCCCCGAACAGATGTGCTGGGAGATCCTGGCAGGGAATTGGGGAGGGGGTGGGGCCCCGTGGTGCAACGTGCGGCTGCACGGCCCCGCCCCCCCACGCTCTCCTGCTGCCCGCCCTCTGGGGAGGCAGGCGGGCGCCGCGCCCAATGCTGCTGCAGCGCCCACTTGCTTTGACCACGGCCCGGAATCCCGCCAGAAATTCTGGGTCGTGATCGTTATGTTTTATTGCTTCCCGCCGGGAATCACTTGGACCACGCTTTTGGGGCTCGTCTCGCAGGAAGCCCGGGAAGCGTGGTTGAAATTGACCGCATGTGGGAATCAGCCGTGGTGAACACGTTCAGAACGCTTTGGCCCCGCAGCAAAATTGACCGTGGTTCACTGTGGTTGACTGTGATCTCGTAACGTCTGAAAATAGTAAATACCCAAAGTTGCTCATATTTGGCAGGCAGGCAAGCTGGTTTTCTTTCTAGTGTGGAAGTTTTCCTGAAGAGATCTAGAACAAGACTCTTTACTGCAGCATAGCTTCATAGGTCAATTCTACATCTCCTATTGTTAAAGAAGATCCTTTGACTGACAATCAAGCTAATAAGCAGCTTTGGAGCATATCCGTCTACCCTCTACGTAGGTGGCAAAGCAGATTGCAGAAGGACCTCTATGATTTCATTAATAATGTGTTCTGCCCTCACACACGTAAGGGACAAAACTCCATATTTTAAAACAAAGGAATGAAATATTATTTAAACGTTCCTGCCAAATAAATAAAAGACAAAGTGAATGGCTGGATATTGTAGACTCGTTCCATGCATTGGGATAGAAGTTTTGTATATTGGTGCACGTGGTGTTCGATTTGGCTGGGGGCAAGCTAGGGGTGCTGCTGCTGTACCGGGTCCCTTCCTGCCTGGCGGCATCCCTTGCCGCTCTAGC
>QEPC01010552.1:7286754-7308928 GCA_003113815.1 Sphenodon punctatus | reverse complement strand
GAGGGATATCTTACCTGCTGGCTCTGGCGGTCTCCATCGTCCTGGGCTGCAGGTGGGGAGGGGGGGCAGGGAACTTTAGGGTTTGTTTGTTTTTTAATTGCCCGCATGTCCTGCTCTCCTCCATGGAGGCAGGGTGCACGGGCAATTTAAAATAAAATAAAATAAACACACACACACACACAAAATAGTTCCCTGCTTTGCCGCTCCCTTCCTCCCCCCCCCCTCGCCTCTCTGAGTGGCAGATTGCGGGGGAGCAGCAAGGGGCAGCGGCAGGGGGCGGAACTAGGGGGCGGAACTCTGGCGGCTGACCTAGTGGCATGCAGTTGGAGAGCTGTGAGCTCTCCAACAGTGCGCCAGCAGCCATGTTCAGCATGTGAGGCAGGGACAAGCACGCATGCGCACTGCTCCCTGCCTAAGGTGCCCTGCTCAACTAGGCATCTCACCAGGGCGCTTTCAACAAGCGCCCTGGTGAGAGCTTTCCTTGTGCCCATTAAGCGCAATGGAAAGTCTAGCCCCGCCCTCCACAGCACGTTCTATACGTGCTGTGGACGGAGGAGCTCAGCCGCCCAAATCACGTTTTCAATGGAAAACGCGGTTGGGCTTAGCTTTTTTGACCCTTCTGGGACCCACTCCTCAGGAGTGGATCCCAGAAGTAAGAACTGACAGCGCTGCAGCACCAGTCTGAAGCAAAGTCAGAGGCTGCTGCGGCGCTGTCAGAAGCAGCGGCGTGTTTGTTTTTTTCTTGCAACAGCAGCGGCAGACCCTTGGCACTTGGGGGACAGTGCCCCAAATTTCCTAGGGAGCCAGCCACCACTGCCAGAGCAGCCCCTTTGGTCTGCCAGGGGCGCCTTCTTAGAGGTCCCCCGTGTAAAACCGGGGGCCACAATGGAGAGGGCGTTCTCAGTGGCCATGCTGCGATTATGGAACTCCCTCCTGGAGGAAGCCCATCTGGCCCCAAGTCTGTTGCCCTTCCACCGAGCCTGCAAAACCTGGCTGTTCTCCCAGGCGTTCAGAGGAGGGGAGGGTGGGTTGGGATAAAATGTTTTGGGGGTGGTTGTTTTTAGATGGGTCTTTTGATGTTTTAATGCTGTATTTTATTGTTGTTTTAAAATTTCTATGGTGTAAGCCGCCCCGAGATGCCATGGGCATGAGGGGACGGCTAAGAAATGTAAATAAATAAATAAATAAAATAAAGTTTAAACATCCCTTTAATTCACTGATCATAACCCTGGCAAATTAATAAAATAATAATGCTAACAAATAATAATAAAATAATAATAAAATAATAATAATAATAATTAATACTTAATAAAATATAACATCCTGGTTCTAAAAGTCATTTGTTTACTTCACTAGCCTTTATTATTGCAGACACTTGCTAAATGAACTTTTAGAACTGCTTTTCAGTCTGGTTCGCGTATAGACCTCCAGGTGTAGCAATTCAGCCATATCCGCCAATGAAAGTGATATGCCATAAGGGGTGGGGCTACCTCAGAAAAGGGGTGGGGCTAAAGCATTCACCCACGCCCTTTCTGATATGACCCTCCCTCCCTCCCGCACAGAGCACTGTGATGTCATGGTGCTCTGTGAGGGGCAGGCCTCCTGCTGCTGGTGACTGTGTGCTGAACCAGAGAGTGATGGGCCAGTTGGGTTGCAGTGCTGTACAATATCCTTTTTGCATCACAAAATAAGGCTGACATGATGCATGGTTTGCTACACATAGGATGAATTTTGGCCTGTTGCCTTGTGCAGCGACATGTGGGAAGTGCATTTTACCCCCTAGACAAGCGTGAGGGCAGAGTTAAGGTTGTATGTCCTGACAGAACGTATTTTTCCGCTGTGCTGAGGAAGGTCATAAGAGAGAAAAGATTGAGCGTTATCGTGCCTAATGAAATGGGCCTGCGTCTTTCCAGAATGTGAAACCCGGTATTTTGGTTCCTGGTTCACAGAGAGTCCCCTCAGCACACAACTGGGATGCTTCACAAAGAAAATACCGAATGCAGTAGATTTTCCTCTTTTAAGTTCTCTCTCTCCCCCCACCCCCTTTCTTAGTTACACAGTTTGCCAGCAAAAATAGCTGCAAACCAGTAGGAAAGGACTAAGAAAAATAAGCATCTCGCGTTCTTGGTTGGCCGGCTAGATGATATTCTTTTCTCAATCTTTATTAAAAACAAGCACGCGGGAGACAAAGTCCAAAGAAAGCAAAATGTTAAAATGCGGCTTCACACAGCAAGTAGATTCAAGAGGAAGATATATGTCTTCGAGTCGACTGACAGCACAAGGGGAATTGATCCATGCTGGATATTGTCTTGGCCTCCCATGCTTGACTGTGAGAACTTTTCAGGTGTCAGATTCGTTCTGGTGAACCACATATGGTCAGCATTTTAACATGGAGAAAGTCCAGATAATAACTGCAATAATTAACCCTGACAGCATTCATGATGAGATAATAATAATTATAATAATAATAATTAATACTCTTTATATAGCATCCCCCTGCCATGGCACTCAGAACACTTTACATATAATTAATAAACACAGAGAGAATATTGTGACTGGCCCAATGAGTTTCTGGTTAAGGCAGGGTTTGAACCAGGGTCCCCTTCTCCCAGTCCCAGTGCTGTGCACTTAACCATTACACCACACTAACGGTATTTTCAGACGTGACGGGGCCAGTATTGGTCCTTTCACGGAATCACCAATTGATCCCCCACCTGGATCAAAATGGCACGGCCAATAGATGTGCCGGCTGATCCCAGCGGGGAATCGGGGGAAGGGGCGGGGCTGCGTGGCCAACGTGTGGATGCACAGCCCCACCCCCCCACGCTCCCTAGGCCGCCCGCCCCCTGGGAGACGGGCGGGCGTGTGGCCAATGCAGCCGCAGCGCCCGCCTGACCCCCGGGACATTGACCACGACCCAGAATCAGCAGTGGGCACGGCTGCTGAATCCGGGCTGTGGTCAGGGGACAGACGTGATGACCCTGTTGATCACAGGCGGGAATCTCATTGACCATGCAAATGGCCATGGTCCGGGCAGGAGGGCCATTTGCGTGGTCAATGAGATTCCCGCCCGTGATTCACAGGGATGAATATGTGGCGGGAATCACCTATCGGGCCAACAGACGGTACGGTCCTTTGCTCACCATGTGGGCCTTCACCGTGGTTGAGCGTGGGATTGTAACGTCTGAAAATACCCTAACTCTCAATGTAACTTAAAATGTGATGCCGGAGAGTATGAATTGAAGATATAAGAAGTGCCCTACTGGGTCAGACCAATGGTCAATTTAGCCCTGCATTTTGTCTCTGGCAGTGGCCAAATTGGAATTATTCACAAATAGGAGATCATGATTATTCATTCCCAGTATCAAGCAGTAAGAGGTTGCATCCCTTGACCTCAGGGCCGATGTGGTATGGTAAACTTGTCCATGTTTTTAATGGGTAGACCAACTGGCCGCAGGAACTGTGGGCAAGACTAGGGAAGCAGGCATCAGTAACTGCTGACAAGCATGCTCAGATGAACTGAGCATGCTCAGTAGTTGCAAGGTATCACTTTGCAATAAATACCAGTTCACCACACCACACCGGCCTTACCACAGGGCGACCTGGTGTCAGCACTCTGGGCCCTGCTGCTTTCTCTACTTCCAGGCCTCTTTTTCACCAGGACAGGATGAAGGGTCCCCACTCCTTCCCAGGGGGTCCTGAATATGACCACCTCTAGGGCCCAACTGAGGTTACCCCGAGGGGGGATGGGCCACCAAGGGCACCACATTTTATATTCATCCTGGACCCAGCAAATTTTAAGGTCAGCTCTGCCTGACCTCTTGGCTAATTGCCGTTGATGGACCAAGTCTCCATGAATGAGGAACTTCTTCTCCATGAACCATGGGTTCTATGCCTCATTGCATACCTATGCTACAGAGGATATATGGGTCTGTAATGACCTGGAATCGTAGGATTGGAAGGATCATCCATGCTTTTATTACCTCAAGATAAGACTACTGTAACGCGCTCTATGTGGGGCTACCCCTGGTGACGGTTCAGAGGCGGCAGCTCGTCTCCTTAAGAGGACGAGTTGTCGTGAGCACATTACTCTGGTGCTCTGCTCTCTGCACTGGCTACCAATAGTCTTCTGGGCCCAATTCAAGGTGTTAGTCTTGACCTTTAAAGCCCTAAATGGCCTGGGCCCCATCTATCTGCAGGACGGCCTCACTGTCCGGATTCTGGATCGACCTCTGCAGTCAGCTGAGGGAGCCCTCCTTGAGGTACCCCGGGTTTCCCAGGTATCAGCCATGAAGAGGGCGTTCTCGGTGGCTGCTCTGCGGCTGTGGAACTCCCTCCTGTTGGACGCCCGCCTGGTCGTAGACCTCCACTCTTTCCGTAGTTGTCAGGGCCCAAGAGGTTGCAGAGGGAATAGGGGGCCAGGAGCCTGGTGCCCAACTCACTGGAATGCCACGAAGGCCGCTGAGAGTGGCGCAGGACGGGCCGCAAGCAGTCCAGAGGATCCCCCGATGAGGGAAAGCACCCCAACAGAGCGGGAGCAGACTGTGCCGGGGATGGAGACAGAAGCTACGACTCCAGCTGGGCCGAGTCAGCCGGCCCCTCAGCGCATGCTGCAGAGCAGCCTGAGGGCCTCCGATGCTCCGCGTGCCTGCATGAAGCAGCAGGGCGGGCCTCACAGTCTTAAAAGGCAGCGGGGAGCAGACTGTCTTGCCGGTGACCAGCTCTACTGTTTGGAAACTGGCCAAAGGAGTGTGGAGAGTGTGAGCTTAGCAACAGGAGTTTGGTGTCGTGAGTAAGCGTGATACGGGTGTGAAGAGAGTACGGGTGAAAGGTGTGTGTGTGATTACCCCTAAAGAGTGCGTGCGGGAGTACTTGCAGTCCTTCCTTCCCTCCCCCGTCCCAGTAGGAGTCACTTCCTCTACCCCGAGTGCAAGTTCTGTCCCCTCCTTTCCCTTGTGCCCTTGGGCCCCGAGCCCCCTATCCCCCACTGGCCCTCACCTCCCATTCCCTGTCTACGTGGTGTGTATTTGTCCCTTCCCTGGTTCAGGGTACGCTGCTCTAGCCCCGTGATGATCTTGCCTGCTTCATTAAGGAGCTAAGGGCACGCTAGGATCCTGAGGACGCCTTTTCCCAGAGAGCGGGGTCCCTGTAGAAAACCCCAGGTGGAGTATGGGTTCGTGGTGCCCCTCCCCCTGCCTGCACCCTAATAGTAGTCAGTGTAAGACCTGGCTGTTCCGCCGGGCCTTTGTCGAGGGAGACGGGATGGGTGGGCTGGGTTGGGTTGGGTTAGGGTGGGGGTTTTACTGTTGGTTTATTTTAATGTGGGGTTAAATGTGGAATTTATAAAATGTTATGTGTTTTTAAATGCTGTTAGTTGCACCAAGATGCTTGTGCAGGAGGGGGCAACATATAAATGCAAAAATAAATTAAAATAAATAAATTAAAATAAATAAATTCACATTTATTTATTTACTTCAGAACATTTCTAGCCTGCTCCCTCCTGCCCACAAGGCAGCTCGTGGCAACTCAAAATCAAAATTCAACAATATAAAAACAATTCAATAATTAAAACAAATACATAAAATGTATAAAAACTCATTGAAATAGCAGAACCAAATCCCGCCCCCCATCCCTCCCACCCTACCGGTCTCCCTCCCCAAAAGCCTGGCGGAACAGCCAAGTCTTACACTGTCTCCGGAAAGAGGGGAGGTCTAGGGTTAGGTGGTACTCTGTGGGGAGGGAATTCCACAGTTTAGGAGTGGCCACTGAGAACACCCTCCCCATCATTGCCACCTGGGAAACCTGGGGGACTTCGAGTCAGCCCCACAGGGGCCGCACACCCCGGGCGTGAGGTGGTCCTGCAGGTAAGCGGACCCCAGGCTGTTTAGGGCTTTATAGGTCAGCACCAACACCTTGAACCAGATCCGGAAGACAATAGGCCACCAGTGCAGAGAATGGAGCACTGGTGTAATGTGCTCGCGACGACCCGTCCCCGTAAGGAGATGGACTGCCGCATTCTGCACCAGCTACAGCCTCTGGACTGTCACCAAAGATAGCCCCACATAGAGTGCATTGCAGTAGTCCAGTCTAAAGGTAATGAAGGCCTGGATGATGGTGGCCAGGTCAGAATCTGAGACATAGAGCCGCAGCCGTCACACCAAATGTAATTGGCGAAAGGCGCTTGTCGCCACAGCCACCACCTGAGAATCCAGGCGGAGCTGTGAATCAAGAAGAACCCCCAGACTACAGACCTGAGAAGCTAAAGGGGGGTAAACCCCATCAATGACAGGGGTCACCACCCCCTCAGTCCTACCCACCAACATCACCTCCGTCTTGTCAAGATTCAGCTTCAGACGGCTCGCCTCATCCAATTCCCCACAGCTGCCAAAGACCGGGTAAGCACCGAGACTGCCAGGTCTCGGTCTGCAGAAAAAGAGAGGTAAAGTTGTGTATCATCAGCGTACTGATAACAGTGTACGCCAAACCCTCTCACGACCTCGCCCAAAGGCTGCATGTACACATTGAACAAGAAGGGCATCTAGTCCAACCCCATGCTTGGATGCAGGATGACTAGAGCTACAATATCCCCAACAGATGGCTGTCCAATCTCCCTTTTAACATCTCCAGCAACGAGGAGCCTACAGTTCCCAAGGTAACTTGTTCCATTGTCACATAGCTCTTCCTGTTGGGAAGTTTTACCTATTATTTTACCAAAATCTACCGTCCTCTAATTGAGTCCATGGTTTCTAGTCCTGCCTTCTGTAGCAACGCAGGACAGATCCTTGCTATCTTTTTTGTGGTAGCCCTTTAGCTATTGGAATACTGCTGCCATGTCTCCCTCTAATCTAATCTTTGCTAGACTAAACATACCCAGTTTCTTCAACCTTTCCTCGTAAGAGTTGCTTTCAGAACCCTTTATCATCTTTTTGTTGCCCTCCTCTAAATCCACTCCAATTTGCCAATGTTCTTCTTAAAACGAGGCACCCAGAACTGGACACAATTCTTGGGATGAGATCTGACCAGTGTTGAATAGAGTGAAATTATTACTTCCACTGACTAGCTCATTTTTAGCGTAATCTGTACAGATTTATGCATTTTACTATGGTTCAGTCCTCAGTGTGTTCTCCAGAATGGCATCTCAAACACTTTATGAAGGACATAGGGATTTTTTGAAAGAATGTTTCCATTTTTGAGGACATTTCCTTGAAAATGGAACAGTTCTTCCTTATTCCAACTGGAAATACCAATCAGCAACATTTCTAATTGGAATTCTGGCCAAAATAATAATAATAAATAATAATAATTAATAATAAATAGTCATTTGTACATGCACAAAAAATAGCCACTGGGCCGATTTGCACATGCAGAAAATGACCACCACCCATATCCAAAATGGCAGGGATGGCGACACCACCATTTTTGATACGGGTGGCTGCCACTGCACATGCGCAAATCATCCAGGTGGCCATTTTACGCATACACAGTGGCTTTATTTTATTTTATTTATTTATTATTCCATCTGTTCCAATCAGAATCAAATGGAGTGTTTTCCGTTCTGATGTCTGATCAGAACAGAGAAACATCCAATCAGAAATCAGAATGGGAGGAATTTCTTTTTTCAGCCCTACCTAGCACCCATATGAATTTCATCCTGTTTCTACTATCACCTCATAAAAATTTTTCTAGTTTCCCAGTTTCATTTTTCTAATACTCCTGTCTCAGTGCTTTCATGAAGGCCCATGGGCATGGAATGACCTTCTAATCCTTGAACTCCAGATTTCTACCCCTCAGTCAAATCCCTTCTTAAGGCCTCTTTTCTTTAGCCAAACCTACTTATGCTAACACCTCTCTCTCTCCACCCTCCCCCCCCCTGCATTAATTAGAGACTGTTGGTTAGAACAACTGGTGAAGGTGACTTTTCTGGAAAATAATAGGCTCCATAAAATGTTCCTTGTCACTGGTGGGGGTTTTTGAAGGACCAAAAAGCTTTTCAAAAGGCAGAAGGCTAGAGGATGGAAGCTATGCACTTCGTAAGATTTTTCCTAAGTGGCTGATTCAAAAATAATATTTGCTGCCTAATCATCTGTCCTCATCATTTCCCCACTAATTCCAAGCATTGCAGAAATGTCAACTGGCCTTATTAGCATTTGAAAACCCTATGTAATTTGCTTAGAGATGGGTAGGGTGAGGGGTTAACGTTTAGGGGAAGGGGTTATGTTTATCCTTTGACTTCCCCCATTGTGGACTGTATTGTTTTATGTTTTTATATATTTGCTATTTATTATATTTGTATCGTATTTTTATTTTTTGATATTTGCTAACCGCCCTGAGCTGCTTTGGCAGGAGGGGCGGAGTATACATTTGTAAAATAAATAAATAAATAAATAAACTTAAAAATAAATAGAATTAAAAGCATTTTTAAAAAATCATTTCATAGGTGCAAAAACGTCACTGGAATGGTCTGCATATGCACTGCCCTTTTTCAAAATTGTGGCAGTAGTGTCGTCGCCATTTTGGAAAAGGGCAGCCAGTCTACACACGCACAAAATGGCCACTGCACATGTGCAGACTGGCTGTTCTTTTCCAAAATGGTGGCGACGCTGCTGCCGCCATTTTGGAAAAAAACATGCATGTGTAGAATGGTTCAGCGGCCATTTTCTGCATGCACTGTTTTTAATTTATTTATAGATTTTAAACCGAACTGCAACAGCTGTGTTGTAGTTTGGTACAGATTAATCCGTAACTGCCCGTTATGAGCAGTTATAGATTAATCCAAATCCGTAATGCCCATCCCTATTATTTATTCTCCAGCTGCTTTTAGGATCCACGGCTCGTTCCCCTTAATGTGTTTTTTTCCTTCCCCCATTACCTTCCCCTTTGAAATGTTTTTTTACACAGATTTATATTTGAAATGGATTTTATATTTTGTTGTATTTTATGCTGTGAAGCTTTCTGGGTGCCATTTGGCAGGAGGGTTGGGTATGGGGAAGGAAGATGCTATAAAAATAAAATTTATTACTGCTATTGTTTTTATTGCAATTCTGGTAAGAAAACGCCTGCCTACAGGACATTTTCCTGTGTCCATCAGTTGCCCCCTGCCTTGCCGTATAATTTGCCCTCACATGTGCCAGTGTCTTAGCTACAGGCCTGGTTTGGGTACTGTCCTCAAAAAGCAAGCACCTAAAGATTTGTTGTAAACACAACATATGTGACAACCAAAAATAACAAGCCAATTAGAAAATGCAACTAGAACTTTCCATGAGGCATTAGCAAGACTCTAGAATCTCCTGTATTCAAATGCCTTAATGCCTAATGGCTCTGCAGGTGGATTTGAAGCTGAAGAGATCATGGTTTGTATTTTTAGAGCACGCTTTAGTTTATTCTGTGCATTTTGAAAAATAAATAAATAAGTGGGTTTCTCTTTCCCATATGTAAATTCTGAAAGCAGCCCGAAAATCGTCACCCTAGGGCCCGATCCTTGCTGTTTACAGACTCTTTAATCTCTGGGTTCGCAAGAACTTGAGAGCCCTTGTTGCTCACTTGTGTTCCAATGTTAGACACAGACACTTCTTCTTAAAGATAAGAAGTAAGTTTATTGATTACATAAGCAAGATTGTTGATACAGAGTGGTGACTAGAAATCAAAGGTAAATATAACGCATTCCTAACCTATACTGGTTGAGTTCCTAAATAAGAATCTTACCCTATCAAGGTCCATAAGTTCTTCTCAGTCTTTGATGTAAGCGACTGGGTCTTCAGTCTTAGAGTTGCTAGAAAGCAAAGTCCTGGTCTCAGTCCATAGTTTGGCTCAGCCCTCCTGGCTGCAAGATGTTGAGTGAGTTCCGAATAGTCCCCCTCCCGTCTGGGGTACAACTCCTTATATCCCCAGGAGGAAGCCCCTTGTATCCTCTCGAGGCTTCTAGAATTCCTTTTGTTCTCTTTATCAGCTTTCTGTGTCTCTTGCACTTAGGCAATGGCTGCCTGCATTAGCATTTTAAATGTCTCTGGCCATCCATCTGGGCAAATCCACAAACTGTCTTTCCATTTCCTGGCGCTTGGTCAAGTGTCACAGTCTTGATTTGAGTTTTACAGTTCTTAATTGTAACATTACATATATGTTGAACCTTTTGCTTTACATATTTACTAGACTTGTAGTCTACATGTAGGCCAGTATCACACGTGTGTGACCCTATGTTCCTCTGTGAGCCCCCGGCCAGGACTTTCTTGTTGCAGAGGTACTGCAGGCAGCCCCTTCCTGGTGGCTACCTGTATTGGCAAAGTTTTTCACACAGATTAATGTGGGAAAAAGGCCTCCGCGATCATGGGGGGAGAGTATTATAGTTCCCATATTTAAAAAAGGAGACCCGTTGGATCCAGGCTGTTACCGCCCTATTAGTTTGCTCCCTATTATGGGCGAAGTTTTCGCTAAACTTCTATTGAGGCAATTAGAAGAATGGGCAGAATCTAATCATCTTATACCCCGTGAGCAATTTGGTTTTCAGAAACAGCTCTCCACACTAGATAACTGCTTTGTCCTTTCTCATATACTGGATAAATATGTGCGAATAAAGGCAGGAAATATTTTTCCTGGCCTTCATAGACTTCCAGAAGGTCTTCGATTCAGTCCCAAGACAGAAGTTGTGGTTAAAATTATTTCAACTTGGAATAGACAAGGACCTTCTGGAATTGATAATAGCTTTACGCTCAGAGAATTCCGCCAAGATTCGAGGGGGACAGGGTGGAGCTCTATCCCAAGCAATTAGTGTGAATAAAGGTGTTCATCAGGGGTGCGTGCTTGCCCACACGCTGTTTAATCTCTATGTGAGTGATCTACCTTGTGTGCTAAACACCCCAGAACGCTGCCCTCCGAAAATCAAGAACGAGGCAATTGGTGCCCTTATGCACGCGGATGATATTGTAATCCTCTCCCAAACTAGAAGGGGATTGCTTCATCAACTTGAAGGGTTGATGTGCTATTGTAAGGATAATGAATTAGTTGTAAATTCTATAAAGTCCCAGATTATGACCTTTAGGGGAAAAAAGCGGAATTATAAATGGCACATAGATAAGACTGAGTTCCAACAAACCGACTCGTACGTTTACTTGGGCATGACCCTGGCAAATAGTGTTATCTGGGGGAAACATAGACATCAAATTGCTATTAAGGCATTAGCAATTGCTAAGGGTGTTCTGAGACTGGCAAGGAAAGCCAGGGGGGTCCTTTTTGCTGCTATATTGCGTGTTTATAAAATGAAGATTCAAGCATTGTTAACCTATGGGTTGGAAATAATATCGGATAATAAAGGGCAGGTATTGGAAGTTGTACAAAACAAATTTTTAAGAAGCCTGCTGGGACTGCCCCAGAGTGTCCCGGCCCCTATCTTAAGGGCCAAGACAGGGCTTTCTGCAATTGTGACACTAGGGAAAAAACAGAGGATGAGGTACTGGGCTAAGCTATTGCTGTTAGATGAAAACTTACTTCCCTCCCTATGTCTACGAGAACAACTCGAATGTCAAAGTCCTTGGGGGTATCAATGGATAAGACAGGTCTTGATTGATGTGCAAAGTATGGGGTGGTCGGTTGCCTGTTTTGGGGGGAAGAGCAAACATCAACAGAGAAATATGATCGAGGTCCGTTTGCAGGATATAGACATGCAAAAAGACATGGCCTATCTGAGGGAATGGAAGGTGGCCCCTTACTTCCCGAGAATTAAATCCTGTTTCGGATTTGAGTCCTATTTAGAGAAATTGGAGAACCCGACACAACGTAGAGCCTTTTTGAGACTGCATCTTCAGTTTTTTACCTCAGCAGTGTGTCAAGGACGCTTCAATAATACGCCGTATGCATCCAGATTGTGTCAATGTTCAGTGGGAGGAGTGGATGATTTAGCCCATTTTTTGCTACATTGCTCGTTTCACAAGAGTTTAAGGGAAGCTTGGCTCAAACCATTATGGGCTAAAAGAGAATTGCTTACGGATGAGGGGAAAATGATAAGCATACTGACAGCCAGTGATAGTCAGGAGCTAAGGATAATTGCTGCCTATGTCATCTTAGCAGAGCAGTATCTTGAAAGATGTTGATACAGGAAGGGTTTATGAATTCATTGTTGCTGTAAAAGCGAGTTGATCCTGATTTGGGGAGAAAGTTGCTTCATGAGTCAATTGATATCTTACCTCATGTATGTGGATCTGCTGGCCCGTGTATGGAACTGTTGGTTTATGTATGTTATGTACCCTGGCTCACTGATTGCTGATTAGCATGTCTTATTTTTGTATGTGTATTTTGTATTTTATGTTGTTTAGTCTGTCTGGCCATGGCGTTAAGCTAGTGCCGTAAATAAATAAAATTGAAAAAATGTTCCTCTGTGACACACATTCCCCAGACAAAAATGGAAAGATGTTAATTCTGTAGCTACTAGCCCATGTATGTTCAGGTGGAAACACTTTGCAAGAACCTGATTTTATTTTGTTTGCTGTCAAAATGTTATCGAGGTGCATTTGCCAGATAAGATATTAAGTCACCTGGGTCCACAAAAATCGGCTTTGAAGGGTTAATAAATATCTACATAACAAACAGCAAACGTTTGATGGGAAGATGGACATACATACAACAACCTGAGCAAATAAGAGAAATGATAAGACCCCAAAATGACCTGGTCTCTGTTCCTGACAGCTGAATGAATGTTAGAGAGACCTCTCTCTAATGTTCCAGCTGCTGGGTAGACAGTTAATATAAGAACATAAGAAGTGCCATACTGAATCAGACCAATGGTCCATCAAGCCCAGGATCCTGTCCTCTGACAGTGACCAATCTCAGTCACATGGGAGAAGAACCAACAGTCACATTGGGCAATCCATTCCCCTTTGTTCACTCCCAGTTCTCGACAGTAAGAAGTTCATCCCGTAAGCTACTTGGTTAATAGCCATTAATAGACCTACTCTCCAAGAACTTATCCAGACTTTTTTTAAACCCAGCTATACTACTGGTCTTGATAATGTCCTCTGGCAACAAATTCCATAAGTTAATTATGCATTGACTGAAAAAGTACTTCCTTTTATTTGTTTTAAATCTGCCGGCAGCTAGTTTCCTGGAGTGTCCCAAAGCTCTAGTACTATTTGAGAGGGTAAATAACTGTTCCCTAGCTACTCGTTCCATACAACTCAAGATTTTATAAACCAATATCATGTCCCCTCTCAGGCCGCTTTCAGACCTCCCCCGTGCGTGCATATTTTGGCTGTGGGGGGGAATGCGCAGCCAGCATATGTGCGGGGTGCCACCGGTCTGAAAGCCCTCCCTACCTGGCTTTGCTGGCAAACACCTGCAGAGATACAGAGCAGGAAATCATGCTCTGTATCTCTGCTGGTGTTTGTCGGCAAAACCGTGCTGGGGGCTTTCAGACTGATGGCACCACATGCATATCCTGGCTGCGCATTCCCTCCCGCAGCCAGAATATGCGCGGGGGGGGGGAAGAGGGGGAGGAAGGTCTGAAAGCAGTCTAAGTCTTCTCTAAGCTGAAGAGACCCAGCTTGTCAAGTCTCTCTTTGTACAGAAGCCGTTCCACACCCTTTACCATTCTCATTGCCCTTTTCCGTACCTTTTCTAGTTTAGCTATGTCTTTCTTGAGATTGGGCGACCAGAACTGCACACAATATTCCAGGTGCAGACGCACCATCGATTTGTATAGAGGCATTACGACATCCTCAGTTTTATTCTCTATCCCTTTCAGAATAACTCCTAAGATTCAATTATTATTTTTTACTGCTGCTGCACATTGGGCTAAGGATTTCAGTGTATTGTTCACTATCACCCCCAGATCCTTTTCCTGAGTGGTAGCTCCTAACTTAGTACCCAGCATTGTGTATGCATAGTTTGGATTATTTATGGATTATGGATTTATGGATTATTTTTCCAAGAAAAAAGTGAGCCTATGAATTATTATTATTATTTTATTATAAGCATTTATATAGCGCAAGCAATGTACCTCATGCTTTACAAAAAATAAGATAGACACGGTCCCTGTCTGGGAGCTTACAATCTAAAGACAAGGGAAGGGGAGACAGGGAAGGGGGAACAGAGGGAGAGACAAGGGATGCAACATCCATGAGAATGCGAGAACTCAGGTACACTTTCCTGGCTTGGTTACAGTAAATTGGGAGTTTACAGGTAACAGGTGGTGGATAATCCTGGTTGGGAATGGTTAGCAGGAGTTCGGAAGGGCGGAGCGGAAGAGGTGGGTTTTGAGGAGGTACTTGAAGGTGTGGAGGGCGGGGGCAAGGCAGACGAGGGACGAGGGGAGTTCCAGGCATGCGGGGCAGCAAGAGAGAAAGGATGAAGGTGGTTGGGGGAGCAGGGGAGGCATGGGAGGGTGAGGGAATAATATATTTTAAGTGTTAAGTTGGACAGACTACACCAGGGGTGGGGAACCTCTGGTCCAGGGACCAAATGTGCCCCACAGCTAGTTTTTATTTGGCCCCTGAATCCAGTTCCTGTCCCCAAACAATGGATGTTTTTAAATGAGCAAGGCTGGGTGGCGGGGGGTCCAGGGCTGTGGAATGGCACAGCTGCAGAGCAGCTACTCAGGTGGAGTGCATGGGTAAGGTTTCTTAGGGGCAGTTCCCAGTATGGCTACCGCAAAAGCCACCTCTTCTCCTGCCATGAACCAGGGGGAAGCACACAGGGCTAGTGACCATTGCTATTGACATGTCCCCAGTGTGAGCGTTGGGGAACTCGGGCTCCACAACGCTCATGGCCAATTCCTGTGATTTGAAATTGGCTGTGTTTGTAGCAGGGAGCAGTCCTGTGGGGCTGCTTCCCCTTTAAGAAGGGGACTGAGTGGGTCATCCAGAGGGCTGAGCGCACACAGGGGCATGGCAGAGACAGCCCTTAGCTGGGGAGCAGCCTGTGGGGTAAACAGGGTGAGAAACCCTGGGACAGCGTGGGCAGGTTAGTGGCCCTTTAATGCTGAGGAAAGGCAGCCTGGCCACACCCATTCTGTCTGTACATAAGGAGAGCAAGGCAGTGAGGAAGAGAGTCCCCGCTAAGGAGCTGAAGGAGCAACATCTCCCTGAACAAGCCTGCCTACTCTATGCTATCCAAGGTGCTGAAGGCTGGAGAACCAGATGGCCCCAGGCAAGTGGGAGAGGCTGTGCCCAGGAGAGTGCCTCTTCCCTGGGGAAGGCTTGGCCAGAGCCTGGGGCTTGGATCCCTGGCTAGGTGGACCAGGGGGGTTGATATTGTGGCGCTCTTGTGCTTGAGAAAGATTTCAGGGTGGAGGCGACTGAGCTGGCAGCCCCAGGCACACTGGACATGGGTTGTGTTTAATAAAGGACTGTGGATTAATACCCTCTGGACTGTGTGGTGTGTCCTGAGCGGGTACCCCCTTCCTTGAAGAGGGGGATTCATCTGAGGCTCGGGCTGAAACGGCGTAGCAGGGGATGAGCTAATTCCCCGGAGTGACACCCCAGTGCCCCCGTCTGGCCCTGGGAAGACCCCCCGCTACAGTGTTTCCCACCCACAGTGCCTATGTGTGGGGGACCTGTCTGCTGGTGTGGGTGGCGGCACAGCGCATACGGGCTGGGGATGCCTGGGCACCCATTGACATGTGCTTTCTGTTTTTTTTGCTTGCCCCACATGGTGCAACTCCAGATTTCTCTGCAGTGTTCCATGAGTGGCCACCTCTTGTTGGGGGCGGGTCATCGGGAGCACGTTACACCAGTGCTTAGGAGTCTGCACTGGCTGCCTATAGCATTCCATGCACAATTGAAAGTGCTGGTTTGGACCTTTTAAAGCCCTTAACAGCTTGGGCCCTACATATCTGAAGGACCGCCTTTCTCCTTAGGCTCCTTCGCGGCCCTTAACATTGGCTGAGGCTGCCCTCTTGGGGCTTCCATCACCGGCCCAGTTTCCTACGACTTGGGCCCACAAAGAGGCATTCTCGGTGGTTGTCCCACAGCTTTGGAACTCCCTTCCCTTGGAAGCTCGCCTGAGGCCCAGTTGGAATGTCTTCCGGAGGCAGATTAAGACCTAGTTACTTGGCCGGACATTCAATGGGCAGGGATAGACTGGAGGGAGGGCGATGGGGTGTGTTTAGTTTTGTGGGGTTTTCATTATTTATTTTACCTTTGTATTTTATATGACTGTTGTGAGCCACCCTGAGCCTTTGGGGATAGGGCGGGATATAAATAAGAATAAATAAAATAAATAAAGTGGCTGACGGGAGCGCACATCCCCCCGCTCCACCTTCAGGCGGGCATTCGGATGAGTGGCTCCTGGGTGGCCATGCGTGGTAGCATCACGTTTAAAAACACCCAATGAAAAAGTAATCTCAGAGTAAGGTAGCAGAAATGAGGGCAGTGGATAGATCTCTCTTACAGAACCCTTTGGGGGCAGGACCAGATTGGAAATGGGGAGGGTTGAAAGCGTTCCCTTGTCCCGTTCTGATGTGGCCACGCTTGGAGAGGAGGCGTGCCCACGTTGAGATGGCATGCGTTAAGGGGAGGGGCATCCCTTTCTGACATGAGCAAGCCCCATTACTTGGGCGAAGGGACTCTAGCACCTCCTGAATTCCCCTGAACCTAATTCAGCCAGCATCCCTGGTTCTGATCCCTCCTCTTCCTCAAGCACCCCTGCCCCTCAGAGCTAGTAATAATTTTCAGAGTGGTTCCTAGGAAGGAAAAAGTTTCCCACCCATGGAATTCACCATGCCGTTCCTTTCAGGGGGAATCAGAATGTGAAGTACTGCATGGCATGTATCTCTGATCTGGCCTGGATTGGGGCGGGGGGGGGCTGGGGGCTGGTTGCTGCCTGGACTCCTCCTACACCTGTGGCTTTGCTTGCTCAACCCCCAGGTAACAACAGAAAAGGGAGCTGCCCTGAGGGCGGCGTCAAAGGGCGAAGAGCTGTTAGTGGGCCATTGGCAGGTGGAGGCGGTGGATGTGGCTATCATCTATACTCTGCAAAATGGCCCCAGCACAGTCACAACTGCCTGGAGTGCGCCCTCGCCTCCCCCCTGCCTGACTGGGAGCTGGGGGGTGAAGACACTTGGGGGGGCTCTGTTCCCCCACTGCCACTACCACCGCCACTGTTGGTGATCCCGCTCCCTGAGATACGTTTGGGGGGGGGGGCAGAGATATCCTATACCCGAGACCGTCCTTAGAAGAGCAGCCCCAGCTCCAGCAGGTGCCACGCCCCGTGTGCCAAAGGGCCATGAGGAGGGGCTCAGGGGTGGGGTGTTATATTTGCTGTGTGGGGAATTATGAGTGTGTGGGGAGGTAAAATTTGGGTAGTGGGGTGGGCAGCTTGGGGTTGGTCATGGTGTGGGGGTTAGTCAGGGGGGTTGGAAGTGTGTTGTTGGGGTGATTTTTGGGGTGGTGGTGTGATTGGTGACCTCCCCCTTGTGGCAGGAGAGAGAGGTGGGGGGGAGGGGGGGGAGGGGAACCCCTGGTGTGAGTGGGGGCAACCTGGTCTGTTGGGGCAGCCTATGGAGGGTGGGTGTCTAACGGGGTTCTCTGAGGATGGGAGGGCTTTCACAGCCATCGGGGTTGTTACAGGTTGGGGGAGTTATGGTCCAAAGGGGAGGTGTGTTTCATCAGTGAGGAGGGAGCGGTGGTTTGTGCCCGTTCCCCTCTCAACCCCCCATGCGGGTAGGTTGCGGGTCAAGGCTCAGGAGGTCCAAGGCCTTGGTTTGGCGCTGCTGAATGAGAGGTCAGTTGTCAATAAGTCATCTACCATCCAAGAGTTAATCCCGGAGTGGGAAGCCGACCTCGTGTGTATTACAGAAACCTGGCTGGACAATGAATTGGGCCCTATCTTGGCCGACCTTGTTCCAGCTGGGTTCTCTGTGCAGCAGCAGCAGCCTCGACTGGAGGGACAGGGGTGGTGGGGTGATGTATTTATTTTTTATTTATTTTATTTAAACACATTTATATCCCGCCCCTCCTGCAACGCAGCCCGGGGTGGCTCACAACATAAAACAATTAAAACAATAAAATACATTAAAATTCCAATAAAACAATCAAATATTCAATATAAATATTAACAGGGCTTAGAAAACAAAGGGATGGGGATTTTTAAAAAAACCAAAAAAAACACACCTCCCTACCCTCCCCCAAAGGCCTTGGCAAACAGCCAGGTCTTACAGTTCCACCGAAACGTTAAAAGGCTTGGGGCCAGGCAATGTAGCCTTGTTATCAAGGATGCATTGTCTTTTAGGAGGTATCCAGTGCAGACTTCACCAGGTGTCGAGTGTCTCCTTCTTGTGTTGGATTTGGCCGAGGACAGATTAGGGGTGCTGCTGGTGTACCATACACCCAACTGCCCGGTGGCATCCCTACATGCCCTTTCTGATCTGGTGTCAGACGTGATCCTCCGGACCCCTAGATTAGTGGTCCTGGGGAATTTTAACATCCACACTGACACCGATCTTGGAGGAGCGAGACATGAGTTCATGGCCTCCATGACAACCATGGGCCTGTCCCAAGTCATCTGTGGACCCACACATGAGGAGGGACAGTATGCTGATGACACTCAGCTCTGCCTCTGTTTTCCCTGCATAACTGATACATTTTAAACTTTTTAAATTGTTTTATTGTTTTATCTTTTTTGTTTGCAGGAGGGGCAGGATAGAAATTTTTTTATAAATAAATAATAAAAATCTGAATTTACTTTTTTCCACTCGTATACCTGGTGATATTTCACTCCTCATTACTGTACATTAAGGCCCTCGTCTTATCCCTTGAAAAATACAACATTGCACGGCCCATGGGGTAGATTATTTGCTTGAATGTGTAAACAAACATGAAATGTGATGGAGTAAATTTCTGCCCCCATGCTCGGGTATAAATCTACCCCATGGTAAAATGGATTGGGGTATGTTTCTACCCCAGTCTTTTTGGTCACATATAAAAAGTGGTAACCAACTTTCCTTTGGGGATATTATGTACCTGTGTGCAGGTGACACTGTCCTAAAAGGGCAAAGTTGGAGAGTAACTACCCTGTGAGTTATTGCAAGACATGTGCACCTGGACTACAAAAATGCCCCAAGAGTTAATTTTTGGGTTAGGAAGATCAGAAATGCCAACCCATGAAAAATAGACTATACAAAAACTTTGTATTCACATGAATAAAAGATGGAGAGAAAACAGTTCAGATAACTTCTTTTATTGGACCAGCTTCTGTTGGTCACAGTATGCAAGCTTTGGAACCATGCAGGGATCTTTCTAAGGATCATAGAAAATCAGGACTACAGTCTAGGGGTGAAGCGGAAATTCCACACATATTCTGATTCCGTTAGAACTAGGAAGTTCAATCGTTCTGATCGGAAATTGGAGTAGACAAAATTCTATTCTGACTTCCGACTGGAATTATAGAAATAACTTTTGCACGTGCAAAATGGTTTGATTGGAATTATAATTGAAAACTTTTTTTTTTTTTTTAAATCAGAATTTTTCCGATAGAAATTTTGGTGGCCATTCCGTTTCCTCAGAATTCTTCTATGGAAAGAGAACTGCTCTTTTGAAGCAGCCCTACTATGGACAGAGCAAACGCAGGTCAGGCTACTACCATCTCAACTGCTTTGTCCCCATCCCTTACATTTGGGATCACGTTGGGTGAAAACAGACATGACGTTAACCACCCTTTAACCACTGTTGGTGTTATTTATGCATGTTGCAGGGCTGTATTGGTGCCCTATGCAGCCCTGTAACATGCATAAATAACCACCAAGGGTGGTTAAAGGGTGGTTAGCGTCATGTCTGAAAGTACCCGTTGTCTCTCGAGAGTCTTTCCCTCTAGTTTTGAGACCAATCTTTGTACTAGAGCGAAAATAAATAGTGGATTTTGCATTTGTGGATACTATTCGCATTTCTGGATAGTTATCTGAATACTACCTGCAACTGAAACAGATTTGGGGTTGTTCAGTATTACCAAGTTTCCGCGATTGCACATGCGCAATAAATAGCACGGATAATGGCAAAATGATGTAACCAAACTAAAATAGCCAAAACGGGTATCTGATGGAGCAAAAACCTGGTGGTGGCTATTATTCTCTATCAGATCCAGACGGAAGCAGGCAAATTCAACAAATAAAATCTTCATTGTGGTTCTTTATTGTAACTCTACTTTGTAAACGTGAGACGTTTGCCCCAGAGTAACTGTCCTGTACACTGGAGTAGAGAAGGGAGCATGTACATGGTAAATTATTCCAGATCACCGTTGTCTCTAACAGCAACTATCACTTTAGGTAAATTAACTACCTTCTGCCAACCCGTTCTTGATTGGCTGACTGCTTAACGCACACAACCCACAAATGCTTCTCTTTGTAGCCTTTCCAACAGTTGTTTTGTAAAAGGAAGTTTTGCCATTGACTTCAGTGGAGTGAAAATTATGCCCTCAGTGTTTTTGTGGTTGGCCCATAGTGTGAGAGTTACAAAGTGAGTCGTGAGATCTTTTAACTGGACCAATTTAGGTTGGCAGGTACAAGGTTTCAAACTGCTGGCAAGCTTTTCTGCACCTGCCAACATCACTTTGTCCAATCTCCTTACCCATACAAATTAATACGGGGTATCTTCATACAGTACAGAGCAATTTCAAAAGTTGGGTGGCTAACCCTTTGGCTTAACCCTTTGGTAATTGCATGAATAATTGCAGGCAGCAATCCCTCCACCTTGGTTTCCACAGCTAATTCCTTTATTTTCAGACGATCTCTTTTATTGGACAGTGGGCCCTTCCTCAGGCATGTAGCAAGTCAGAACTAAAGACTTAACAGTAAAAGACAGGTATAGATTGTAAACCCCTTGGGGGTAGGGACCTTTCCATAACTATTGATTATACAGTGTCAGGTACATCGCTGGCGCTATATAAATAAATGATAGAGTCGCTCAGTTAAGACGGGTGGGAGTTTATCGAATTCTCTCCATTGACTTGCATAGGAGTTCTGAGGCAGTTTGCTTCTGGGTTGGTGACTGGAGTTTTCAGAGGCTTCTGCTGATTTGTGGAGTTGTGATGTTTTGGCTTGTGAATGGCTCTGTTAATTGCAGGGAGGGGTTGCCCAACGTCAGGCGGTGGGGCTACATAGTTGCATTGCAGGGGAGGGGATTGGTGTTGGTTAAGGTCATGCTTTGTGCTATGGGGCCAAAGAGGGGGAGGAAATAATGTTGCCCCACCCACCCACCTGGTTCTTGCCCACCCGACTCTTCCCCGCCACTTACAAGTTGCTCCGGCGACAAAAAGTCTGCCTCCGCCACCACAGAAATTTTTTTTTTTTTAAACCACACTGACAAGCATCAGCCCTGCCCAGGCTGAGTCCGCCACTATGTTTTTTGTGTGGCTTTCTGGGACTGTAGTTCCCAGCATGCCCGCCGCAGACATATTTCCTACTGTGGGCATGCTGGGAACTGTACTCCCAGCAAGCCACACAGAAAACATTGGGGTGGGCTCAGTATGTCCAGGGCTGCTGCTCGGCTGCATGGGGGCTTTGAAAGTTACAGTGGCATCCAGGTGAGCCGGCTGTTGGCGTGGGGTGTCATGTGGAGGGGGGAGAGGAAGGGGAAAAGATTGTCCAGGGAGGAAACAGGGAGGGGAAAAGGGAGTAAGGAGAGGAGGGTGGCTTCTATTAATGGGAGGCACTCTATCGAGAATATAAGGATCCCTCAGGGTGTAGGGTGGGCTTTCCCTCAAACTTGGAGAGCAACCCTTTTCATCACAGGGATCCGGAATAAGAAGCCAATTGCCCCAAAAGGGAGAATACACAAGGGACGATTCCAATTGCTCAGGGGAATATACAGGTCCCAGGGCACCGTGATAGGGAGGGGTGAGGAAATATGGGGAGGTGATTCTAGGAAGGGAGAAAGAGGGGGAGGGGGCTGCGAGGCAGGGAAGGTGAGGGGATAGGTCTTGTATTCAGGAAGGAAACAATGAAAGGGGAGAGGAGGACTAGGGAAAAGGACAGGGAACCAGATACCAGATTCACAGTCCACTTATTCAGGAAGTCAATACAAGGAGTACGTAACAGACAACTCGCCACTCACTCTCTCGTGCACTCTATGGTAGGGAAGGGAAACACAGGGAAACAGTCACACTCCAGGCAGTTTCAGTCAAGTAGCAAGGACAGGAATACACAACAAGGTCCAGGGGGCCAGCTTCTCAAAACGATTACCGGCGGGTTAGCCATGTCCCG
>QEPC01010552.1:7205797-7267377 GCA_003113815.1 Sphenodon punctatus | reverse complement strand
CTGTCATCCATGCCTTCATCACCTCGAGGCTGGATTACTGCAACGCGCTCTACGTGGGGCTGCCTGAGAAGCTGGTCCGGAGGCTGCAGCTGGTGCAGAATGCTGCGGCCCATCTCCTTACTGGGGCGGGCCGCAGGGAGCACATGACACCTGTGCTCCGGGCTCTGCACTGGCTGCCTATAAAGCACCAGGCTAGGTTCAAGGTGCTGGTTTTGACCTTCAAAGCCCTTCACCGATCACCTCACTCTCCATGTGCCCGTGCAACCCCTGAGATCGTCCGTGGGGGCCTTTTTGGAGATGGGTGGCCACCAATGTTAGAACTTTTTCGGTGGCTGCCCCCGTGCTGTGGAATTCGCTCCCGGAGGAGGCTCGGTTGGCTCACACCCTCCTGTCGTTTCGACGTTTGTGTAAGACCTGGCTGTTCCACCAGGCTTTTGGCGAGGGGGGGGTAGGGTTTGGGAAGGGAGGGTGAGTTTTATGATTTGCTTTAAAATGTGTTGATTTGTTTTAAATGTTTATTGTTATTTTTTTTTTGTGTTATTCACCGCCCTGAGTTGCCTTTGGGCAGGAGGGGCGGGATACAAGTTTTAAATATAAAAAAACAAAACAAAATACTGTCCAGCCTCTCTTCATAGGAGCCGTTAATTGCAAATTTATATTGATTTAAATAGCCCATCATCTAACAAGGAGGCTGAGCTTTTAAAAAAACAAAAAATGGAAGCAGAGGGTGGATGGGAGGACATGGGAGTTTAGGGAAATTCCTGTGGAACAAGCAAGGTCCATCTCTCTCTCCATCCCTAACTTTCTGCACTGGCTGGGATACTCAGCTCACCTACCCAGAACCCTGCTTGGTTCAGGAATCGCCTTTATCCTCCCTGCTCTTTGGGAGGTAGAAGCCAAGGCAGCCAGAGTCAAAATGCATCAAGGCATATGGGAAGCACACATAGAGACCCCAGCCCATTCTGGAGTGAATCTACTTGGGAGCAGGCTGAGAATTCTGCCCCAGACACTAATAAAATTAAAGATGCAAATTAGAACTAATCTGGCAACTAAAAAGACAAGAAGTGGAATCCTTCCTTCTTAAAGATGATGAAAGCTTTGACTTCAGTGGGTTCAGGATTTCATCCCAAGGTTATTTGCACTGCATGTCCAGGGATATCTCATCCCGAGACAAGGAGATAATAAATCTGTCAATGTGTGTGACTCAGGGGAGGCTGCAGTAGCAATATTCTTTTCAGCTCTGCTTCTTTCAGGGTTCTCTGTGTTTCTTAAAACCTTAAATCACAGGATTTGTGATAAAATCACAAGATACTCAGTTCTTAATTTTTTAGTAAGAAGTTACTAGTCCTTGTAGCCATGGGTTGGGGGTGGGGGACTTTAAAATATGACCACTGGGTGGGCCTTCAAAGCCCCCAAATGAAAAGGATTTCGTTTAAAAAAAATAAAAAAAAAATATCTCAGTATCTTTGACCCAATCTCATGATTTTTAGGAGTCCGACTCATGATTTCTGAGCATTGGAGGTTGGCAATCCCCTGCACCAAGGACCCCAACAGCCTTTATGCTGCTTGACAACCAGATGAAGCAGAAAGGGGCTAGAGCAGGAGCGATGAACTGTTTTTCTTTCAGGGAACATTTTTTGGGGAAAAACACACGTCGGGGTGTTGTGTTGGTTTTTTTTAAGTACACGCTCTGAGGGCCACATAGGAATTGTGACAGAGGTGCCTAAGGGATGCTCGCAGGAAGAGGAGGGTCCAGAACACAGATCCGTGCCCTAGCCATGTGTGCATGCCCTCATCTCTGCTCCCTTACCATGAGCTCTCTCTTTCAGCGCTTGAGGATAGGTTCGGGATCTCGGAGGCTTGATCCAGGAATGGAAAAGGGCCAAATAAAAACTAGCCATGGGTCACGTTTTGGACTCCCCTGGGCCTGAGGTCCCACATGCCTGGGCCAGAGGAACTTTCTCACCCTTTTGTGGCCCAAACGGAAGGGGCTGCTCTTGGGCTCCATTAATTGCCACCTATCCCAGGCAAAATGCACTGCGTGCAGAGGAGTGGGTGGAGGGAGAAGTCTGCCCCGGACTCTGCCTCCACTGTGCTCCTGCCCCCACCTCCCCGGTTGACCACTTCAGCCTGCCTTCACGGGGGGAGGATGGGTAGCCCAAGCAGAGGTCCAGGGGAGGAACAGCTGGGGGCGGATGGATTTGGGCATGCATTGCTCGGATCCAAACAATACGAACCTAGACCCAAACCAAACCCATTTCAGTTTGGGTTAGACTCAAATCTGGATTTCGCTCCAAACCCCCATCCCTACTAAACTGCGCTGGCAGGACGGGGTTAGGGAGAAGGGCGGTTGGTGAGGGTTTGGGTTTCTTTTTTATGTTTTTCATATGGTTTTCTAGGTTTATGTAGTTTTTATTTTTGATTGATAGCTAGGTATTTGTAAGCTGGGCTGAGCCTTTAAGGGAAGGGCAGGAGAAAAATTGAATTAAATAAATAAGTGTGTGCAACCCTCTTGCTAGAAAGAGAAATAGGCTACAGCCAAAGTAATGTGCACTAGTTTGAAATAAGTACAGTGTTGTACATGTAAGTACAGTGTTTGTTACTCTCCATGACTCAGAAAATAATTGTAACCTACCAAACAAGACATTAGTGCGGACTACTTCAAGTACGGTTCTTATAAAACCAAGTTGTTGGGGTTTTATAAGAACCATATTTATCTCTTAGACCATTTTTAGACGAGCATGGTGGCGCCCGTGCTTGTTTTTCAAAAGACCCGGCAGTCCATTCTACATGTGACGATGACGCCGAAGACGCGCATGCGCAGACGATGCGCATCCATTTCCGGCCACGTATGACTGGCCTCGATCGCCGACCCAGTCAGTTCACGGCTGGAAATGGATGCGCATCTCCCGCGCATGCGCGTCTTTGGCGGCGGCATCATGTGTAGAACGGACTGCCGGGTCTTTTGAAAAACAAGCACCGGCACCGCCACGTTCATCTAAAAGCAGCCTTAGTCCGCATTAATAAGCGCCGTTGACAGCATTCTGAAGGACAAACTAGTCCTTCAGTTAGTACGGACTAACTGCCTGTGTGAAAACACCCTCATTCACAGCCACGGATGCAGAGTTTCACAATAGAAATAAAGGCTGGAATGGCCCCATATAGTATTTCCTCCCACCCCTGCCCCAAGTGCAGAAGTGCTCAAGCACTGTCCTGCCAGCCACACTAGGCCAAACTTGGGTTGGGTTAAAACTACTACTAGTCCTTGGGGCTGAGCTATAGGGTTTCTAGCCAGGTTTCAGGGACTCGGCATGGAATAATTAAAGCAGCATCCCTTGGGATAGCTTCTGGATAAGCCTTCTGCATCAGTGACGCATAGGAACCATGTTGGACCCATGTAGTATAAGATCTACATCTTGTTTGCACGTATTTAGGAGGAGATTTTCAAAGACCCCAAAGGGGAGTTTGGCACCTAATTTCCATTGTCACTTTAGATTGGACACTAAATTCCTACCTGTGCCTTAGGAACCTAAACTCAGCACCTACTTTTGAGTATCTCGGCCTAAAGCTAGAGACCAATCTTGGTGGGGTAAATTCCTATTGCATCTTCAGAGCTAGATCCTTGGATTCAGCCAGGAAGATCCCCTACATGCAGAGGGGCATATTCCTGCTATCTTTGGGTTTAATGTTCCCTTGTTTTTCCCCTGGAGAGACCTGCCAAGCTAGAATACCAGGCTTGCTGGAAGCATAGAAGTTCTGGTCGCCCCATCTCAAAAAAGACATAGTAGAAATAGAAAAGGTACAGAGACGGGCAACAAAAATGATAAGGGGCTTGAAACAGCTCCCCTACGAAGAGAGGCTGGATACGTTGGGGGCTCTTCAGCTTGGAGAAGAGACAACTGAGAGAAGATATGATAGAAGTTTATAAAATCATGAGTGGTGTGGAGCACGTTAATAGGGAATGGTTATTTACCCTCTCAAATAGGAGACACTCCATAAAACTAACAGGTGGCAGATTTAGAACAAATAAAAGAAAGTATTTTTTCACTCAACGCACAATTAGGTTGTGGAATTTGTTGCCGGAAGATGTGGTCAAGGCCAGTAGTATAATTGGGTTTAAGAAAGGGTTGGTCAAGTTTCTGGAGAATAGGTGCATTAGTTATTAGCCAGGTAGGTTTGGGGAATGTAACCTCGTGCTGTCGGGAGCTGGGAGTGAACAACAGGGAATGAATTGCCCCAGAGAGAGAGAGAGAGAGAGAGAGAGAGAGAGAGGAAAAAGAAAGAGAGAGAAAACATCAACTCGCTCTCCTGAAAGTGCAGACAGATGCAGGAATCCAACCCACACTATCCTCTGGAAGCAGCCAAGAAAAAGACAGAAGACAGCTGATCAGAGACTGTTCAGCACTTCTGCCCCTATACAAAGAAAGTGAATGCATTGATAAATTTTTCACAACTGCCCAACACATCTTTCAACGAGAAAAGATTCCAGAGGACTTGTGGATCAATCTGGTAATACCCAAGATCCCCAAGAAAGCAAGAGATGTGTACAATGCAAAGCTGGAGAAAAAAATCTAACACTGGCTTTTGAGGAATTCAAAAAAGCAGTTCTTGAGGAGTACAGAATCACTCCAGAAACTTTTTGCCTGAAATTACGCAATTTCAAGAAGGGAAACGGTATGTCTTATGCAGATATGGGGAAAATGTTAAATCAGTATGGGGTGAAATGGTTAGGTGCACAAGGGAAGGCTACGAAGGAGCAAGTAATGGACCTTGTAATCCTTGAGCAATTCCTAAATAATTGTACCCCTAATCTCAAATCACACTTGCTTAATCAGGGGAACACGAATGTCAAACAGACTGGGAGGAGGGCAGATTAATATATTGCAAATGCTCTCTCAGCTTATGGGGAAAGAAACCAAATAATGGGGGGAAATCCAAACAATTGTTTTACCAGAAGCAGAATGGGTACAAAAATCCAAAATCTGAGCAAGGACACTTGACCCAGAACAAACCAAAAGAGAATGGGGGTTAGGGGAGACTGGGATCACCCAGACTCCAAAGAACACACACCTCCCAATCCTCTAATAATGATTCATGGCAGTGCTTTAATTGTAAGCAAACAGGGCATATGGTATGAAACTGCCCCCCCCCCCAAAAGGGAGTTTCATGGCCCTAAAAGAGAGTCTGATGAGATTATTGGGACTGTCAGTGCGAATTTTGTGTCTGTACTTCAACCCGTCCCCAGAGGTGTTGATGATTGCTATATTATTCCTAACACACAGGGGATCAGTTTCTACAAAAACCTGCTAAGGTGACCGGGGTAAACTACATGGGGAGATTAGACAATGGGGCACACATGGTTATGGTACAGAAGGACTTGATCCCAAAGCATAAAATAAACACTCATAGAAAAGTTGTGGTATCACTGGCAATGGGAATCAAGGATATTTTGCCAACAGCAAGTGTAGATTTAGAATGGGAGGACTCAAAGGGGCCTGTACTCCCCAGAAAGGCAGAAAATGAAATGTTGGTGGGGAATGCTATAAACAAATGGATGCTGGATGGGACGGTGGAAAAAGCCCAATCCCAGGAACACGGGGAGCCAGAGAGCAACCCGGGAACAGAGAGTGAGGGGCAACAAGACTCAAAGAGCCCTAAACAAGTTGCACCTCTACCCCTGGAACATGGGGAGACAGAGAGCAACCCTAGTGGAGGGGAAAGGTTACAGGAAGGCTCTGGCAGCCTTACAGATCCTGCACCCCAACCTGTGAACTCCACTCAGGGGCAGGAAAATCACAAAGAAGAGTCCCCAAACCAAACAGAAGGCAGGGGAGGACAAGACTCAGGGAGTGAACTGCATGTCCCTGTCTCACATGGAGAACTGAAGGGAATGAAGCCAACAGGTCAATCTGATTCTGAAGCCCAGGACTTGGCACCCCACCTTACACAGGAGGGACCAAATTCTGCAGAATCAAACCAAGTAACCACCACGGGGGGAGAGTTAGAGGCTGGAGACGCCCCTACTCAACCCAGGGGGTTGCAGGATGGCCTGGATGTTTGTTGTCCTACCTTAAGAGAAGAGGGGAAGCAGCTAACTGAACCCAAGGGGTTACAGGCAAGCTGAGAGGTGGAGGATTCTACCTTAAGAGAAGGCGGGAATGTGCAGGAAACCTTTCCCAGAATGGAGGGGGGGGGGGACGATGGGTTTCTCTTCCCCAGGGATAGAAATGCACCACCCTGTAGTCCTAAAAGGCCAGGAGCATCAGTCTAATAGTGAACTGTGCGCCTCTGCTTTACCTAAGAAGGAGCAGGGAAATGCTGCTGAAGTAGAGACTGGAGAGGAGGAAACAGTTAAGAATGTCCAGGGTCAAGCCGCTGCACTTGGGAAACTGAATCCTCAAGAGTTTTGGGGGCGGGGTCTGAGGGGACACTTGGGGGTTCTCACACCCAATGTCATGAAGTCAGACTCCCAAGAAGGAAAAATACATGATTATATGGACCCAGGGGATCCTGGAGGTACAACAGAACTTGGGGGCAGGGCACAAGAGAGGCTGCTGACAATAGCCCCTTCACAAAAGCTGTTTTTGGCTGGGTGATTAATTTGAATGCAAAGTCATCCAAACACAGCATCACAACCATGGGGGAAATGCAAATGCCAAAGGACGACAGTCTACCCACGGGGAATTACAGCATTGCTCCTGATGAAAAGTGTTTTCAAATGCAGAGTTACACAGACAACAGAAGGGGGGTGCTCAGTAGTGTGAAAGGTACCATACTTGCTCTCCTAATAATACTTCTGATCTACAGTCTGCATAGCCCAGGTAAATCAGACAAAGAAGTTATGAGGAACAGAAATACAGCCAATAAGAAACAGGCTGCCAGATAACTTGGAAACATGGCCAAAGTTTGTAACTGGGGAACAATGTTTGTTAACATGGCATTCCCACCCATTTGTCACAGTCTTATGCAAACACCTACTGATGTACCTTGAAGGGTATGGGTCACAGGAACCACACATGCAACATGGGGCGGAGGGACATAGACACCTCAGGGTATACCCCTACAAGAGAGTGAACCCAGAAACACTGAATCCTGAGGATCACTCCACCATGACATGGTGGAAAACACGTGAACATGATAGCCCCACAGGGCTGACAGAGGGTTTGGAAAACCAAAGGTCTAACTTTAATAGGATTCAACACATGGAAATGAGGTAGGGGGGTTGCATATCCCTACACACACCGGTAGGACATACCAGTCTAAGCATGTTACGGGACTCTGTCATGCCCACTGCACATGCTGTCTTACAGGGGGCTGTCACGGAGGAACATAGGGTCACACATGTGTAACACTGGCCTACATGTAGACTACAAGTCTAGTAAATAAATATGTAAAGCAAAAGGTTCCATATGTATGTAATGTTACAATTAAGAACTGTAAAACTCAGATCAAAACTGTGACACTTAACCAAGCTCCAGGAAATGGAAAGACAGTTTGTGGATTTGCCCCAGACGAATGGCCAGAGACATTTAAAATGCTAATGCAGGCAGCCATTGCCTACGTGCAAGAGACACAGAAAGCTGATAGCAAGAACAAAAGGAATTCTAGAAGCCTCAAGAAGATACGAGGAGTTTCCTCCTGGGGATATAGGGAGTTGTACCCCAAAGGGGACAGTGACTATCGGGAACTCACTCAACATCTTGCAGCCAGGAGGGTTGAGCCGAACCATGGACTGAGAGGCATGATTTTGCTTTCTACCAACTAAGAGATCAGTGCCCAGTCATTCTACATCTATGACTGAGGAATCAGAACTTATGGACCTTTGTAGGGTAAGATCCTTATTTAGGAACTCAACCAGTATAGATCAGGAATGTGTTATATTTACCTTTGATTTCTAGTACCACTCTGTATCAACTATCTTGCTTGTGTAAATCAATAAACTTACTTCTTATCTTTATGAAGAAGTGTCTGTGTCTAACATTGGAACACAAGTGAGCAACAAGAGTTCTCAAGCTCTTGCGAACCCAGAGATTAAAAGTCTGTAAACGGGAAGGATCGGGCCCTTGGGTGACAAAGGGGTTGTCCCTGCAGCAGGCTTGAATCGGCCAGAGAGAAAAACTGATTCAAGTGGGCTGTACGCAAGGGAAACTGAGTCACTCAAGCCTGGTAAAGTGGGGGTGCGGACCTCCAACCCATGACACACACAATTACCCCAGAGTAACCTCCGTTTCCCAAAGGCCTAAACTAAATGTCTTGCTATCCTGTGGATACTGTAACCCTGCCGTTCCCTCCCATAGGATTCCCTGCCCACACAGTTTTTCAGAGGCTCCGATGGGATCATTGTCTTGAGGCTAGCCACAGGTACGTTTGTGCCTTTGGATGGATTGGCAAAGAGTGACCTTTTACAGGTCTGGGTTCGTATGCAGGCTCTCTGTGGCAAAGCTGCCTGGCCCCAGGCCAGAGTCACTACAGAATTGGGTCCTGGCACTCACATTTTTTGCTGCCTCCCAACTCCTGGCTCTGCCAACTCCAGTGTTGTTGTCTTTGGAGAAGCATTAGTGGTTCATGTAGTGTTTTTTCCCCCACGGGCCTCCACCCGTAGTCCCTCACTCAGACCTCTACCCAAGGAGTAATGTCTGAGTCTGTTTACCCCCCTTCTAGAGGGGATGATCGATCAGGGTGGTTGTTCGGCCCCGGGGTCCTTTGCCTGCCATCCAAACATTGCCTTCTTGGGCTCTGGTTTTGCGTAGGTTTCTTCCTGTTGGTGGCCACTGGGGGACCTTGGCCTGCTGGGTATCTTCCCTCCTGGGTCCTTGGCCCTGGTGTGTTGGTGAGCTGCTGGCTCAACTGCCTCCCCTGCAACGCTTTCATGTGATAGGCCCTTGGCTCCTCACCCCTCCCTTGGCTAAGTGATCCAGGCCTTTACTCCCCAACCATCTCGCACTCACGTAGTTCAAAACTAGGCTGCTTGAGTTGCCTGCTCAGTTGTCCTGCTGCACCTCACTGCTGTCTCCCCTTTCCTTGAGTTGTGCCTCAACTAGGCAGTGTGCTACAAGGTTGCAGGACTCCTGAAATGGCAGGTCCCGCCCCACAAGTCAAACCTCCACTTAAACAGTGCTGCATTTGACGTCCCGCCTACCCCAAGCCTTGCCTCAGCTTGGCAGTTCCAAGGGGCTGTAGGCTGCCAGGCAGTAGGGATGTAGCAGTAGTGGTTCAGGTTCGGCTGCGTTCGGTTCGGCAGTTTGGTTCGGCTGCGTTCGGTTAGTTCGCCCGGTTCGGGTTCAGTCGTTTGGTTCGGTTCTGTTCAGTCTGCACGTTCGGTTCGTGTTCGGTCATGTTCGGTTCATCCGTTCGGTTAGTTCGCTGGGTTCGGGTTCAGCCGTTCGGTTCGGTCTGCACATTTGGTTCGTGTTCAGTCATGTTCGGTTTGGTCATGTTCGGTTCGGTCACATTCGGTGAACTAACGCAAGAGCGTGATCGCGTCGGAAACAGGAAATTCGTGTGCATGCGAGCTGCATGGCGAGTGGGTGTGTGTTTTGGCTGGGTGTCTGACTGTCTGTTCATTTTCGGTGTTTGGGTGAGCTGTTGTGTTGAGGTTGGTGAGTGTTAGTGTGTGTGGTGTGCTGTTGGACTGTGTGCATGTGCAATTTGTGTTTAAAAATAATAATAAAAAAATAATGAAAAAGGCGGCAGTGATGCTTCCCCGGCTGGGGGTCAACCTGCCTGTGGAGGATGTGGAGGAGGAGGAAGAGGTTGCTGCCCCTATACCTCAGGTGGTGGTGCCCGGCTCCTCAGAGGAGGAGCAAGTGAAGGAAGTGGTGGCCTCTGGAGGTGCTGGCAGGTTTGTAAAAAAATTTTTTTACTCCATAGGCATAGAGAGGGGTGGGGTACTGTAGTATGTGAGCGGCAGCAGCCAGAGCACCCCCACCCAAGCACGTGCTAGGCCAGGAGGGTCTCCACTCTCCATCCCCTCCCCAAGGCAACCCCCAAATCAGGGCGGGATTTGAACGTGCCAGGCAGGGGCTTTCTAGTTGCAGTTAGGGCTGTAGTGGAATATCGCAGCGGTAGCTATTTCCGACAGAAACAGTGTTTCCACAATTAGTGGTATGGCATGGCAGAGGCTTTCATTCCGCGGTTCCGCTTATTTAATTCCGCAACTTAGTGGAATCGTGGAAACATGACATTTTTGCTATTTCCGCAATTCCGCCAGTGCCTAAAAATAGCGGAATAGCGTTTTTCCGTGATTTCCGCAATTTTTCCACAATTTTTCCGCAATTCCGCGATTTGCAGAATTCCGGCGGAATTAGCGGAATATCCACAGAAAAGTCGAGGTGTGGCGTGGGCAGTTCCGAAATGGCAGAACGGAATCGCGGCGCGGTAAAAGCTGCTGCCGCATCAGCCCTAGTTGCAGTCTGTTGCATCCCCTAACCCCTTTGCAGTGCACCCTGGGGAGGGCTGGCACGTAGCATCCCCTGGCACTCTCTGTATGGCGCAGAGAGAGGGGGAGGTACTGTATTGTGTGGGGTGATCAGACGCAAGCAGTACCACCCCCCAAACACGTGTTGTCTATGTGTTCCTGTTTCAGAGAGGATTCCAATGCTGCTGGTCCCAGCAGCACTGATGCCGGGCAGCGCAGGACCCGAAGTCGTCATCGTCGGCGCCAAAATCCAGACATTGGAAGGACGACCAGGTCCAATGTCTGGAAATTTTATGAGAAGGAGGAGGGGTTCGCCATATGCCTGTCTCTTATACACATCTAGATGTGTATAAGAGACAGCATAGTACAGGCAGGGCTTCACACAGACCATTGGTCTGACACAGTTCTTATATCCCTATATTTGTTTTTATGCTTTTTAGATCTGCAAGAAAAAATTGCGGCGACAGAGGGAGGGCACCACATCCGGGCTGCTTTTGCATCTCGAGAAGGCCCACGGCCAGAAGATGGCTTGGGCCCAGGAGACTGGCGGCAGCATGGCCGTGGAGCAGCGGAGGAGGGTGGGGAAGGCAAAGCAGAAGAGGCACCATATGCGAAGTCCTTCCACCTCCTCCAGCTCAGATGTGGAGCCCACCGAGATGAGGCTGGAGTCTGCAGCAGCAAGGGCCTTTAGAGGTGAGGTGCAGGGGACCAACCAGGACTTTGTGCACTGCCTGAAACTAATTGAGGACCGAGTGGTGGTACAGTTTCAGGAGCTAGAGGTCAGGGAGAAGAAGGTGGAGGCATACTCGGAGGATGTATCCAAGTATGTCTCCACCGAGAGGGAAGACCTGGAGCTATTCCGCCAGTCGGTCTGCAACTGGCGGGCGGCCTTGGTAGGGGCCGTCGAATATGCCATAGAACACAGCTATGAAATGCCGGCAGTTGCACCCACGGCCCCTAGGTCCCCTGCACCACTGATGCCTTTCCCCCAAGTTCCGGGGGGCAGGCCCAAAGATTAATTTTAAAGTTTAGTGGTTAAGTTTCCTTTCCATTTAAAAATGTTTGGTTTACTGTTTATATTGTTGTTGTTAATGTTTGTGAACTTCTTGTTGTGTTGTTAATAAAAGTTATTTGTTGTTGTTGTTTTGAGCTTTGTTTGAACTTTCAAATATTTTATCCCCCTGTGCAGAAGTTCAGGCTGGCAGGTGTCATATTCTTATACATCTTGTTGATCCCTACCATCACACAGCACCTGCCACCCCACGTAGCGTAGTTATTAACCCAAAGATGTGCCAGCCGCAGGGCCTCAACTTGCAGACGGCACCCTAGGAGGTGCAGGGCTTGTGTTTGTGTGGGTGGGTGGGTGTGACAGAGACAAAGTGAAACTGGCTCCTTGGCAGCGGGGAGCAGGTGGCGGTAGCGGGTGGTAGGAGGCTTTTTTATATCATCCAGCAGCTTCAATGGGCATCCATGGTTGGGTGTGGATTAGGAGGCTGTTGGTGGTGGGGCAGGCTGGCGTGTGGGCAACAGGCCTCTGCCTTCTGGATGGTCCCAGAATCTCCTGATGGTTCCTGTGATGGGCGTGCATGACTGACTCAGGTACAGTGGAATGACATCCTATGGGTGTTGAATGATGTCCCTGGAATTAGTGCTTGCCGTTTGGGCAGACTTCATTCAATGATTGATAAATCATGTGACAGGTAGTAGCAGCAGGTACAGGGAGGCACACGGGCAGGCACATATAATATGGTGTGTGTTATCACCATCCCATTCATGTATGTTTGCTGTTCGTTCCATATGTGCATTGAGGATGACCACAGGTGAGATCTCTTGCTGTTTTTCTCCAGCTTGATCTGGATGCACCTCTCCCCCTTCACCCACATCTCTCATTCCAGCAGGGAGCCCCCCTCTCTCTCTCTCTGGCCATATGGTGCAGGTGACAGACAGCAGCATGGGTGGGATCGTGTCTGTCTCACCTTCAAGCAGTGGTTGGATTCTCTCTCTCTCTCTCTCTCTTGGCAGCAACCTGAGCGGGCAGAAAGGCACCTTGGCATGAGAGGCAGGAAGGCAGGCTGAGGCAGGCTGGCTTTGAGCTTGGCGGCAACCTGGGGTACAGAACCCTTGTCACGAATAGCATATAGGCCAAGGCCTGGGGGGGGAATCTCCGTGAGTGGAATGACAGCATATGCGAGGAGTTCTAGAGAATGAGGGGAGACAGTGAAGCTAGTAAAACTCCCCACCCACACCTAGTAGTCACCAAAGTAAATAAAACCCACATACTATATAAATGTGACAGACACAAACATATGGGTATAATGTCACATTGCCAATCCCCCTAACCCCCGATTTTCACCCATTTGTTTTAACCACCTGAACACAACCGAACGCGATCCGAACTGACCGAACTGTTCGGCCATTTCGCCGTTCAGTGTTCAGTTCTGTTTGGTATGTTCGCCATTTCGCCGTTCGGTGTTCTGTTCTGTTCGGTATGTTTGTGTTCAGGTTTGGGTTCGTGTTCAGTAGACTGAACAGGCCCAGTTCGGGCCGAACACCGAACTTCTGAACCGCGTTCGTCCATCCCTACCAGGCAGGTCCTCCACCTTGAGCCTCTATCTTGGCAGTATTGACCACTATAGGGCACCTGAAGCAACAAGCCCTCACCCGTAGTCCTCTATATGGATGGTCCTAAGGGCCTTCTGGAACCATCTTTCCCTGGGTGGGCAAGGGTTCCCCCTTACCATACCTGCCTGCTTCTGACTTTGCTGTCTCCAAGCTCTTACTGACTTGGCCAGTCTAGATCATGTGACCAAACCAACATCAGGTCACATGGATCCTCCATTCTGGGCCCCAGTTTAACCCCTTAACTATTCTAAGGCCACTTTTAGACGAGACAAATTTGCGCATGATTGGTGAAAAATGTGCGTGTTTTAATGCTCGTTTAAAATAAATGCGCATTTGCCATTATCGGTTAAAAGCCCAAACCATTTTGAATGTGGTTTTTAAATAATGCGCATTTTTAAAAACCGGTTTTGGCTTCCCCCAATTATCAAAGGAGCTCAAAACCAGTTTTAAAAAATGCACATTGTTTAAAAACCACATTCAAAACAGTTTTGGCTTTTACATGATCATGGCAAATGCACATTTAAAACGGTTTAGATGTTTAAATGAGCATTAAAACACGTGCATTTTTCACCAATCATGCACAAATTTGTCTTGTATAAAAGTGGCCTGAGTGTTGCCATTCTTGAGCTGCGGGCTCTGTCACCCCACCCCCTGCAAAGCTGGGGTTATTGGCTCAGGCCTGCCCCTCCCTCCTCGTAACCTCTCTATGGGCACTGGAGGCCTAGTGGTGGAGTACTGACACCTGCTGTAGGCCTGGTCCTGCAAGGACTTATCCGAGCACTCTGTCACAGGTTCCTGTTTAGAAACAGGAACCTCAGGCTCAGCGGCCAAATGTGGCCCTCGGCAAGTTTTTATGTGGCCCCTTTCCAGTGCCTGGATCTGGCCCCTGGATCCAGTCTCTACCCCCAACCACTGAAAAACTGTCCTCATGATAATGGAGGTGAGAGGAGGGCATGCACACAAGGGTAGGGGACAGATCTATGGCCCAGAACTATGATCTGGGCCCTCCTTTTCTTGAATAAACCCATTAAGCACCCCCAACCTCTATGTGGCCCATGGAGCTCGTGCTAATATTCAATGTGACCCCAAGGACAGAAAAGGTTCCCCACCCTTGTTCTAAACCATGAACCCTTTCCTCACACCTCTTCCTATGCTGTAGGGGACGTAACCCTGGACCCAGACACAGCCCTCCCCAATCTGGTGCTGTCCAAGGATCAGAGGAGCGTGCGTTTTTCAGAGACCCGACAGGAAGTGCCGAACGCCGCACAACGATTCACTACCTACCCCTGCGTCCTAAGTTCCCCAAGCTTTACAGCTGGGCGCCACAGTTGGGAAATGGAGGTGGGGAACAAGACCCACTGGGCCGTGGGGGTCTGCAAGGAATCTGTCACCCGGAAGGGAGAGAGCGGCCCCTTGCTGGAGCCTGGGTATTGGCATCTGCAACTGTGGAATGGAGATAAATATGCGGCCACCCCCCCCACCCCCCATTCACCCCTCCGCATGTGAGAGTGAAGCCCAAGCACATTGGCATCGTCCTCGACTATGAAGCTGCGCTGATCTCATTCTACAACATCAATGGCATGTCGCACATCTATACCTTCTCCACCACCTTCACCGGGACCCTCCGCTCTCTCTTCTACCCTGGGATCCTGAGCCAAGAATGCTGAACCCCTGACCATCTGCCCACCCACAGAGTTGGACTGATGTGGGGAGCAGGTCTCAGAAAAAGCCTCCATGGAGACGAGGGAGGGGTGAATTAGATGGGAGAAATTGCTGTCCCTGGTAGTAAAGCGTTAAAGCTATGAGAGAGTTACTCCACAGAGGCATTTATAAATACTTGGGAGTTGGTCTAGACTTTGAGGAGACAGCACAGTTCAGCATAGATTTAGACAATAGTTAGATAGACAATGTTCTACCCGTATAGGGGTGTAGGTTAATATAGGCAGAGGTTGCTGTAAGTATAGATATCCTGGATGAGGTAGCAGTCATGGGCTGGATTCACACCTTTGGACCAGCAGGGCCCAGGTTCTAGCATTACGTGTGTCAGAAAGGTCCTGGACGGGGTTACACTGGCGTAGGCTCCCAGCAGCCTCTGCATTAGTCTGCACAAGCCATGCTGTGTTCAGGGGTTGGTAGGTGGTGCAGAGAAGCCGTTGCTGGGGAACGTTTGTCATCTGCTCAGCCAGCCATCTCGTTTGATTGCTTTGGCATTTGAGAGGGTGGGGATCTCTGTGGTGTTGCTGTAAAACGCTCACCCTTGCTTGGCAGTACCCCTGGCTTTCCGGGGTACTAGCCCATTTAAGGGCTAGGAGTCTGTCTTTCTCCTTTCTGGGGGAAGGATATAACCCAGCAAAGGAGATTAATTACTTCTAGAACTGCAGATATAGCTGGGCAAGAGGACCTAGCAGTGGCAGCCTCTTAGAAGGCCGCTCCGCGGTACTCTCATTTGAAAGAAGTCCATAAATTTGAGGGCTATTTAGATAAGATCAGAAACCCGAGCCTACGCAGATGTTTTACTCTTCTGGCTATAGAAGCTCTTCTGCACGTTTTGTTTGACTATGCATTTTATACCAATATAAGGGAGATATGGATTGCTCCACTTCTGAGAGGGAATGTTTATCTGACACCCGGCCAAAGGATTAAAAAATGATTAACTACACAATCGGACGAAGTAATGGGGCAGGTGGCCACCTTTGCTCTTCCGACTATAAGAATACAAGAGGAGTTGGTGGATTGATGGTTTCTTTTACGGCTGTATGGGGACTTAAGATATGTTATTGGCATATATCATAACCCGAATAGGATGCCAGGGGGTAGTTTCTGTGTGGCTAATAGGGCTGCATTTGTTGTTCATTAGAGCAAAGTTTGAATAAACAAGCCTGCAGTGGGTGATTTTTGTCTTGTAGATAGCACATTTTTATTGAATTAGGATATTTTGATTGATGGATCTTCTGTTTTATTGGTTTTTTGATATAATAATTATTATTATTGTTGTTTTTGTCATTGAAGTTATTGTCATTTTATTGTTGTTGTTTGACCACGGCGAAAGCTTAGAGTCATAATAAAATATTCACCCTTGCTTGTTCTCAGAAAATGTTTCAATTAAAAGTGGAGGTTTTTTTAGTAGTGCCCAGCTGGTTCTGTGTGGGACAGTGCTGAGCATTCTCTGGGAACTGGCTACCTCTTGGATTTTTGCCTCATAACCACGGCACCACAAAACCCCCAACTCCCTACCTACTGACCTCTGGGAGCTGGGCCGAGCTGGGAGTTTCTTGCAGTTTTCTGGTCATGAGGGTATCTCGAGCAGGTTTCTCTCACCCGGTCATGTCCTTGGACTCAAAGGGTTCCTTCCTATACTCTGGCCAGGGATGCTGTAGCCGTAGCCCTTCTGCATTGGAGCAGGGGTTTGGACTAGATGACCCTCAAGGATCCTTCCAGCTCGGAAGAGTCTGGCCAGTACTGTAGCTCAAAATCATTGGCTGGTTGCTGTATGGCTAATCACCCCTTTTGGGGCGGATGCTGTCTGTCCCAGAGTGCTTGCTGTAACACCAGCAGTGGGGGCAGTCCTGACCCAGGTGTAGTCAATGGGTAAACTTTCACTGACTTCAGTGGAAGCAAGGCTTGCCCCCTCTGTTTCTTCTCTGCAGGGAGTCATTACTAAATCTCTTGCTCCTATATGAGTATTTAACTCTTCTATCTCTATTTCTGTGCTCTCTTGTCTCCTGCTCTTGGTCCCTAGAGGCCCCCAGATCTCTGAAAGGGTGTTTTTAACGGAGACGTATTCACGCATGCCCCCCTCCTCCTCTACTATCCACGCATCCAAGCACTCATTTGAGTTAGTGCTTGGAAGATGTGCTTCCATGATCCATGCACCAGTCACCCATGGCTACGCACAGAGCACTCCCCCCCCCACCATTCCCCTGCTCTCACTGGTCTCGTTTTAAAAACACCCAAAGAGGGGAGCTAATCTCCTGTTAGCACGTGGGGCCAGGACAGGGTTTGGGCTGCAAACTGGTGGAAATCCAAACTGAATGTATCCATTGAAACTAAAGACTCTTTGTAAATTGAATAAGGGCCCCGAGAGCAAACCTCTTTTTGTCCCTATTGAGGAACAAAGTGAGCTGCGGCTGGGGGATCAGACCCCTCGGAGGGACAGCAAAAGGCCTTACAGGTTTGGAGGGGGAGGGGTCTGGGAACAACCAAAAGTTGCACAAAGTTTAGCACAGATGAGTTATCTGGTAACTGGAAAGCTCCCTCTGTGATTATTAATTATTATTATTATTATTATAAGCTTTTATATAGCACCAGCCATGTACCTGGAACTTTACAGAGAATAAGATAGACACAGTCCCTGCCCGAGAGCTCACAATCTAAAGACGGGGTGGTTGAGACAGGGAAGGGGGAACAGAGGGAGAGACAAGGGATGCAACATTCATGCAACATTCATTCATGTGAAAGCTCAGGTACACTTTCTTGGCTTGGTTACAGTACATTGAGAGTTTGCAGATAACAGGTGGGGGATAATCCTGGGTGGGAATGACTAGCAGGAGTTAGGAAGGGTGGAGCGGAAGAGGTGGGTTTTGAGGAGGGACTTGAAGGTGTGGAGGGAGGGGGCAAGGTGGATATGGACAGGGAGGGAGTTCCAGGCATGCAGGGCAGCGAGGGAGAAGGGATGAAGGAGGTTGGGGGAGCAGGGGAGGTGTGGGAGGGTGAGGGAGGGGATGGACGAGGAGCAGAGTGCTCGAACAGGGGTTCGGAGGGAGATCAGGGCAGAGAGGTAGGGGGGAGTAAGGTGAAAGGCTTTGTAGGTGAAGACGAAGAGCTTGTGCAGAATACGCTCAGGAACGGGGAGCCAGCAGAGAGAGGAGAGGAGAGGCTGCGCATGGTCAAAGCGACAGGCTAGGTGGATGATCCTGGCAGCAGATTTCTGAACAAAGATGAGGGAAGAAAGGTGAGAGCGGGGAAGGCCAGCGAGGAGGAGGTTACAACAGTCGAGGCGTGAGATGACTAGGGTGTGGATGAGAGTTTTGGCAGAGGAGACAGACAGAAAAGGGCGGATCTTAGCAATGTTGTGGAGGGAGAATCACAAAAATAGCATCACAAAAATAAGGACTAGCCAAAGAAAAACCGGTGAAAGTTCCTGTGCTTGGAGAAGCTCTCTGGGGAATGCTTGGGCTAGTCCATTCATTGATGACCCCTTTCACAAGTGGTGACACAGACAGAGGCTAACCAGGAAATAACAACAGTGTGAGCAGTTGGGTGTTAAGTGCCTTATCACTCATTGGCATTTTCCTTATTCACACAACCACTTCCACCTTGGATGCCAACTATTCTGTAGCATGTACCTACTCTTTCATCAAGAATACATCTGGGGAAATCACCCCTTGCTTTGCTTTGAACAGTGGCTGTTATCCGACATAAAGATAAAGGTGTGTAAATCTGACCTGCATTGAGATCGATGACGTTATTCTGGACTTATAGCTGTAGGAACAGATGGTTGGGCTGCTGCATGTTTGCAGCTACCCATAGTCTCCTCCTCCCACCAGCTGTTCCCAGATGAGATCCTTGGAATGCAGCACACATGTTTGGGGCGGGGAGGAAAGCTGGATCTAGGCTGGAAAATGGCTGGCAGTCCCAGAAGAGGAGCTGGTTGGACTGTGTGGGCAAAGCTTTGTTCCAAAGACAATCAAATTGCAAAAGCACCCCCTCAATCTCTTCCCCTGCCTGCATGTTGCTTATTCTTCCACCCTGCCATCCCCGCTTGCCAGAAACACCATGGAGATGAAAAAGAACTAGACAGGCCCTTAACGAAAATCCACGTCTCTGTGGTCCCTGCGCTGGTATCAGGGCAGTGCATATCTCTAGACGTAACAATGGCTACAAGCTGGCTGCAAATAGGTGTTGTCTGTGACCGTGATTTTTTCAGATCCCAATCCATGTTAAGTGTGTGTTTGCACAACAACAGAGGTAATCACCAGATGTGTGCATAAAGCTGAAGTGAGCTACTGTTGGGGTAATTCCCATTGTGTTCCCGTCAATGAAGACTGAGTTAAGGGATCATTGGTCTAGTTTGAGAGAACAAGGCAGAGCTAGTAGTTTGACCAGGTTTGCTTAAGGAATTTAAGCCCTAGAATTCTCCCTCCATAGGTAAGTCATTTTCAAATGAGCTCTTGAACCAGGGCCCTTTGCAGCAAGGGAAGGGGAACTGAAGGCTTGGGGGCCAAATGTGGCCCATGGATGTTTTTTAATTGGCCCCTTTGCAGTTCCTGGATCTGGCCCCTTGGTCCATTTCCTACCCTTAAGCACTGAAAAACTGAAGGGAGCAGAGACAAGGGCACGCGTACAGGGATAGATCCGCAATCTGGACCCACCCCCTTAAGCATCCACACCACCAGCTTCTATTTGGGCCTCGGACCTTGTACAGCTTTTCAGAGTGGTCCCCGGACATAGCCACAACAGGCACAGGTGGTGCAGCATACTCCTTCGGCGGGATGGGAGAAGTGGGCCCGTTCCAACCTAGCCAAACCCCTGGCAGCCCTGGGCAGTGAGGCATTTCCCCATGGGCGAGCTTTTTGAAAATGGAAACAAAACCAGACATGCCTGTTGCATCTTCCTTTGCCAGCTTCACATCTGTACCTATATTTAACTCCAGAGCCCCACCTACAGTAGACCCATCCTGCTGTTCTGGCACGGAGGTCGGTTGTTGAACAGATGTCCCCTTGTAAGCCCTCCTAAGCAGCTCCATTTTCCAATCAGAATTGTAACTAGAATTATGTACGGCAGATAACGACAGTGTTTCTAAAAGGAGTCGCCTGGAAGAATGGCCTTGCAGCTCAGCAAATTCAGTTCACCAGTCGAGCTGTTACAAACGCCCCCACGTTTTTTTTTTCTCTCCCAAAAAAGGCTGGCTGGCTGGCTGGCTGGCTTTATTAGAGGCAGCCTACTGAATAGATGTCATTGCTAGTGCAAGCTAGGATACTGTGTTTTTGTTCTCAGCTTTTTCGTTTTGACCAGGCAACAAACCAATGCATGCAGTATCGTCAAACAGGTAAATGGTCTCTCTCTTGCTTTATGGCAACTGATGATCACTTTTTATTATTCTTAAGTATTTATATAGTGCCATCAATGTACCTGGCACTGAACAGTCATTAATTAGAAAGAGGTCTCTGCCCTTGGGGGCTTACAATCAACGATGGCAAGAGAGAGGGGAACGTGGGAAGGAAAAGGGAATAGATTCATGAATTTGAGAAGTTGCAGGTGCACGTGCTTAATGGCTTGGTGATAAGGGGAGAAGTGGACTCTGAAGGACATGAATTTTATCAACTTCTTCCTTAAAACCAGTTTGTTTCCCAATGCTGCCCGTTTGGTGATTAACCTGTTCAGATTGTAAGCTCCTCGGGGCAGTGACTGGGTGTTGTTTGTCTTGTACAATACTGAGGATATTGTTGCCAGTTATTAAGCCAGGGGCCAGATTCAGTTGCCCTTCTTCATGAAGTACATTTTCATCTATGGCATATTTGCCCCGCAATTCATTACTCTCTGCATTTTGTGTGTGTGCACAGTGCCTGTGCACCCTGATCCATGACTGGGGGGACTAACAAATAATACCGATAATTAAGGGTGACCCAGCAAATCGGAAACCACCTGCTAAGGGGCGTACAAATGTCTAAATATATTAGTATTAAACTTTAGCAAGAGATTTCTTTTTCATTATGATGATTTTGCCTTTTAAAGAGTTGCCATCCTTGTGCAAAAAATCTTCCATCAGATCTTTAAATTAATAATAATAATGAGGCCAGCTTAAAAATCTTATTATTTTTTTTAATTTTTTTAAATTGGGAATTCTTTTTATCATTGGTGTAAACTTCAGTCACATTTTCAGGCTCTTTTCTGCAACCATATGGGTTAGAAAACTTTTTTTAAAAAATAAAAAAGCAGCAGCAGCTTGATTTCTTATGATTTTATTCTGAACCTACTTAGGTTTTAAGAAACCCCTAAAATATGTTGTTTCTGATAAACTCCTCCATTGATATCCGTGCTTTCATTAGGACACACTAGCCATGATCCACACACCATTTACTCTGGAGTAGGCTTCCAGATTAAGGCCCTTTTCACACAGACACTCTTAACACTGATAAAATGGGTGTTACATTTTATTATACATATTGCAGGGTTGCAGGTGTGCTCTATGGGTACCCTGCAACATGTATAATAAAATGTAACACCCATTTTGTCAGTGTGAAGAGTGTCTGTGTGAAAGGGGCCTAAGTGGTTTACGAATCTCAGACACTGACAATTACGGACCAGATCCTCTCGGCTAGAGCAAACCTTTGTGAAAAACCAATTGAGAACCTGCAACATGCCTTGTTCTGTTGTGGGGTTTTTTGTTTTGTTTTGTTTAATATTTGTGTCGACAATCTAGTTTTTGGAAACACCATTGCTTAAATAATTTGCTTTTGATACTGTTTTAATATTAGCTGAGGTAACAGAGTGGGCAAAACTTAAGCATCGTCCTGACAAAGGACTCCCTTAAAAAAATTTTAAAAAAATAATCAGAAGTCATGCTGCATCTTAAATCTCTCCCTAGCCCTCATCTCATGCCATGCTCCATCTGTAATAGGTCGATGGAGCATGGTAGGTAGATGGAGCCACTATTAGCCATTAGCCAGACAGGATCAGGGAACATGACAAGAGCTGGGGGGAAACAACAAGGAATGGATCCCCCATTGTGACCTGTTGGGTGCTTCTCCCAAGCCACCGTGATTGGCCACTGTCGGAAACAAGATGCTGGGTTAGTTGGACCATTGGTCTGACTCCAAGATGGCACTTCTTATGTTCTTATGTAGATGATTGTCTGTGACGACTCTTGCAAGATGGCGGCTAGCAGAAGATGTTTAAGGTTGGGGTAACCTTAAACAGAGTTCTGTGCAACGCAGTGTATTGTCAAAGGTATTCATGGAATCTTAAATTGTAAAGCAAGAGGCAACCAAATTGAGCTCTTCCTTGGTGCGGGCCATAGGAATTCAGCCATTCCTGTGTCAAGCCCTGATCTTCTGACTGAGCTATAGAATATCTTTGAGGAAAAGAAAACCAAATCTTCCTGAGTTGGAGAAACCACCATATTCCATAGGTAAGTTATTGGTGGGAAATGGCCCTCAAGACAACCTACAGGGAGATGCGATAGAACAGGGCTAAGGACTAAAGAAGGGTAGGACGCGAGACTAGGGTTTGACTCCAGAATCTGTTGTCAGTTTGGGGCCTGTTTTATGAAAAAACTATCCCTGGCAGAACCTCATTCCCACCTGAAGTCAATGAGATTCCATGCCAGTACAAGGATCTGCCTGTGTGTATCATCCTTTTGCAGAATCCAGTCATCAGTGCGTGGCCTCTGGCTACGTCAGTCAAATTGCCTGAAATGCTGTTTGCTCACATGTAAAATGGAGAAGTATGATACTTATCTTGGCTCTACAAAGCAAGTTGGTGGTGACAGGTTGTCTGCAGAACTGGGAATCCGGCCAGTTTAGTCAGCAGAAACTTAAAATTGTGAAACGGGGCAAGGAAGTTTATTAGCAAGAAGGGTGAGATGATAGTGATATTTCCTCAGCATGTAGTGATAGCTAAAGCAACACTACATGCGTAGGACAGTCACTTCTATCTCCAAATAGCAACATGCTGTACAAACCTCCGTTACAACGGTGTCTTTACATAAGACCATCTTTGGCGCGCAAAATCATCCTTTCTCTGTGTCATTTGGTACATGCAGCCCCTTTAAGACAGGGGAAGCTAGCCACCAAGACTGAACAACCATGGAGGACTAAGAGGAAGTGGTTCCGGCCTCCGGGGCTTCATCTGGGGAGAAACCCTGGTTGCTGATTGCATAGGGATCTAGCACTGGAGCTTTGAAGAATCAAAGACTGCCCTGTCTCCTAGCTGAAAGAAATGCTGAGATTTGAGCAGTAGAGGTCTGCTAGGAGTAGGGTCTGAATTGTGGCTAGCCTCCCTTTACAGCAGAGGGGGCTGTCAATAGGGCTGGAGGCTGTCTCGCTAGAGGTGTGTTCCCGGGAGTGGCTTCAGACAGTTTTAGTTATCCTGGAATAACTAACACACTTGAACCATACTTCGGATGGTTGGTCCAAATCCCCTGTTTGACCTCTCTGATCGTGAGATCAACAGGGGGGTTAAAGTGTGCTGAGGTGTCTGGAGTTCTTACTCTGATGGTAAGAAACCACCCTAAGAGACAGGGGAACTGTTACTAAATTTTATAGATGACTAATTAATTATTATTATTATTCTACAGGTGCATTTAGAGAATCCGCCCCTGGTTCCCCTTAATGGATCTTCTCCTCCTGCTTCCCCTTTCCCTTTTAAAGTGTTTCAAATGGATTTTACTTGAATTGGGTGGTTTTATTGTATTAATGCTGTGAATCCCCCTGAGTGCCATTGGAGGGGCACTATATAAATAACTTTTTAATTATTGTTCATTTGTTTTGGGGCTTGTCTGCCAAATCTTTTGAGAGTCTGCATTCTCCCTAGAGAGTGTGTGGTTACTGTGTTGGTCCAAAATATAAGAGACGCAGAGGTTCAACTTCTTTGGTGAGAATACATGTTTCCAGGCTCTTGTGTTTACCTTGCCTATATTTGTTTATCATTTGATTCCTGGCTTCCCATCCTAGCATTTAAATGCTTAATAACTTGGGAATTTCTTTCCTATGGGATATTTAATTAAAGAGTAGTCCAGCAACACCTTTATGTTTCATAGTAGCTTGATGTTGCTATGCCAGCCTATTATGGAGCTGTCGTCTGTCTATAAGTAAATGCTGGAAATGGACTGGGGTAACTATATCCCGTTGATCTTGTTAGGGTGTTTTCACACAGACAGTTAGCCTGGACTAACTGAATGTAGTCCAGACAAAGTTGTCCATCTGAACGCTGTCAACGGTGCTTTTTAGTCCGCACTAAGAACAAGCACGGTTGTTATAAAACCCCAATCGTTGGGGTTAGAACTGTTTTTAAACTAGTCCGGACTAATGTCCATCTGAATTACTAGTGCTTATTAGTCTGGACTAGTTTACTATCCAGTACTTATTACCACAGAGTCCAACGGCAAGACCTGACAGATGCTCTAGGCATTTTATGCCTCTATGGTTTGTAGTAGGATCACATGAAGTGACGTTTCAGTCACAGAAAACATGTATTTCATAAGTATTCCTTAAAATATTGCAGAGGTGGAAACCCTAGCCAGGGCATGGCGGTTTGCATTGTAGGAGGATTGTGATTATAACAAAGGGTGGGGAGCAGAAATGCTAAATCAGGTGGGGGCTTGGGCTGGGGTTGTCTGGGTACCTTGAATTGGAGTGGGAAGACTACCTAGGAAGACTCTAGACATTTTATGCCTCTATGGTTTGTAGGATCACATGAAGTGACATTTCAGTCAGAAAACATCGTGATGGGCCAGCCGAAAAGCAACACAGGATTGAAATACAGCCACAGAGACTCTAAGCACCGTGCTAACGGCAGTGTTCTGTTCACACGGCTAGTCTGAACTAAAAATTAGTCTGGACTAGATTGTCCATCTAAAAGGTACCGCTCTGTTAGGTCCGACTAATAAACACCGGAGTTTATACAAACTAGTCTGGACTAGTTTCTCCGTGTGAAAATGCCCTGAGATCTTTTGGCAGCCTTTGATACAGTTGATCGTGGAGTGTTGACAAGGCTACGGGACCTAGCTGAGGTTCGCAGGACCGCTCTTGAATGGTTCTGTTCATTCCTGGCTGGGAGAACCCAGACGGTGGTGATGGGCAGGGGCTCATTGGCACCTCCCATGTGGGGTCCTGCAGGATTCCATCTTGTCCCCACTCCTGTTCAATGTGTATCTGAGGCCCCTGGGGGAAAGTGTTCGGAGATTTGGAACGAAGTGCCGTCCGTATGCTGATGACCTCTAACTCTAGCTCTCTTTTTCATCTGACCCATGTCCTGCAGCCTTGGTGCTTGCCTGGCTGCTGTTGGGGACTGGATTCAATTGAAGTTGAATCCAAACAAGACTGAGGTGATGATGGTTGTCCAGCCTTGTGACCTGGGGGATATAAGAACCCCTGTTATTGATGGGGTTTGGTCTCCTTTGGGAGGCCAAATAGCACAGCAGACGATCATATGTGTTGTTAATCCATGTTATGCCAGTATGCCAGGGTCGCTTAATGGGTAAAATGTTGGACTTGGATCTGGAAGAACAGAGTTCAAATCCTGAATTAGCCATGAATTCACTGAGTGGCCTTGGAAAAAGTTTCTCTTGGTCTCATTTCTGCACCTGTAAAATGGGAACAACAACCTATGTTACAGGGTTGTTTGTGAGGAAGAATTACATAAGGCTTGTGAGATGCTTTGAATGCTGACCCAGAAGCGAACTCTTGTCCCTTCTTGTTTGGCTTAGGGCAGTGGGGTGGCTATTCAGCCTTCCCAGAAACCCATACATGTCTGGGGAGTCTGGCCTGGGCCTCAGCAGGCCGAGGACAGCTGCTGCCTCCAAGATCTTTACGCCCAGGTCAATGCTGCACCACCATTACCCTAGAGGTTTCCCTATCTGGTGTCTAATGCTGCGGATATTGGATAATGGTGGATAGCCCTGCAGTAAAACACAGGGCTGTCTCACACCTATCAGATTAGTCACCAGATAGGAAAACTACAATTTGTTTCGGCTCCAGAAAAATGAATAACAGCAACTTCATTGTGGGAGGCGTCAAGGCCCTATAGACAATTCTGATCCACTCACCAAGCCTTCAGCTGCTGCTCGAGGGAGAAGAAACTCCTTCTGCCCCTCGTTCTACTACAAAGGGCAGGATTTGTATGTGTTACAAAGATGTTTACAATCTTCCTCTTGAAAATCCAAGAGAGACATTTTGCACTTTTGTCCTGCCCGCCCTCCTCCCCCAGCTAACTGTTGTCTGTACCGAATATTGCTTATATTCCTAGGTCCACAGCTGCTTGTACTCCAGAAGGAGAGAAACCACTCTCTTTGTAACCTCCGCTTCATTATCTGTGGAGTTTGGTCCTAGGGCAGTTTCCGGGCTCAGCAGAATTTACAATCACAGCCGTGCCCCGGACAAAACTCTATTTGTAAATGGCCTGAAGCCTAGCAAAACAAGGTTAATATTTGTTCTCTGTCTTTTATTAATGACCTACTTATTTTACCCAGATTACTACAGAAGGTTACTTTTCCTGTACACAATATAAAGAATATGGTTGCAGTAGGCAAAACTGTGTAGAATTGGCCTAAACATGCAGTGTCCCTTACACAGAGTTGGAGGGGACCTCAAGATTCATCTAGGAAGATACCTTCTGCCTAAAGCACCCTGCAGAGATGCCTCTCTATCTTTTCTTGAAAGCCTCCAAGAAAGGAGATACCACAATTGACCCAAGCAGCTTGTTTCGGTGTTGAACTTCCTAATAAGAAGTTTTTTCCTAAACTTGAACCTAATCCTACCTTTTTGTAATTTAAAACAGCTGCTACTTGTCCTGTGCTCAGTATTAATGCAGAGCAAATGCTCTCTCTCTCTCTCTATGGCCCTTTTCCAATGGGCCGCAGTGCGTGGGGGAATGGGTGTGCACCAGGGTGGGGTGGGCGTTACACCAAAGCACACCCACCTCCACCCACGGAGCCATCACCGTTTTAGCCGATGGCTCCATGCGTGGGCGATGGGGGGAGTGCACACGCATGCACCCCCGCCCACCCACCCACCGTGGCGGTCACACGGATGCCCCCCACCCATTCCCACACGTGGATACGGGGTGGGGGGGCATCTTGTGTGAAAAGGGCCTATGGAACCCTTTTAACTATTTGAAGACTATCAGCCGGTCTCCCTCTTAGTCTTCTTTGATTCTGTGCCAGGGATGCAGAATTTCTGTCCCACGGGCAGCTGCCGAATGGTCCCCAGGAGTTTCCCTCACAGCCCATTCCAACAGCTGTTTTCCACAGCCTGCCAGAGGGCTTTGACCAGCAGCCACATTCCCTGCATAAAGGATCGTGTTCCCTTTTCCCCTGCAAGATGTTCTGGTCCCCCAGAGCAGGGAAGGGAAGGTTCCTACTACGACTAATCATTTCTATACCACTACTAGGCATACACAGCGCTTTACAGTCAGATTTTCAAAGACAGGTCCCTGCCCATAGGCTTACAATCTAAGATGGACACGGGTGAGGGGAACGGACAGGGAAAGACAGATGCACACATTCCCATTTTACAGATGGGGAACTGAGGCTGAGAGGTTGTGACTTGCCCAAGGCCACCCAGTGAGGCCATTGGCTTGGGTGAGATTTGAATCCTGGCCTCCAAGGTCCAAATTGAGCACCTTTTCCACTACACTTTAGCCACCCTCCTCTACTCGGCATTAAGCACGTCCAGATCTTGCCGACCTTGCTAGTTTTTAAAGAACTCTTTTTGGAGGCTTACAGCCAGGCTCCTGCCCAAACAAATTGCACATGCCCTGGTGATCAGGAGACTTGATGATTGTAATTTCCTCTTCTATGGGCTTCCAGGGGTGCTCCTCCATCACTTGCTGCTTGTTCAGAATGCAGCAGTGCGGCTGTTTACTGGTTTGTGATCCTATTATGCCTACCCCGTGTTATCTGCATTGAGATGCCTGTACACCTGCACATTGTATTTAATATTGTTCTGCTGGTATTTAGGGTCCTGAATAGTATAGGCCGTGGTTTTATTCAAGACATGCTTTACAGCCTCATGGTTATTGCGCTCAGAAACCACCTGCTGTTCGGGGATCCCCCCCACTCCCCCAGTTGGCAGGTGGAACTTGCTCCCTCCAGATGTCCATCTCAGTTCCTCCCTGCTCACTAGGGATGGGCAAACAGAATGCGGTTCGGATATTTGGACGTTCGGTCGTTCGGTCCGAAATCTGAGTTCGGGTTTGGCTGTTCGGTTTGGCGGAGTTTGGTTCAGCCAAACTTGGCCGAACAACCAAAAATAGTGCTATCAAGACCAAAACCGAATTCGAATTTTTTTGTTTGTTTGACCCTAAAACCACCCCTGGTCTCCACCCCTGGTGCCAGGAAGTCTGCTCCTCAGCTACCTCCCACTTCCAGTCTTTCCTGCGTTCCAGTCACGTTTCTCCCACCCCTGAACTCATCCGAACTCATCCAAACTGTTCGGCCATTCAGGCGTTCGGTTCAGACGTTCAGTTCGGTCGTCTGAACAGGCCGGGTTCGGCCCGAACTCCGAACTTCCGGACCACGTTCGCCCATCCCTACTGCTCACCTTTAAAAAGCACCTGAAGATTTATCTTGTTCTCTGCGTGCTTTTAGCATCCGCTGCTAAAATGTGACTTCTCCTCTCTCTTTCCCTTTCAAATTTGCTTTTAAATGGGTTGTATATTGTTTTAGCTTGTCAGGTGCTCCGAATGCCATTTGGCGGGGGTGGGGGAGTGCTATAGAAATAAAAATGATTGTATTTATAAGACAAACGTTTTCATCAATCAAATTGATTTGAAGGGTTACACCACTCCATTCCTGTCACTGGGATGGGGTGAAGACGGCCCAGGGTGGCTCCACAGACACAGGGAAACCAGACACACACTCTGTTGGAGGATATCTGGGAAACAATGCCTGTCAGGGTAGTATTGTGGCCTTTTAGATCTCAATGAGACCAGGCCCCTATCATCCTAGGACACAGAGCCCTTACATGACAGTACGGCCTCATGCCCCACATTTACTCCACTTTTACACACACGGTTCAGAAGGAGAAAGGGGAGTCGGGTGATGGAACACCTGGGGGTTACGAGGACAGGGAGCCAGGTCCAGAGGTGGGAGGTAATAGGGATTTTGTTCTCTAGGAGATAGGGGAAGACCACCCAGGAAGGGGAAAGGAATTGCGCTCCTCTCACTCACCACACACTCACACACACAACCACAGGGAACAACAATCTGCTGCAACAACTATAACGCTCCCGGCTAAACACAGGGAAACAAGGACAAAGATCACACTTAGCTTGTGTAGGGGCTGCTTGAGAGTGGGTTGCCCTGGCAACCCCATGCTGCAGGGAGGCCTCAGGTACCGCTACGGCCGCTTCTGCTGCTGGCGGCGTAGCAGCTTGATATCGAGCGGGGAGGGCAGCTGTCCTGTTTACTCCAGAGGTCCAGAGCCCCACCCCTCTGACAGCGTCCACAGCCGCGGGACTGACAATCCCACAGTTTGAAACAGTGTCATGTGACTGATCCTAACTAGTCCTAACTAGTCAACACTGCTGAAATGTTGGATAGCAAACACGTGAAACAAGCTTCTCGCGGGTGGGAACCACTTCTGAACAGCCAACCTTTTCACCCGACAGGCTGGCAGCCTCAAAGTGTCTCAACAGCCACCCTGCCAGGGGATGACCACATTGGTCTGTGCCGTCCGTGGGGGAAGTCGCTGCCAACATATGTGCAATCCAGCCCAGAATTTTCTTCCATCTGGTATTTTTCCACCATGGGTGGCCATGGCCCAGAAGGTGCCCATTATGGACAGACTGCAGCTACAGCAAAGAGCTTTAGTCCCCACCAGTGCTGCAATGATCTCCGGTGGGAACAGGGACCAGGGGAGAGCTGTATTGCACATGTGTCCATGGCCGGTTCTGTGGCTTAACAGCAACCAATTACCAGGGTCTTGTAGAACAGCAATGCATTGAATGTACTGGGGAACATAGGATGCTAGTGTAGTCTGCTGCTGGTTATTGCTTCACATGTGTAGCCTAGTGGATAAGATGTTGGGCCCAGACCTGGGACACCAGGGTTCAAATCTTGTCTTGGCTATAAACTTACTAGTTGGTCTTGGGCAAGTGTCTCTTAGTTTAAGTTCCTCATCTGTTAAATGGGAAGAATAATGGCATATCTCATAGGTAGGGTGGCCCTACCTCTCCTTTAAAAGAGAACTTTAAAGTAGGGTGGCCATACCTCCCCTTTAAAAGAGAACTTTAAAGTAGGGTGGCCATACCTCCCCTTTAAAAGAGTACTTTAAAGTAGGGTGGCCACACCTCCCCTTTAAAAGAGGACTTTAAAGTAGGGTGGCCACACCTCCCCTTTAAAAGAGGACTTTAAAGTAGGGTGGCCTCACCTCCCCTTTAAAACAGCCCTGCAACATGTAGTTTTCATCACCATCCTCTTTTAAAGAGGAGGTATGGCCACCCTACTCATAGGGTTGTTGTGAGGATGAACTAGGATTGTAAAGCACTTTGAACACTAATTTTTTTTAAAATGGGAAACCTGTTTTTATTCTTGCACCAGTATCTGGATGTTGGAGTGTCTCCACCGAGGTCAATGGAGTTGTCCTAGTCTAATGTAAAGCCAGTAAGACCCTTGAGGTCCCTTCCAGCTTTATAGTCCATGTTTCTTAGAACCAGGTCTGTGGTTTCTGTAGAAGAGGCTCCCTCAGTAAAAGCAGTGTGTGCCCTGACAATCCAAATTTGTCAGGAGCTAGGCGTGAACAGCAGGGAATGGGTTGCCCCCAGAGCGACCTGTTGGGTACTTCTTCAAGCAACTGAGATTAGAGACAGGTGCTGGGCTTGATGGACCATTGGTCTGACCCAGTATGACACTTCTTATGTTCTTAAATTAAGACACACTGGCCCATGTATTGCCACTGGACACTGCTAAATGGGCCTGAGCAGAAACAGCAGTTCCTAGATGGTCTCCTTAAAATGGGAGGGGAGCAAAGGGGAGGGGAGGGGAACAAGTTAAAGTGTCTCCAATAAACATTAATTGCCGCCACACTGGAATTTTCACTGGTGTTTGCAAATTTTCCAAATAGAAAAGCATTGTTGTCATTGAAAGCTGAGGTCAAGCTGGCTAATCATTGATAACGTTGTTGACTTTGTCTCCCGTTTATCAAGTAAGATTTCAACTAATTCCAGGATCAAGGATGAAATCTTGACCCCACTGAAGTTAATGGAACTTTTGTTTTTGATTTCATGGGAGTGTCGGGATTTCACCCTTAATCTTAAAATAAAGCCAATGCAAGTAAAGTGTCCATTACTCGTATTGATGAGCCAACCATATCCAAGTTATAAATAAGCAGCAAATGATTTCATCCTTTAACCATTCCAATGTGCTGTATAGCATTCTACTGAGAATGGGCCATTCCCTGATCTCTGTTACTTTCTTGAAAACTGAGTAACTTCACTGACTTGATCAGCTCCATTTTCTTTTCTTTAAAAAAAGCACTTACTGCTTTGGAATAACAATAAGCATGTGGCTCAGTGTGTTGAGTCATAATAGTCCGGAGCTGAGAGATAGGACTTCTGGATTCTAGCGTTGCCTCTATCGTGGACTGACTATATTATTTATTACTTCTATAGAACTCTGAAATCCTTATCAAATTCTAATCCTTGCTACTCAGTGAAGTAGGTCATTATTATTCCCATTTTACAGATGGCAAACTGAGGCTGAAAGATCATCCAATGAGTTGAGGAACATAGGTGGGCTGGAATGGGCCCTGGTGCAAATGATGGAATGGGCCTCTAGCTGGGGCGTTCCATTCCATTGTGCATATGCACACTCCATGGTTGTGGGCCCTAGTGCAGTTGCCCCTACTATAGCTACGCCCCTGAATGAGTTCATGGCTAAGAATTTCAATCCTGCTCTCGCAGGTCCTAGTCCAGAAACCTATTCACTAGGCTATGCTGGCCACATTTAGTATGTCATTTAACCTTTTTGCACCTAGGATTTGTCCTTCTGTGTTAAAGATGAAAAATACATCTCCATAATTCACAGGAGCACCAAGGACTAGATCTGAACAAAAGTAATGGAAGGATTTTGCAAATATTTTTGACACTTGCAAGAAATTCTGCCTCCATGAAGCTTTGCTGTCCATAAACTTGTGGAACGTTGGTTAATTTCTTGGCCATTGCCTGCTTATGCAGTTCCTAGACCAGAGAGGCATTCAGGAGGGCCGAGGGCCTAACTTTATAGTATGCTTGCCTTTGACCTAGCAATAGTCTCTTTTGATTCCTCTGTCTTCCGCTGTTGGGACAATCGTTTGGGCGAGGGGAGGTGGTCCGGTATCAGCTGTTAGTGCAAACAGCAGTCCCATTTACTTCAAAGGGCTTTGGGCCCGTGCTAAGTACTATCTCTGTTCCCCACACCCTGTGTTGGCTTCAAGGGCACATTCTGATGAACAGCGTTAAATTGAAGTAACCACTTCAGTACTGTTCACACTGCAGCCGCAAGCAGAATTAGTTACCTTGCAATCTTCCCCCTAGGGGTCATGGCAAACAATACCTTCACTTCAAAATAAAGGATTTATGGTACAGTTTCTTCAAAGCAGGAAATGAAGGGGAGCATGTAGTCCTGACTCCCTTTTTTTAAGGAGTACATGCGTCTCTTGCTGAATGACTTTGATTTAGGGTTCTAGAAGTATGAACCAATCGGACGTTTAAGTGGAGGGAGGTTCAACTCCATCCAAGTGTCTTTTCTTTGGAATGTGGCAGAAAGCAGTAACAGGACGTATCCAGACATCCCTTACCCCAGCATCACTTACTGACAGGGCTGCCACCTATGTATATACATAGGGGGCAACCCTACTTCCTGAGTGCCTGTTGTTGTTGTTGTTGTTAAACTACGTAACTCTGTGAAATTGGCAGCAAAAGGTTTACCCCCACCTTCCTCCAAATGGTCTAAATCCTTCAGTAAAATTAGACCCTTGCAGTCAGCCCCGCTGACATCAATGGCTGGATCAAACTTGAGCAACTGTATCTCTTGAAACCAATTACTGGGTAGATAAATCGAGGGAGAGCACTTAATGAGGAGGGGAGTTCCCGCTGTTAAATATTAACCGTCCATGACTGAAGTTGTACCCGCCCTCGGTGCTAAGTCAAGAAAAATAACAATTGCCTGCCTGCCCCCGCCCCATTTAGATCAGTCCAACTTTATTGTCTGCAGAAAGATAGTAGCATCTTAAGCTCTACGCCCCCTCCTGCACCCCATAAATTACAACACATGGGATTAGATGGCTAGGGAATTGTAAATGGAAGGTGAAGAGAACTGGAAATGTTGAACTTTCATGTTTATTTTGTGGGAAATGGGTAGTTGGTGGAACTGTTCCAGGAGACCCCTGCACAGTTTCTTACTCAACCACTCTGGCAATATCTAACTCGGGCAAATATTTATACACAGGGAGATCTAGTATCTCTCGGCAAGTAGGGCAGGGAGACGAAGAGAAGTTTATACCAAATGTTGTTCTCTCTTAATGGGCCTCATACAGAGACAGCTGGCTTTGAAGTGGTGGTGGTGGTGGGGGGGGTGTACATGGGAAGCTTGCAAGCTTGATCTCTTAACCCCCTCTTATCCCAGAGATTGAGGTGGGTGCTCTAATTTTGTGCATGTGCATTACATCTGGAGAGAGTACCCACAAAAATAGGTATACCTGCAGTTTTCCGGTATCTGAATTGACTCAAATATCGGGTATCTATTGGTACCCAATTTGTGTACCTGATGTCCCGGAATGTCGACTTCTGGTCCTGATTTTTTGGCTTTCTGTCTCCATTTATTTATTTATCAACATTTTTATACCACCCTATTTGCCAATGGCAACTTACGGCAGTGTACAACAAACATAAATAACCATAAAATAGAAAATCCAAGATAAAAAAAACAATAAAAGCTCAATTAAAACAATCCAACTTAAACCCTCTTCCCCCCCATCCCCCTCCCTGAATGCCTGGCAAAACAGCCAGGTCTTACACCGACTGGAAAATAAGGAGAGGTCGTGAGAGAGGAGGGAGTTCTAGAGTCGCAGTGTGGCCACCCAGAATGCCCTTTCAAATGTGGCCCCCCAAGAAACCCATGGGACCTCCAACAGGGTGCCCTCGGAGGACCACAGGGGTCGATCAAGGACACGGGGGTGTGAGGCAGTTCCAAGGTAGACAGGTCCCAGGCCGTATAGGACTTTAAAGGTTATAACCATCACCTTGAAGCGAACCTGGAAGACTATAGGCAGCCAGTGCAGAGAACGGAGCACTGGTGTTCCTTCTGCACCAGCTGAAGTTTCCGGATTGTTACCAAGGGTAGCCCCACGTAGAGTACGTTGTAGTAGTCAAGCCGTGAGGTGATAAATGTGTGGATGATGGTGGCAAGATTTGGGCCTGAGATATATGGTCAAAGATGACGGACCAGATGTAACTTACTAAATGCACTCCTTACCACAGCCGCCACCTGGACATCCAGGCGGCGTTGCAAATCAAGGAGAACCCCCAGACTCTGAACTTGAGGGATCGGAGTTGGATGCACTCCATCAATGATGGGAGCCTTCACACACGCATCCTTACCCAGCAGCATCACCTCCATCTTATCGGGGTTCAGCTTAAGGCGACTCACCCTCATCCAATCCCTCACCGGAGCCAGGCACAGGGTGAACACAGAGACTGCAGGGTCTGGGTCGGATGAAAACGAGAGGTAAAGCTGGGTATCATCAGCATATTGATGGCACCCCACTCCAAATCCTCTCACGATCTCCCCCAATGGCTGCATATATACGGGGAACAGGAACGGGGATAGAATAGAATCCTGCGGGACTCCAAGTGTAAGATCCCGGGGAGATGATAAACACTCCCCCAGAACCACACAACGAGGTCTACTGGTCAGGAATAAGCAGAACCATTCAGGAACAGTCGCACCCACCCCAGCACAATTCGCAGACGTGTCACCAACAACTCATGTTCAACCGTATCAAATGTCGTATCGATTTACCGATCAGTAACCAACACACACAAAAAATTGGTACTAGAAATTAATGATTTCCCCAGATACTCCATCGGTTATCGGGTAGCCCATCAAGTGTCCAAGATAGTATTCAAAAATGTGGTTATTACCCGTGGATAGCCAATGAACTATTCATTTCAGCCCTAGCTGTGCGTGCATCATCTTGTTGATTTCAATGGGATTACTCTTGGGTTGAAGTAAAGCATTTTAATCAGTGGCCCCCTGCAACTCCCCGTTTCTCTGTATTTTTGCAGTATTGCTCCATCCCTGATTCAATAGAAGGCCACCTCGGCCAAACCTGCACACAAGATTTGCAATTCCCAGCTCTAGCATTGTGTGTTAGATCTTTTCAGCCGTTCCCCGCTTCCGCTCAACTCTCACTGTCCCCTGTAGTTAGCTCTACTTGATCGAGGAGTCTCCCTGTCTGCTGGAAAAGGGAATGGGCCTTCCCTACTGGGATGAACCATTCTCTTGTAGGTGTCGTGATCCCTCAGCCTATCTGCCAGAGGTTGATCTGCCCCTTCATTTGTGGGTACTTCTAGACCACCTCCACAGAAAAAGTGCTCCCTCCAAATACAGGTGGGGCTTTAGGGACATCTCAAACTGGGAATGGGGCCAGGTATGAATTAGCCTGGCAACCTTCTACCTGTAAAGCCAACAGGAAGCGTAGAGCAAAGGCGGCCCAAGTGGCAGAGTGGAGCCCACTGGCGGATCACACAAACTAGACTCCAATTGATCGCGGTGTGGGAGGTAACTAGCCCCTTGGAGATTGACTCTGGGGAGGAGACCAAGACTGGTACAGCAGGGAGGAAAGGGGTAAGGAGAGCACCTCCACTTGTAGTAGGGGGAAGGCTCTCTTGGAGGCAGAGTACTACTATTCTCCGCTCTTGAGACCTTTTGTTGAGGTGCTCTGGAACTGGAAGTCGCCAGGGAGGGATCTAGAGCTGCAGCACCGGAGTCAGCACGAGGGGTCCTAGATGATCGTCAGAGGTTGACATGAATCAAGTGGACCCAGGGGTGTAGCTCTAATAGGTGCAGCCGGATCGTGGCTCATGGGCCTGGGGAACCCATGTGCATGTGTACACTGGAGTGGAGTGCCCCCTGCAGGCAGGAGGAGGAACGGAAGCATTCCACCTGCACCAGGACCTATTTCCACCGAGCTACATCACTACTTTATTTATTTTTATTGATTTCAATTTTTACCTCGTCCTTCCCAAATGGCTCAGGGTGGCTTACAAAACAAATAAAAACAATACATATAAGACAGTATCAACCCCCCCCCAACCTTTCCCTTCACCCCTACCCCACAAAACCCTCCCCCACACCCCTGTTACAAACACCCACCAAACCCCCCATTCCCTATCCCCACCCACCAAATGCCCTAACAAATAGAAACTGCCTCCATAAGATGCCCAGGCTTGGGTTCAAACGAACCTCCAGAGGAAGGGAGTTCCATAGCACTATGGACTGCATGTCCCATAAGCCCAGCCACTCCTATTCTACAGGATTGAGCAGCCTGCGTGGAGGACTTAACATTGAGCTCCCTGACTGAAAGTGCTTTGGCACTGCTTGCCTAGTACATGTACGCCAGGGGTAGCCAAACTGTAACCCCTGGGCAGTTTGAATGCGGCCCTCAGCCCTGGTTGACACCATGTCTTACTTCATTGCAAACACGCCTTGAATGGCAGCTGCTCCTCCTTCTTGGCAACCAAGACCACAGAGCACTGGCTCTCCAAGCCAATCACAAAGCAGGATGCAGGACCAGTGCAAAGATTTTTGTCGCCCTTGGCAAACCCTTGCGCGTGCGCCCCTTGTGTAACCTGTGCACGTATTGCGCACCTCACATGCAACCCACGTGCGTGTAACCCCCACATGCACAACACGCGCATGCACAGCCTGCTTCTCGGGCACAGAGGGGTTGGTAGCTCCGCTCCCGCCTGCCTCCCGGCCCCGGGTTTACCGGCGGTGGCAGCTGGATCAGGGATGGGAGAGGCGTCCCCTTCAACTTGTAGGAAACGTGGCAGCAACAGCTGGAGCAGGAGAGACGGTGGCGGAAGGTAGATCAGAGGTGGAGCCACCTAGGGGGCACCACTCCCACCCCCAATCCGGTGCAGAGCTTATTGCCAAGGCCACCTAGGGCAGCAAGTTGAAGGGGGCGTGCTTCTCCTGTGCCATCAAATTTATTTATATTTTATTTATTTTCCAAATTTATACCCCGCCCCTCCTGCAACGCAGCTCGGGGCGGCTTCCAACAATAAAACAATAAAATACATCTAAAACAATCAAATATTAAATATTAAAACAGGGCTAGACAACTCCAAAAACAAATGGGTAAAAACAAATGGGTAGGGGACTAAAATCCAAATGCGGAGCTTATCACCGGTGGTGACAGCAGGGCAGCTTAATCAGGAGCAAAAGAGCTGCCCGGGAGCCCCCTTCATGTCAGCGCCCTAGGCAGCCACCTGAACAGGCGAATGGTCGCACCAGCCCTGAGCAGGAGAGGTTTGTGTGTGTTTCCGCCATGTGAAGGTTCTGATCTGCAGCTTTTGGGGTTGGGAACTTTGGCCATTCCCGCTGCACAGTACAAATAAATAAAAGGGGAAACGCATGGAAGTGAAGGGAGGAAAGCACCCACTCACCCCAAGTATTTGCAGGAACGGGGCCTTTGTGAAAACTGCCTTTCCAGACAGGGACGTGTGCCAAATTCCTGAGATAATGGAAGAGCTCGCAACAGAGGCTCCTTAAACCTGCCCGCCAATAAAAGGTTTTCCCATTAAACTACTGCATTAGTCTGTGTGTGTGTGTGTGTGTCCTTATCCCATATTATTAGAGTGCTTCCAGGTTTTCATCCAATAGGGATTTTCTATACGAGCTTCAGAGGAAAATGTTAATAAAGCTCCTCTTAGTTATGCTGCAAAAAGGCAAGTTCAGGGAGTTCAGAACCACGGGAGATTGGTCACTCCTGTTACTCCGAAGCTTTGGAATGGGCTTTGGCTGGAAGAGTGTTTTTACACCTTGTGCTTTTCCTTCTCCGCTCACTCCACCCCTTGGGAGACAAAGGGCTTTGTGTGCGAGAGCGGCCTCAGCTCGCTCGCTTAGTACCCAACGCAGCGGACAATCCACAGCTTTGTGAGGACTCCAAGGACAGCACATGGGAGCGCTTAACGGGAAAAGCAAGTCAAACAAAGAGCTCCAACGAGCAGGCAGGAGCGAATGCGATGGATCCATTTCCTAAGTGAGGGCAGCGGCAAGGGAATAGTTGGGGGGGGGAGGGGGAGGTTAGAAGTTGGGTCCTTCGTACTCCCATTTAGAAACCCACAGGGAGCAAAGTCTGTAGTGAAGTGCAGGGGCGTAGCATGGAGCAGAGGACTCATTTGAACCTGGACCCTAACCGGGGAGGGGAGGCAGGGCTTTCCAAGCAGCCTGAGCAGCACTCGGACATTTTCAGAGTGGGCTGAGGAGAAGGAATGGAGGGTGTTTTTAAATGAGATGCTACCACGCATGGCCACCCAGGAACAAGTCATCCCACTGCCCATCTGAAGGGTGGGCACTCCTATCAGCCACATAAGCACCCACTCACGGCACACTGCTGAGAAAACCGGAGTGCCCTGTGAGGAGCAAGTCAAAAAGTGCATGGCAACGGCCGCCTACACCGGTCTGCCGCTCATAGGCACTGTGGGTGGGGGACGTGGCCTTTGCAAGTCACAAGAACGGCTCAGGAGCGCTGGGAAAGCCCGGGTTCCCCTGTTCTCCTGCCGGCACATGTCGGTTTCAAATGCTAACCTGGCGCACGTCCCCCTCCGCCATGACACGTGGCAAGGGGAGGGCAAGGTGGCTGCTGCGGTAGCCACGCTGGGAACCACCCATTCGAATCCCTCTGCACTCGCTCCACCTGAGTGGCCGCTCCACAGCTCTGCCACTCAGTGACCACACACCCCACCCCCACCCCACCCTCAAGCCTTGCTCATTTAAAAACACCCAGAAACACAGCTACTAACTCTGAACATTTTCTGGAGGTGCTCAAGCCACATGCAAAGAGCCTCACCAAGCAGGAAGCTTTCAGAGTGGGCAGTGCTGGCCCTGCCCCCCACCCACTCTTAAAACTTCCTTTCTGATGGGGTCGCTGCTACTTTCAGAAGGGGAGGGAGTAGAGATGAAACAGATAGGCGACTTGGTACCTGCAGGTAATATGTACATTTGGGGGGGACGGGGGGATTCTGTTTTGGGTATCCAAACTTGAAAAACGAAATTTGGGCTGCCAGTTTTTCAAGTACCCCAAATTACCTGAAACAAATGAAATCATACTCAAAAAATTCCCCCGATCCAGGATGAAATCGGTATTTCGGTATACCAGTTTTCAGTATTTTGAGATTTCGGGTTGTTGGTATTTTGGGTACCCCCCTCGAAAACTGGTTCGGGTACCGGACTGTACCTGAAATATTTGGTAAGATTCAGGCACCAGAAATTGGACAGGTATCCCCGGTTTTGCAGATGATCGTTTCAGCTCTAGGGAGGGGAGTAGGGTGGCTTGCTGGGAGCCAGAGCAGTGTCTGCTGCCACCACCTTTGTGCAAGTAGCCTCCTTGGAGGACCGCTGCTTAAGGCAGACCCCCACCTTCTTTGCCTTTAAGGGAGCCTATAAGACAGAGGCCCCGGCCTAGCACAGCACAGCTACGCAACTGCTGAAGCAGTCCCAGCCAAAGGCACAGGGAAATGAGTTTCCTGGTGTATTTTGTTGAAGACCGGCCAGAGAGGTGAGGCTCTTTCTATGTGGCCTGCCCTCCCGGCAGTAAGGTTGCTGTGCCTTCCCTTTAATCCAGGACACGTATGAAACATACATGGTGCAGGGCTACACTGTTTCCAATGCAGCCCTGCACCATGTATTTTTCATATGCATCCTAGATTAAAGGGGAGGTCTGGCCACCCTACCCGGCAGAGGGCCGTGTGGTCCCGAACCGCTCTTCCTTTCGACGGCACTGTAAGACCTGGCTATTCCGCCAGGCTTTCAATGAGGGAGATGGGTGGAGGGGTGGTTGTGGGCTAGGGAAGTTGGGGTTTTCTTTGTATTATTTGGTGATTTTATAGTGTTTTATAGTTATTGTATATTTATTATATTTGTATTTTTGTATTTTATATTTTAAAATTTTGATTAGCCGCCCCGAGTTGCAATTAGCAGGAGGGTGCAGGATATAAACTCATATAATAAATAAATAATAAATAAATAACAAAGCCAAATGGTAAACAGAGATGGAGTTGTGCTCCCCCCCGCCCGCCCATTGTTAAATACAGAGCAGGGCATTGACAGATGAGAGCAGAGAAAGCCAGACACAACAAAGATCCATTCGAAATGGCTGCACGTGACTTTTTGACGGGGCCTTTGGAGAACGGCCGGCTTGTGTGGCAGACTCTGTAAGAAAGAGGTGTCTGGACTCTGCTCCCATAATTGAGAAGGACACGTTTTTAAATACCCTCCTGGTGACTCTTGAGCCAGCTTTTCTCCCCTGGGGGTAGAGGCAGCCCATTCCATCCCCTCAACCAGGGCCTACCCTAACAGCGATGCCTCTAACACAGGGGCAGGTGTTTTATTAAATATTTGGCCCCTTTAAATCTAGCTCCAGTTCTTCTCCTCAAGCACTAAAAGAGTGGTCTCCAGGGAAGGGAACAGAGCTGAGGGCACGCACACAAGGACAGAGGATGGAGTGATGGCATAGATCCATGAACTGGACTTTCCTCTTCCTGCCCCACCCCTTACACTCCATTATCTGACCCATGGAGCTTGTGCTACAGAAGGGGAAAGGTTTCCCAGCCCTGTTCTAAGCACATTCCCTGAAATCTGGTTTCTGGAGGAAGGAACCTTTGGGCCCTCCCAGCTCTGAAATGTAGCAATCTGGAACTAGCTCCGTGAAGATGAACTCCTCATACACGCTCCCTTCCCCACACCCACAGAAGGAGCAATCTGGTCCAGCGTATCTGCACTCAATCTGTTGTCTGACTTGGATGGCAGAAGCTAAACTCAAACCAAGCTACGTATGCTGGGAATGCGGGCAGGGCAGGAGCAGGGAGTGCAGCGGGCCTGGTGGTTGGGTGCCAAAAAGGCAAAATCCTTCCACAGGTTGGGTAACAGAATTTGGGCCAAGATCCTTTAGGACAAAACTATTCTTCGGAGCTGGGGGTTTCCAAAAGCTCAGAGCAAGCTATGCACAATGTTGCAACACAAAGGGCCTAGAAGGATTTGCATGCTGGGACAGCAGAATCCCGTTTCCTGAAATCAAACCCTCGGGGAGACGGAGAGAGTTTTTCTTCACCACACAAAGTGAAGCTGAGCTGGAATACAGAGCCTTTTGAAGACAGTTTTCTGAATCATCCAGCTTCCCTGCACATACATCAGAGACGTCGTTTGTCGTTCCTTGTTTCTTTATGCTTAATTGGGAATTGACATGTCTCCAGCGCTTAATTTATCCCTGAGTCACCGCCCAGTGCCTCTTCTGTGGAAATTAGGCTTGGCAGCCGTCAGTCAGGAAGTGCCTGTCGAGCCTTGTTGCACCAATGGCAACAACCACTCCTGCCACAGGATTACAAGTGGCTGCCTCCTCACCAGCACTTTGTAAAGACCTTTGCAATGACATAGCTCCCAACATCTCCAGCGGCCAAAGGAGGAAAGGCCCACCACTCCCCCAACAAGCTCCACCCCTCCATGAATAAGCTCTGCCCCTTTATACACTTACACACACACACACCCTCCCAACATACGGCAGCCCCGTCTTCTTACCGGGACGGGTCGCTGTGAGCACAATACACCAGCGCTCCAAGCTCTGCACTGGCTGCCGAATCTGCCGATAGTCTTCCACGCCTGATTCAAAATGTTGGTGCTTTACCTATAAAGCCCTACATAGTCTGGGCCCCTCCTATCTGCGATACCGCCTCACTCTCCGTGCCCTGGATCGACCCCTGAGGCCCGCTGGGAGCGTGTCACGGGTTGGAAGGGCCGCACCCCCACTTTACCAGGTTTGAGTGACTCAGTTTCCCTTGCATACAGCCCACTTGAATCAGTTTTTCTCTCTGGACGATTCAAGCCTGCCGCAGGGACAACTCCTTTGTCACCCAAGGGCCCGATCCTTCCCGTTTACACTCTTTACTCTCTGGGTTCGTAAGAGCTTGAGAACTCTTGTTGCTCACTTGTGTTCCAGTGTTAGACACAGACACTTCTTCATAAAGATAAGTCGTCAGTTTATTGATTACATAAGCAAGATTGTTGATACAGAGTGGTTACTAGAAATCAAAGGTAAATATAACGCATTCCTAATCTATACTGGTTGAGTTCCTAAATAAGCATCTTACCCTACTAAGGTCCATAAGTTCTTCTCAGTCCTTGATGTAAGCGACTGGGTCTTCAGACTTAGAGTTGCTAGAAAGCAAAGTCCCCTCTCTCAGTCCATGTCTTCCAGACTAGCTTGCTGGCAAGATGCAGCTGCTCCAGATGACCGAGCGAGAGAGCTCCCCTCAAGGTGGCTTAATGGCCTCCTTAAATATCTTTCCTGATCTCTTTGTCTCGGGTTTCCCACTCATGAGCCTGTGTCTTTCCTCACGTAGCCAACCCAGGTAAACATGACGATCCATTTGCAGCTCCATAGGGTTCCGTCTGGCAAGGATTTGCCAATACACAATCTTTTAACTGTCCCTACTTCTTGGAGTTTGGTCAATGTTACAGTCCTGATTTGGGTTTTACAGTTCTCAATTGTAACATTACATACATGTTGCGTGTTTTGTTTTGCATATTTACTAGGCTTGTAGTTTACATGTAGGCCAGTATCACACGAGTGTGACCCTATGTTCCTCCGTGACAGAGCGCCCTTCTTGATGTCCCCCTGGTGGTGCGAGGGGCTACTATGGAGAGGGCATTCTCTGTGGCAGCACCTAGGCTGTGGAATTCCTGGTGGAGGCCCAGATGGCCCCGGACCTTGCCTCATTTCGATGACAGTGCAAGACCTGGCTGTTCCGCCAGGCCTTTGGTGAGGTAGGGAGGTGCGTGGGGAGAACAGGGGTTTTATTTTCTTATCCTTATGCTTCCCTTTTATGTGTATTTTATGTATATTTTGAAATAATGTTTTCACTTTTGTAAGCCACCTGGAGCTGCCTAGGCAGGAGAGGCGGGGTATAAATAAACAAAATAAATTAAATAACTAATAAACTACCAAGTGCAAATATCCCCCTTATCTCCGTCCCAAACTCTGCTGCCAGAGTCATCCACCTCGCCCTTCGCTCCGACCACATGCAGCCCCTTCTCTCCTCTCTTCACGGGCTCCCCCTTCCTGAACGAATCCTGCACAAGCTCCTAGTCTTCACCTATAAAACTCTTCACAACCTTACTCCCCCCTACCTCTCTGCGCTTATCGCCCTCCATACTCCAGTTCATGAACTTCGCTCCTCCTCTGTTCCTTCTCTCACCCTCCCACGCCTCCCCTGCTCCCCTAACTACCTTTGTCCCTTCTCCCTAACTGCCCCCCACGCCTGGAACTCCCTCCCTGCCCACATCTGCCTCGCCCCCTCCCTTCGTACCTTCAAATCCCTCCTCAAGACCCACCTCTTCCGCTCTGCCCTCCCCGACTCCTCACTCCCCTCACCTAACTCCTGCTGATACCCTCCATCCAGTACAATCTGTTACCTGAGGTCTGTGTACTCATATCCTCACCACACGGACCAGCCAGCCATCATTCTCGATGTAGCCAAGCCAAGTGCATGCACCTGGGACCTCACATCCTCATGAATGTTACACTCCTTGTCTCTCCCTCTGTTCCCCTTCCTTCATCTCCCCCCCAAGCCCCCGTGTCTCAGATTGTAAGCCCTAGGGCAGGGACCGTGTCTATTTCACTGCTTTGTAAAGTACCAGGTACATTGCTTCCGCTATACATTGCAGGTCTCCTGTTTTTCATTCCACTTAGTTCCTTGTAATTCCATTATCTCCTCATTGTCCTCTCGAGTGCTTTTCCTGGGGGGTAACCAGGAAAGAATACTGGCTTGAATACTGCCCTTTTTTGGTCTCACTGCCAGTTAATTTCATAGAATGTCCCCTGATTCCAGTATTATTGGAGAGGATAAATAACCACTCCCTATTTACTTGCTCTGCCACCACTCATGATCTGGAAGCTTTCTTTGGTCTGTGGACCTCGTCTGCGTGTTTGGGTGGCCGAGGGCTTGTTGTACCCAGGAGGGTGGCTGACTGCTCCCATGGGCAGGGCAGAGTGGGTAGCAGTGAGACACCACTTCCACAGCTGCCAGACACACAGGCTTCCCCCCACCCCCCTTTGAACAGGAAGCGGCTTTTGCCGCTGTGAAACCCAGGAATCTTGCACAGCTAACAGTCACATCAAGCTCATTTTTCTTGACTTAGGTTTGGAGAGTTTGGTTACTAGGGCTTGAAACAGTGGGTGGTTTTTAGACAAGCACCTTCCCACCCATCACCCACTCATTGTGCATGTTGCAGGGCTGCGTAGGGTGCCAATGCAGCCCTGCAACATGAATGATGGGTGGGGTAATAGACGGGGAGGCGCTTGTCTAAAAACACCCAGTTGATGCAACTTGCTTTTCCACATTAACACTGGGTGCAGGGAAAAGGTTCACCTCCAGGGAAATGCTGGAATTGTTTCCATTGCTTCTTTTCCTTGTGGGCAGAGCCAGCCTTATGCCAGGGGAATGGTAACCTACATCATTGGGCATTTTTACACACACCTTAAAGTTCTGGATTTTTCAATCTTCTGGGTTTACAAGTCCACAAGCAAGTTCCGGATGTATTTTTCACACACACACTGCCCTGAGGCAGCCTGAAGTAGCCGCAGCTGTAGATGTGAGGGGCTGCCATGGAAACCAAGTGACCACAGCTGCCTGGAGCAAAGCAATGTACCAGGAGAACTTTTTACACAGAAAAGTTCTGGGAGAAGTTCTATGCAGAAGTTCAAAGAGACAGATATTTAAGGTCTAGGTGAGTGATATAGACACACAGAAAGTTCAGGGTGTAACAGCAAACATGCAGGAGAAATGTGTGTGTAAAAATACCCATTGGCTCTGTGCTTTCAGAGGCCCCATGCCTTTGAGCAAGAAACCTCAGAGCCCTGTCACTACTGCCATTCCTGAGACTTCGGGGGCAGCTCCAGAATGGCAGCGGTAGGTGTGCTGGACCGTAGCAGCAAGCCTCCTGGGGCCTCCCTATGGTGGCAAGGGGGCAGTGGTTCTTCCAGTGGCAGTGGTAACAGTGGTGGGCCTTCAGGGTGCCCCTGGAGTAGGGGAACCAGGCCTCTTCGGGCCTCTCTGGAACAGGGGTGGCAGTGGGGCTTCTGGGGCCAGATCACCACAGCTCCTGGAGCTCCTGCGGCAGACACTTTCAGCGAGGCCCACAGCCACTGCTTGCCTCTCCTCTGCCAGTACTAGTAAGGCCAGGCTTGCTTGTAGGTTACCACAGGGGGTTTGAAGATATTGCCACAGTGATAAGAGGACAAATTTGTGATTCTCTCTAGAGAAGAGCTCAGTCACCCCTCTTGTTCTGTCTACCCTCCAGTCTTCGTGGTGGGGCCATATACAGGATCTGGGGCAGACCCTTAGTTTTCTATGCTGAGGGAGGGAACATTCCTCCCCAACCTAATCCCTGTACATCTGCAATAGCATTCAGTCTGGCTACTAAGGGAGCTGCCTTAGAATTTGGCCCTAATTGCATTTCCTTACAGCGGTTTTGAAGCCATTAGTGATCCATAACAAAATACAAAGAGTCTGATTTCCCATAAGCTAAGATCCCAGTGAGGGCTCTTTGGCCATGGCTAAACTAGAACTAGGTGGTGGTTTAAAATGGCTTACCACATTTCCTTATGGATGCATTTTTACAACATTCTTTTGGAGTGGATGGTGTCACAAACCTACATTCTGAGAGCCGTGTAAAATCCTTCCCCCTTCCTGTGCTCCTCGATGGCCCCTTGTTCTCTGCTGCTGGATGCAAGAGGGACGGCCATTGAAACGCAGGGGAAATCAGCAGTTTTGTGAATCAATGCTACGGGACAGGGCAAACCCAGATTAAGGAACAAGTGGTGAGTTTACAAGGGAGAAAGGTATTACAGGCAGCTGGGTTTAACTTGGGGTGGAGGATGCGACAGAGCTTATGAAAACAATACGTACGTAACACCCATGTATCATGTTTTTTATGTGAATGAACAATGCATTTGAACTTTTGAAACCGTTAAGTAAAACATGTCAAGTTTGGTGGGGTTGGAGTTGTCTAGAAACGTGGAGTCCGATGAGGGGGAAATTTGCATGTGAAAACTTTTCTTTACATTGTCAAGTTTGGGACGAGGAAAATAAAATGTGAGCCCAAAAGAAGATGGGCAGGTTTGGGGACAGGTAGGGAAGACAATTGTAATGTAGATGAAGTGTTGATGGAGGGTACTTGAGTTTACCATTGGCTTCTATTGACTGAGGCCGCTTTTTAGACGTGTGAAATCATGCCTCATTTTGCGCATTAAACCGGTCACGCATTCTTTTAAAACCGCCAACTAAATACCTCAATTCAATTCAACTTTATTAGGCATAAGAATTGTCAAAGCCAACACAAACATACAAAACCATATAAACATATAAGCATGACCTCAATATTGAGGTGCCCGAGCTTGAACGCACAAAATGTCACGTCTAATCCCCAACGGCGGGATTTTAACATGTGGCGTGCTTTCACCCCGCATAGAAGCCATGCATGTCTAAAAGCAGCCTGAGCAAATGTCCCAGAAACAGAAGAGGGGAGAACCTTCTGGAAGCCATCTAGAAACTACTTATGAAGACAAAGGGTGTTCTCGGATAAGCACATTACCCACCCAGTATCACCTCAGTATTCACTGGTTAACCATTGGTTATTAATTATTAATTATTATTATTATTATCAAGCATTTATATAGCACAAGCAATGTACCTGGTGCTTTACAAAGCAATGAAATAGACACGGTCCCTGCCCTAGGGCTTACAATCTGAGAGACGGGAGGAGGGGGGAGATGAAGGAAGGGGAACAGAGGGAAAGACAAGGAGTGTAACATTAATGAAGATGTGACGTCCCAGGTGCACGTGCTTGGCTTGGCTACATCGAGAATGATGGCTGGCTGGTCCATGTGGTGAGGATATGATTACACAGACCTCAGGTAACAGATTGTACTGGATGGAGGGTATCAGCAGGAGTTAGGTGAGGGGAGCGAGGAGTCGGGGAGGGCAGAGTGGAAGAGGTGGGTCTTGGGGAGGGATTTGAAGGTACAAAGGGAGGGGGCGAGGCGGATGTGGGCAGGGAGGGAGTTCCAATCTTGGGGGGCAGCTACGGAGAAAGGACGAAAGCAGTTAGGGGAGCAGGGGAGATGTGGGAGGGTGAGAGAGGGGACAGAGGTGGAGCAGAATTCATGGACTGGAGTACAGAGGGAAAGTAGTGCAGAGAGGTAGGGGGGAGCAAGCTTGTGATGAGCTTTATAGGTGAAGACTAGGAGCTTGTGCAGGATTCGTTCAGGAAGGGGAAGCCAGTGAAGAGAGGAGAGGAGGGGCTGCACATGGTTGAAGCGACGGGCGAGGTGGATGACCCTGGCAGCAGAGTTTTGGATGGAGATGAGGGGAGAAAGGTGAGAGTGGGGGAGGCCAGTGAGAAGGAGGTTACAGTAATCAAGGCGAGAGATGACCAGGGTATGAACAAGGATTTTGGCAGAGGAGACAGAGAGAAAAGGGCGAATCTTATCAATGTTATGGAGGGAGAAGCAACAGGATTTGGCAACAGAGTCGATGTAGAGTTTAAAAGAAAGGGGCGAAAGGGGTGAGGTCTGTTACCTAAGCTACAGGCTTGGGGGATGAGAAGGATGATGACCCTGTCGGTGTTGATCGACAGGCAAGAGGGAGAGGAAGGATGTGGGGGGGAAGATAAGTTCAGTTTTAGCCATGTTGAGTTTGAGTTGACGTTGAGACATTCAGGTAGAGATGTCAGAGAGACAGCTGGTGAGGGGAGCTTGAACAAATGGAGAGAGAGAGTGAGTAAAGAAATAAAGTTGAGTGTCATCAGCGTAGAGGTGGTATTGGAAGCCATGGGAGGCAATGAGTTTGCCTAGGGACAGGGTATAGATATAGAAAAGAGGAGAGGGCCAAGGACAGAGCCTTGGGGAACACCAACCGAGAGGGGAAGGGAGGAGGAGGTGGAGTTGGCAAGAGACACATTTAAGGAGCGGTCAGAGAGGTAGGAGGAGAACCAGTCAAGGACGGAGCCACGGAAGTCAAGGGAGTGAAGTGAGTTCAGCAAGAGTGAGTGGTCAACAGTATCGAAGACAGCAGAGAGGTCAAGGAGGACAAGAATGGAGTAGAGGCAATTAGATTTAGCCACAAGAAGATCGTTGGTGATCTTAGTGAGAGCAGTTTCAGTAGAGTGAAGGGGGCGAAAGCCAAATTGGAGGGGGTCAAGGGAGGAGTTGGCGGAGAAGAAGTCAAGGCAGCAGGAGTAGACAACACGTTCAAGAACCTTGGAAGCAAAAGGAAGGAGTGAGACAGGATAGTAGCTGGAAGGGTCAGAGGGGTCAAGAGTGGACTTTTTGAGGTCAAGAGAATGGCTGTTAGCGTGGGTGGAGGAGTTGGTCCAAAGGAGGAGGTTGAAGAAGGAGGCTAGTGAGAGGAAGCGAGAGATGGAGGGCTGGGAAGGGACATCAACATGAATGTTGATGTTTACTAGTGGGGTTTTCACACAAGCACGGTAGGTACTGGGTGGGGAGGCGCTTGTCTGAAAACACCTAAAGGGAAACAAACACACACATACCCATTGGAGCAGACCCAGCCAAGACTTGGACTGAGAAGCACTGAGAGAGATTAGGAAGAAGATGACCCAGCAACACACAACTAGCTGTGTAACATGGACTTTTGAGTAGAGCAAGATGTTAGTCGGGGAAACTTCCTAGTGAATTTAGCACTGCATTCCTTTTTGAATCCTTTTGTTAAACTTGCACTCTTGAATCAATTTTGTCTTGTAATTAATCTGAAGTTAGAAATACCAATTCTTTTAACCAAGCATTGGTGCATTTGTATGATACTGACATGGGATAACACAGATGAGGGGACATCCCAGGTTAGATACTTGGGTGGATTCAAATACAATTTCTGTGACTGGGAACCTCCAAGGACTCGGGTGGTAGGATAGCGACCCCTTTGCAGACTGGGACAGTTCTGGAGAGAGCTGTGGCTAGTGGAGACTGTCAGTGGGGAAACTGAGTCACAGCCCCCCCCCCCGGGCGGGGGAGGGACAGTGGAAAGAACCCCAAACCCATCACAGAGAGACAACTTTTTTCCTCTTGTGATCCACTTTGAAAATTAGTACAAGCTCTGTGGAAGGGGCCTTTAAAGGGGGTTGCTTGTGATTGGGGGAAGGTCGAGATCATAGATCTGTTCCATGGGTCTGTCCCCTGTCCTGAGTGCATGTCCTCATCTGCCCTTCCCCAACCTCATTCTTTCAGTGCTTGAGGTTAGAGACTGAGTCCACAGACCAGATCTAGGAACTGGAACTGAGCCATATAAAATTGGAAAGAGGGGGGGAGGGGGGAATTTTATGCACATTTACATTTCTGCACGTGATAAATTAAGCACATTTTTTGGGTCTATGAGACTGTGCCCTGAGTCACAGCTGGTCACATTTTAGCATCCTGCATTGAGTAGGGTTGGACTAGATGAGCTCTGAGTTCCCTTCCAGCTCTATGATTCTGTGGCATGATAGATTGGATTTCAATCAGCCTGGATTTCTGACTTGCCTGACGAAGGACCCTGTGAGGTCCGAAAGCTCGCAAACCTCCACCAACCCGAGTCGGTCCAGTAAAAGATCTCTCTCCACTACTTTGTCTCTACGACCTATTTTGGGGACCAACACGGCAAACACACTCTCTCTATGATCTATTCTCCCATACACATTAGGTGCATTTTCTACCTTCCTCCACTCCCAGCTCCACCCGGCTGCTGGAGCAGTTTAACACAGCAAATTCATTCCTTGGGGATCCACCTTCGGGAGGTGTGAAGACTGGGTTCCAAACCTACAGCAGCTCTTGCCAACCTTTTAAATTCTGCTCACCATTAAAGAATGTTGTGTGGGGAAAGAAAAGCAGCTTATTTTTTTTTCCATAGTGCAAGCCGCATAATGAGCACATTCCATCGAGGTCTACACCCTTAAAGAGGAGCGTTTACGTGCAATAATATCAAAGGTTCTGCGTTTTTGCTTCTTATCTGTCAGGGCCTTTTCCGGTTACAGAAACATAAACAAAACATTCTCCGTGTCATTTGCCGAGATAAATGACCTCAGAAGGTTTTTTGGTTTTTTTCCTGTCCCGTTGCTTGATGCTTCTGGTTAGCCGGTGTGAAAGATCACACTTGCTGCAGATCTTACTTTGTGGCTGAAACGGGCATTTGGTTAAAAGGGAGGCAATATGAGTGAAAGCCCATCACATTAGTGTTGGTTAATGGAGACTGAAGATCTCGCAATCCTTTTTGTGAGCACAGCAGTGTGGGATTGGTGGCCAGAGCAGTACCCAATGGGATAATTAATTATGTTCTTTGTGCTTAGATCTGCCTTGGGAGTTGTATGTGGAAAGTAAGGATGGCTTTGTGGTTCAGGCAATTGGTTGGGAGCCAGGAGATATTGGTTCAGTTTCTAATCACCAGACTTTGTGAGCTTAGATAAGAGCAGCTACCATTCTCAAAAGGGACTAGTGCCTTGAAAATCAGTAGCCTTCCTCTTCAGAGGTGACTCCTGTGCCGCACTCTGACAATTAGGTCCCTATGTAGGGGAATCATTTGTCAAGGGCAGGAGAGTGTGGGTGGGGGGAGCATCCACACCCCTTCTCCCCCTCTTGCCTTAGTTTGACCCCTCCCTCCAAAGCATGGATGGGGAATCTTTTCCTTCCCAGGGACCTTGTTAAAAATTAGTACAAGATCCAAGGGCCACATAAATATTGGGGGCAAGAGAGCCTAAGGGGTGCACTCAGGAAGAGGAGGGTCCAGAGCATGGATCTGTGCTATGGATCTGTGCCCTGTCTTTGTGTACATGCACCCATCTCTGCCCACTAACCCTCAGCTTATTCTTTCAGTGCTTGGGGGTAAGAACCTGGAAAGGCATCAGTGGATGTCGCCCGCTGATGCGGGGGATGTTCTTGGTGCGGTTCGAGTCACTTCTTGCAAACTGGACCTGTGCCCGTCCTGGCTGGTTAAGGCTAGCCAGGAGACACTGTGGCCATTGCTGGCGGGGGTGGTCAGTGCCTCCTGTTGGGAGGGCAGGATGCCAAGCTGCCTCAAAGAGACGGTGGTGCAGCCTCTGCTCAAAAAAACATTGCTTGACATTGGGCATTTTTACACACACCTTAAAGTTCCGGATTTTTCAATCTTCTGGTTTTACAAGTCCACAAGTAAGTTCCGGATGCATTTTTCACACACACACACTGCCCTGAGGCAGTTCCTAGATGCATTCTTCACACACACGCTGCCCTGAGCCAGCCTAAAGTAGCCGCAGCTGTAGACGTGAGAGGCTGCCATGGAAACCAAGTGACCACAGCTGCCTGGAGCAAAGCAGTTTACCAGGAGAACTTTTTACACACAAACATTCTGAGAGAAATTCTACGCAGAAGTTCAAAGAGTCGGATGTTTAAGATCTGGGTGAGTGATTTAGACACACAGAAAGTTCAGGATGTAACAGCAAACATGCAGGAGAAATGTGTGTGAGAAAACACCCATTGACTCCCTCGCCAGCTATCAGCCTGTCTCTAACCTTCCCTTTTTAGGGAAGGTTATTGAACGGGGTGTGGCTTAGCAGCTGCAGGGGCATCTGGACCGTATCGGTTTTCTAGATCCCTCGCAGTCTGGCTTTTGTCTGGGTTATGGCACTGAGACTGTGCTTGTGGCTTTGGTCAATGACCGTCGCTGTGTATTGGATCAAGGTCCTTCGACCCTGCTGATTCTGTTAGATCTGTCAGCTGGTTTTGATACCGTTGATCATGAGGTGTTGGTGACTCGCTTACGGGACCGAGCCGGAATGGACAGGATCATTCTTGAATGGTTCCGTTCCTTCCTGTCTGGAAGAACTCAGCGAGTGGTGCTCGGGAATTCTTTTTCATCTCCCTGGGACCTATCGTGTGGAGTCCCACAAGATTCCATTCTGTCCCCTCTCCTGTTCAATGCGTCTATGCAGCCATTCGGTGAGGTCGTAAGGAGGTTTGGTGTTCGGTGTCATCCTTATGCCGATGACACCCAACTTTACCTTTCTTTTTTCATCGGACCCAGGCCCTGCAGTCTTGGTGCTTACATGATGTCTGGCGGCTGCCGGGGACTGGATGAGGGTGAACTGACTGAAGCAGAATCCTGACAAGACAGAGGTGATGCTGGTGGGGAAGGCGGTGGGTGTGGCGTCCCCCATCATTGATGGGGTTCGCCCTCCACTGGTTCCCCAGGTTCGGAGTGTTCCTTGACTCCCAAAAAAAGGCAATATCCCCAAAAGGAATGAAAAAAACCACCCACAACCATCAATAACAAAACACTGGAGATGGAACAGCTTAAAGATAAACGAAGCACTTGTAAAAACACAACAATTTTAATATTAACACATAACAATGTGCATTAAACACTCCAGAGATGCATTTAAAATGTGTTGCCACAAGCATACAAACGGTGGCAGGAACACTCCAGATACACTTACCTGAATTCACACACTAATATTGGGATCACTCCTGATATGCTTCACAGTTATTACCACATTCACAGATTAAATCATTGGATGTTGACCAAGCTCAACATCCCTGACCCTCATGCTTCTTAAATTCAGCCAACATGTTCACTGTGCAGAACACATTGTGTTTCTGACCCTTTCTTAAGGTCTTTTTCAACTGCACCAAGTTCTTTATAGTTAGTTGCTCTGGCTTCTATGGCTTCAGACAAGTGGGGAGTCTCCAAGTATTGCATGAACTGCCCTCCATATGGGCAGTGGTAATGTTTCCAAGGACCTATGTAAAAAAAACAATTTACATCTAAATATATATTGCAAAATCTCTATTTGAAGAAATATATGCCAAAAAAGGTTCTTTAGCCTCCAGGTAGTTTAAACAATATTACAAATTGGAAAAAACCAGCTCACTCACCCACTGTCTGAATGTATCCATGAGTGCCCCCACTCTGAGTAATTCTGGCAGCAAAGCTTAAGCTAGTGCAGCTTCCCTTAGTTAAATACTAAATCATCTCTATCACATACACCTGGATTATATATGAGTGTTTATTTTACAAGTGCTATTGCTAAAGTGCTTGCTAATGCAAGTTACCAGGGGTTAACAGTAAGCATTAATACTCCTTACATCAGAGAAATGAGTGTTTCCTCAACATATACAGAAGCCTTTAGATGTTTATACTGTAGACTGGATAGACCCTCCTTAAGGAAGTCTCATCCAATAAAAAGCAACCAAGGATCCCAACTTAACTTCTGATAATAATAATGGGGAAATTCTTCACTAATACATCATACATCAGGTTCTCCACCTCAGTATGCATACATTAATCTCTTTGGAGTCCTGTGGATGCCCTTAGAAGAACTGACCCCATAAGCTGTATAAATGATAACACAGAGATCCTTAGGTATGCTTGCTGTGGGTCAAATAATGTTCAAGTCCAAATCTCACTGACCCTTCGGTATTCTTACTGTAAGGTAAATTATCCCTTCCTAGGGAAATCCAGGTCCCGGGAGAATAGGGATGGGCAAACGCGATTTGGAAGTTCAGAGTTCAGACCGAACTTGACCAGTTCGGTTGACCGAACCGAACTTCCGAACTGAACTCAATTTTCGAACCGAACCGAATTTCTGAACTCAGCTCTGTTCGCCCATCCCTAAAAGATAATATTCCATTTAGTTCAATGGGGTTTGAATTTCCAAACTTTGTTCGGAAGTTCAGCGTTCGGACCGAACTCGAATAGTTCGGTTGACCAAACCGAATTTCCGAACCGAATTTCTGAACTCAGTTCTGTCCACCCATCCCTATAGGAGGACACATCCAATCTTCTCCTCCAGTGATGGTAGGAACATCCGATCTTCTCCTCTAATGGTGGTGAGAAAACTCCTCACTATATTGCTAGAAAGGTCCAAATCCTTAGAGAAATTATACAAGTCCAGTCATGGCTTCTTATGTATATAGTTATAGTATATACATCTGATGTATGTAGTTGTATACATCCAATCTGCTCCTCCGATGATGATAGGAAGCTTCTTCAAATATATTACTAAAAAGGTCCAGATCCTTAGAAGAATTGTGCAAAAGTCCAATCATAGCTTCTGATGGTTAATAAAAATTATTCTTCATAATCCAGCAGTGGACCAGGTACCTCACAATAAGTTACATCTCGATCCATTTAACACTTAGAAAAGTTAACCCCATAACATGTATACAAAATACCACTGCAAGCAGACACAAGAATACTACTGATATATGTATTTTAAATAGATATGCCACAAGCCACAATGAGAATTATTAAAGGACATCAACTCTAGCTGGGAGCACTTAGGAATAGTGGTGAATGAACTAATTTGGATGCATTGATTACCGTGAAAAAAATTTTTTATGCATCATTACCATGAAAAAAACATGTTTTCGATATTTTTTGAAAAGAACAAAATATTTACAGGAAAAAGAGGGACCTCCATTTATGGGTCTTATATAAGCTGTTAAAGGACTGTCTTTCAAGAAGTTATGATCCGGCCCCAGTCAATGCTATCATTTAAACCACCAGGAGTCAAAGAATTAAGCCTCACGCCCCAGTATCCATCTAGCTTCTAACTTCAATAGATCCTTTTCAGAACTATGGGTGTCTATACAACAGAAAGCAAAATCCTCAATCGTATGATTCATTTCCAGAAAATATTGAACCAAAGGTTCTGTAGCTTTTTTTGCATCTAATATTGGATCGGTGCTCTACTGTTCTATTTTTAACTTGCCGTTTTGTTTTGCCAACATAACTGAGCCCACAACTGCACTGAATAATGTAGATCACCATAGTACTCTTACAGGTGAATCTGTGTCTAATCTCAAAATCTCTATGGAAATGTGGTGGACGGAAAGTACGATTGCACATATTAAGATGACAAACATTGCAGTTCCAACATTTAAAATTGCCCTTAGAACCCATTATTTTCAAACCCTGAGATGTACTGCGTACATCACTATGTACCAGATGGTCACGTAAATTCCTTGTCCTCCTTGTAGGTAAAAAGTGGACGTTGTTCACAACCCGGTATCCCCTTAACCAGATGCCAATTATTTAAAATGCTTTGTCTAATCAAAAAAGTGGCCGGGTTATATTCCATAGTGATCACCATCCTGTCTTGGTTTGTCTTTCTCAATTTTGGTGTAAGAAGTATCTCTCTATCTACATGCAGTGCCAGTGCCTTAAAAAATGCACTCCGTACCACATCCCTTGGATAACCACGTGTAAGTAGGTTATTAGTTAGTACCCAAGCTTGTTGTTTGAAATTCTTGACGCACGAGTTATTCCTTCTTAATTGCAAAAACTGGCCTATCGGAACATTTTTTCTTATATGTAGCGGATGAAAGCTATCAAAACGAAGAGTGGAATTCACATCTGTTTTCTTTTTGAAAAGAGTAGTCTTGATAGACTGTCCATCCAACATAACTGTAACATCCAAAAATGAAATAGAGGTTTTGTTATATTCCAAAGAAAACTTAATAGAAGGATGTTGCTCATTCAAATAACCATGGAATTGACCTATGCTGTTCTCATCCCCTTCCCACAAGAAAAATAAGTCATCAAGATATTTCCTAAAAAAAATTATATGTTGTAGATATGGATTTCTGCCTGGAGTAAGGATCACCTTGTCCTCTACATGTGCTATGAATAAATTAGTCAATTCTGGGGCAAAACGACAGCCCATAGCTGTCGGAAAAATTCTTTGTTAAATGGAAAATAATTTTTAGTGAGGATTACCTCTGCTAATTTTATCAAAAATTGAGTTGGTGGTGTATATAGTTCTTCTTGGTTCTTCCTGCCACACTTTGTATGCTTGTGGCAACACATTTTAAATGCATCTGGAGTGTTTAATGCACATTGTTATTCAGTGTTATGTGTTAATATTAAAATTGTTGTGCTTTTCCAAGTGCTTTGTTTATCTTTAAGCTGTTCCACCTCCAGTGCTTTGTTAGTGCTCCTTGACTCCCAGCTCTGCTTGGATCTCCAGGTGGGGGCTCTAGCAAGGAGTGTTTTTCACCAATTACATCTGGTGTGGGGGCTTCGGCCGTACATCTCAGACTCCGACCTGGCCGTTATCATCCATGCTTTCACCACCTCAGGACTAGACTATTGTAACGCGCTCTACGTGAGGCTACCCTTGGTGATGGTTCAGAGACAGCAGATGGTGCAGAATGTGGTGGCCCATCTCCTTATTTATTTTTATTTTATTTATTTTATAAAAGATTTCTATCCCCCCCCTCCAGCCCACGGGCAGCTCGGGGTGGCGAACAACAAGATAAAAACAATAATACAATAAAACAATTTTAAAAGTTAAAAAATCCCATATGCAGGGAGAAAATACACACATCCCCAGCCCACCCACCTACCCTACCCTCCCCCCTCCCCAAAAGCCTGGCAGAACAGCCAGGTCTTACACAAATGTCAAAATGACAGGAGAGTGGGGGCCATTCAAGCCTCCTCCGGGAGCGAGTTTCACAGCACAGGGGCAGCCACCGAAAAAGATCTAATGTCGATGGCCACCCATCTCACCTGGGGAACCTCCAAAAAGGCTCCCACGGACGATCTCAAGGGTTGCACGGGCACATGGAGAGTGAGGCGATCCCGCAGATAAGCAGGGCCCAGGCCGTGAAGGACTTTAAAGGTCAAAACCAGCACCTTGAACCTGGCCCGGTGCTTTATAGGCAGCCAGTGCAGAGCCCGGAGCACAGCTGTCATGTGCTCCCTGCGGCCCGCCCCCGTAAGGAGACGGGCTGCGGCATTCTGCACCAGCTGCAGCCTCCGGACCAGCTTCTCAGGCAGCCCCACGCAGAGCACGTTGCAGTAATCCAGCCTCAAGGTGATGAAGGCATGGATGATGGTGGTGAGGTCGGAGTCTGAGAGATACGGCTGAAGTCGCCGGACAAGATGTAACTGCCGAAACGCACTCCCCGCCACGGCCACAACCTGAGATTCCAGGCTGAGCCGTGAATCGAGTAGCACACCGACTTCGCACCTGAGAGAGCATGGGAGGGCGAACCCCCCCAACAAGAGGAGATTCAATCACTCCCAGGCCCCCCAAGCCCTCGCCCACCAACATCACCTCCGTCTTGTCAGGATTCAGTTGCAGATGGCTCAACCTCATCCAAGCCCCCACAGTGGACAGGCACTGGGAAAATAAGGAGACTGCATGGCCTGGGTTAATGGAAAAAGAGAGGTAGAGCTGAGTGGTATCAGCGTACTGATGACACTGCATGCCCTGAAACCCTCTCACAATCTCCCCTAATGGCTGCATATAGATGTGACGGGCCGCTGTGAGCACATTACACCAGTGCTCTATTCTCTGCACTGGCTGCCTATAGTCTTCCGGGCCCGATTCAGGGTGTTGGTATTTACCTATAAAGCCCTAAACAGCCTATGTCCTACCTATCTGCAGAACCGCCTCACTCCCTGGCCTCCAGATCGGCCTCTGGGGTCAGCTAGGAGCGCCTTCCTTGAAGTCCCCCAGGTACTCCGGGGGGCGACTATGGAGAGGGTATTCTCAAATCTCGATGGCTGCACCAAGGCTGCGGAACTCCTTCCTGGCAGAGGCCCGGATGGCCCCGGACCTCCCCTCCTTCTGACTGAGGTATAAAACCTGGCTGTTCTGCCAGGCTTTTGGCGAGGGAGATGGGGGGGGGAGTGGGTTTGGGGGGGCTGTGATTTGGGGGTTTTACACCCTCCAATGTTTTATGATGTTTTATATTTATTATTGTCAGATTTTATTGTTTTTTATTAATCGTAAGCTGCCCCGAGCTGCCTTGGCAGGAGGGGTGGGGTATAAAATTGTTAAAATGAATAAAAAATAAAAATAAAAAATAATATATACTAGAGCCATGGGCTGCAATTGACCCCCAGGCTTGAAATTCCCCATTCCTGCTCTATACAGCGTCCTTGTGTTGCTGCCATGGACTCGGAGCAGCATGTGTGCTGCATTCCTTTATCCCCCTCACCTGTATGTAGGGTGGCCATACCGCCCCTTTAAAAGAGGACGCTTATGAAAAAAGCCATGGTGCAGGGTTACACTGGAACCAATGCAGCCCTGCAATGTGTATTTTTCAGAAGCATCCTCTTTTAAAGGGGAGGTATGGCCACCCTATCTGTACGGTGCCAGCAGTGGGAGGTTTGGTGTCATGTGCTCACCGTGGCGGTTTTTAAACACACCACCGGTAGAGGGGGAGGTCCATGTGCAGTGGGTGGAGCACAGCCGTGGGGGCCGTGGGGGGGGGAAGGTGCAAACGGATGCACACCCATCTCCACCCACCTTCACGCGCAGAGCAACCTGCCTTTTCACTGGTTGCCCTGTGCGTGGGGGGTGGGGTGGAGGTGGATGGAGCTGAGTGGAGGTGCGTGAGTCACGGGAGCATGCACCCACGTACCTCCACATTCAGACGGGATGCTCCCACTCACGTCAACTGGATGGACATGAGTGGGAGCGTCTTGTTTAAGAACGGCCCATGTGCAAGTCCAAGAAGAGCCCCATCCCATTCCCGGCTTCTCCCTCCTAAAGGGACACATTCTCCTCCTCCTGTTGGCCAATCCTGACTCCCTCCATCCTGCCCCCTCGGCAGTGGTCCTCACCAGCATCTCCCAACTGTGTGAAGTTTGAGAGGTTTGATTGGTGTGTGCTACAGACACTCACACACATGCTAGAATTGAAGTCTGTTGTATCTCAGGAGGCCTGTTTATCCCCCTCAAAGCAAACCTCTTCAGCCAGGGCTAAACTATGCTTCCCTGAACAAAGGAGCTAAACTCCTAGTTCCATCAAGTCTAGCTGCCCTTCCTAAGATAAGGGAGCTCCCTAAACTGTCCTTTACTAGTACTAGTGCCTTTTTGTTCCCCGGGGCCCGCTCTGAGGGCCGCATACAATTTGGGGGCGGGGTGTTTAAGAGAGGCGTTCAGGAAGAGGAGGATCCGTATCATAAATCTGTGCCATGGATCTGTCCTCCATCCTGTGTGCATGCCCTCATCTCTGTTCCCTTACCCTGAGCTCAGTCTTTCAACATTTGAGGGTAAGAACTGGATCCAGAAATGGGAAAGGGACCATTGGCTGCATTTGGTCCCTGGGCCTGAGGATCCCTACCCCTGGTGTATAAGAATCAGAAGCTTGTATCCATCTCTTGGGAAGCCTGGATCTGGTTGCTGGATGCTCTGTACAGCAGCGGCCTGGTCAGAACAGACCAGTGGGGTGCCTCAGGGGTGTGTGACTCAGGATTCAGTCCTGGGCCCTGTCCTGTTCAACATCTTTATTAATGACTTGGATGAAGGAGTAGAGGGAATGTGTATCAGATCTGCAGATGACACAAAACTGGGAAGGATAGCTAACACATTAGAAGACACAAACCAGATTAAAAATGATCTTGACAGGTGGGAAAGCTGGGCCAAAACTAACAAAATGAAATTCAACAGAGATAAATGTAAAGTTCTGTATTTAAAGCAAGAAAACTCAAATGCACAAGTATAGCTTGGGTGATACCTGCTTTGGCAGCAGTACACGTAAGAAGGATTGTGGGGTTGTAGTTGATCACAAGATGAACATGAGTCACCAGTGTGATGTAGCTGCTAAAAAGGCTAATGCAATTTTAGGTGGAATTAACAGAAGCACAGTGTCGGGGTCACAAGAAGTAATAGTTTCACTCTATTCTGTGCTGGTCAGACCTCATCTGGAGTACTGTGTCCAGTTCTGGGCACCGTATTTTAAGAAGGACATTGACAAATTGGAACAGGTTCAGAGGAGAGCGACAAAGATGGTCAGGGGTCTGGACACCAAGTCCTGTGAGGAAAGGTTGAAGGAGTTTAGCCTGGAGAAGAGTAGACTAAGGGAGACATGATAGTCATCTTCAAATATCTGAAGGGCTGTCACATAGAAGATGGAGCAGACTTGTTCTTTGTTGTTCCTGAGGGCAGGACTAGAATCAATGGGTTCAAATTAAGAAAGCAGATTTCAGCTAAACATTAGGAAGAACTTCCTCATGGTAAGGGCTGTTCGACAGTGGAACAGACTGTCTAGGGCGGATTCTATGAACATGAAACTAGGACCCTCTACTATTATGTACAGGATTCTGATAAAGACAACTTGCCTGCACTATAGGTGGCCAATGGCCATCCTTGGCGCTGGAACCAATAGGAGTGATTGCTTTCTGGATCCCATTCCTGTCCCCAAGCACTGAAAGACTGAGCTCAGGGGAAGGGGGCAGAGATGAGGGCATGCACACAAGGGTAGGAGGTAGATCCATGGCATAGATCCATGGTCTTGACCCTCCTCTCCCGTTTTCAAAGTGTCCTTAAGGGAAGGGAAAGGTTCCCTACCCCTGCTTTAACCTCTCTATGCTGTAGTTCCACATCTGTAAACCAGGAACCCACGTACTTCCTCTCTCGTTGGTTTAGAGAGCAAGATTGCTTTCAAATGTCCAACAAACAAACCCAAAGAAAACAACCCTACCACACACAGAAGCACAAAGCAGCTGTTGCAAATCCGGTGCAGGCAGGCAGGGAAGGGAAATGTTTCCGACATGGTGCTTATGATGTGATATCTGAATTCCTGTTCCATGTAGTAAACAAGTGGTGCATTTGGTCTACTGTGCGGTACAACGCTTCAGGCATCACAACAACCGCACTACACATTCCTACTTTTGCCACCTCTCCGAGTTTCTCTGGTTTTGGCGCAGAGTCTCCTGGTTCTAGGGGAAGTCTCGATGTCACCAGCTCAGCCACGAGATGCCTCTGATAACTCTGAGAAATTGAGGTTTCCAGAGCAGCAGGAGGTGGCGGCCATTGGGATTTCCCATCACTGTTCCAATGAAGCTCCGCCCCCATGGAGCATCATGATGCATCATAAAGGGCAGGGTTATGGGAGAAGAGGGTGTGGCCTACCCCATCATCTGCATTCTGTCATGATGTCACAATGTTCCATAAGGGGCGGAGCGACATCAGTAAGCTGTGAGATAAAGTGGTTCAAATGATCTCTTTTATTGGACCAATTGTTGGTGGTGGAAATAAGCCACACAGCGCCCTTCCTCAGGCATGTACTCAGAAAGCGGTGTGAGAGCCCCCCTGCCCTGCCATCACCAGATGAAGACCTGGAGGGATTGGTCACTCTGTAATCCTCTCCCATTACCAGCAGCTGCATTCTGCAAGTTTCTTTGGAAAGAACTCTGTGGTTTGTTTATTTATTTATTTATTTAAAATTTATTTCCCGCCCTTCCTGCCCACAGGGCAGCCCTGGGCGGCGAACAACATTCATTAAAATAATATAAAATTGTTAAAACAATTTAAAATACAGTATGTGGGGAAAAGCCCCCATCCCCACCCCTCCCCTACCCCTCGCCAAAAGCCTGACGGAACAGCCAGGTCTTACATAGACGCCGAAACAGCAGGAGAGTGGGAGCCAGCCGAGCCTCCTCCAGGAGCGAATTCCACAGCACAGGGGCGACCACCAAAAAAGATCTAACATCGGTGGCCACCCGCCTCGCCCGGGGAACCTCAAAAAAGGCTCCCACGGACGATCTCAAGGGTCGCACGGGCACATGGGGAGTGAGGCAGTCCC
>QEPC01010552.1:7176950-7200395 GCA_003113815.1 Sphenodon punctatus | reverse complement strand
CCCCTGCTCACACCAGGGGTTCCCCTCCACACCACCCCCTGGCCTCCCTCTCCTGCCACCAGAGGGAGGTCAACAACCCTCACACCACACCCAAACCCCCAAAATTGCACCCCTCCAATACACAGACCCCCTCCTCGCCGGCACCAGGTGGAGACAGCGCAGCACAGCGGGAAAAGAAGTGAGCAGGCAAATTAGAGTCCTTCTAGGCTTCCGTCATTGCCCAACGGCGACGGGGAATGGGTCCACCAAGCGTGTGATTTGTGGTGATGTCCAATCCAGCAGGGGGGCCCCTGGGTGCCCCGACCCAGCTAACGGCCGCAGCCAACGGCCAACACCCTTTAGGTGTCGCACTTCGGGCTGGTGCCTACAGGGCCCCACCCTTGGAGCTGTTACCTGGAGAAGGGGCGGGACAAGTAGCTTCCTTCAATCACCAGGAGCCCCAATCCCTCCAGCACCAAACACAGTCTGCAGCTTCCCCACACAGGGCCCCGCCCTTGGAGATGTTACCCGGTTGATAGGGCCGGGATCATGGGCCCATCCCCAGATACAGCTGCATTTCTATCGTGGGTGCATCTTTAGGGCAGGAATGTGGAAATCTGGCAAGCTTTGATTCATATGCACAGCCTAATTCACTTCTGTGGGGCAACTCTCCGAAATGCTTATTACTTTCAGTTTTGCATTTAGGCCAGAGGTGAGGAAACCTTTTCCCTAAGTAGCCAAACAAGGGAAACAAACAGCACTACAAAAAGTACCAAAAAACCACAAAAAATGCTCTTATCAAACAAAGTTATATATTAAAAAAAGAATGAACATATACAAACGTATAAATCAATATATTCAATAACACAATCATATAAAAATTAACGGTTGTCCAATATATTCATGAACAACAATCAATAGAGAACACCCAATCACCCAACGCGTTTCTGCCAAAACACCAATCCCTTCATCAGGGGTGAAGAATAAAATTCAAAGTAGGAGACTGTAATGTCTCTCTCTCTCTGTGTTACGAAAGGGTTCCTCCAAAGAAAAGCTTCAAACTCTGAGGACCAAGGAAGAACACATTGGTTCCTCTACTACATGTGAGCTCCAAAATCATATAGTCACAAGGAGTCCTTGTGTCCACAACCCCTTGTGACTATATCTGCATCTGTAGCGTTATTCCCCACATCTCCCTTGTGTCACATGCTTTAGAAAGATGCTGGAAACAAAGATTATGTACAAACAGAGAATAAATCAGAACAAAATATTTGTTTACCGGGTGTTTCTATTATGGAATCCAGAAGCAGAGGACCATGACCCCATGCTTAATCGAGGGCACATGGCCTCACCCCTCCTTAATAAGAACATGGCGGCGGGGGAGAACACGGGCCATGACTTTGCCATTGTATGAGTGTGGGCTTGGAGCTGGGCCCAGCATTGTCCAACATCCTGAAAATGTTACAGGTGATGTAAGGGCACAGGTGCCCCAACCAAAACTACTTTTGTGGGGTGTGGAGGGGGATAGATTTAGGCCACTTTCAGACATGCCCCCCTCCCTCCCACATATTCTGGCTACGGCGGGTGGGGGATGTGCAGCCAGAATTATGCATGGGGATCGGCTGGTCTGAAAGCACCCTCTGCGTGGCAGAGACGTGCAGGGATGCAGAGCAGAAAATTGATCTCTGCATCCCTGCGCGTTCACCACCATTGGAAACTCTGGCTCGCACAGTCTTTTGAAACCGCATTGGTAAAACCTCAATATCGGGGTTTTACCAATGCAGATTCAAAAAAATGCGTGAGCTGCAGTTTCCAATGGCAGTGGCGCGTCTAAACGCCACCCGCGGAACTTTTCTAAAAGCAGATGATTTAAATCCGCAAGCAAAGTGTCACATCTAAAAGTGCACCTAGTCAGGGGTGGCTAAGAGGTAGTTCGTTTGTCGGCGCACCCCAATGAGAAACGGGGTGATTTCAGATGTTACGAGATCACGGTGAACCACACTGAACCACGCTCAACCCCCCCGCGGGGCCAAAGGGCCCGGAACGTCTGAACGGCGTGCGCCAGATGTTCATCACGCTCAATACCCACATGGGGTCAGTTTGAACCACGCTTCCCGGGCTAGCCGGGGGAAGGTCTCGGGAAGCGTGGTCAAACCAACCCCCACAGGGAACCAAGCAAAAGTAACGTCTGGACGCCAATCCCCCAGCGGAACCAAAAAAATGGAGCCCCGGCCGGGGACGAGGCACGCAGCGTCGCTGCCAGGCAACCAGCACCAACACAAACACCGGAGGGAGATTTAAAGCGAGAGCAGCAGCAAGCAAGCGTGGCGGGATGGAGCGAGGAGGGAAGCGGAAGAGACCGGAGGCACGAACAGCGACAGCGGCGGCACAGGAGGCGGAGGACGTGCAGCCAGGCCCAGCGATGCAGGCGGAGGGGGCACAGGTGCAGGAAGGGGGCACACGGGAGCACCCGACCAGGGAGGCGCCCCGGGAACACCAACCACAGCTGCAGCCGGGTCGCGCCGCCCCGGGGACAGCGGCCGGAACAGGCCCACAGGAGGCACCCAGGAAACGGGTAAGGGCACCCACTGGGAGGGGAACAGGGGGCACAGGGGAACCCCCTGTGGAGGGGGCCGGGGGGACCCCGGGCGGAAGGCAGGGGGGCAGGGGGACCCCGGGCGGAGGGCAGGGGGGCAGGGGGCCCCCGAGAGGGCCCACACCCTCACCCAGCAACCAACCACCCCCCTTCCCCCCCCCAGACACGAAAGTCGGCCCGGGCGGACGAGCCCCAGGAGGAGCCCGGCCCCCGGCCCCCGGAGGCGCACCCCCAGGAGGAGGTGGAGGAGGAGCAGAGGCAGGTGCAGCAGGAGCTGCACCGGGAGGAGGAACAGCAGGGGCCCAGCCGGAGGAAGGCCTATCACAGAGGGGGACAGTGGGGCCTCCAGGAGACCCGGGACTTCATACGGATCTGGGGGACCCTCGAGTACCAGGTGGAGCTCGCAATAAACCAGCGCAACGAGCATGTCTACCGGGACATCGTGCGCGACATGGAGGCGGCGGGGCACGAGCGCACTGTCAACCAGTGTCGCTCGAAGGCCAAGGAGCTCAAGAGGGGGTACAAGGCCCTCAAGGACAATAACAGCCGCTCCGGCCACGGGGCCCGCACCGCCCCCTACTACGATGCCCTGGACCGCATCCTTCACATGAAGGGCTCCATAGTTGCCCCACGCCTGGTGGGCAGCGCTGTGGTCCAGGGCAGGGAGCGGGCCGAGGTACCCCCTCCCCTCGCCGCCCGCCCGGTAGACACGAGCTCAGGGGACCCCCACCCCCAGGAGGACCACCCGGGACCCGCAGAAGCCCCAAGGCCCCCCCCCAGCAGCAGCCCGGAGACATCCCAACGCCGGGCCGGCCAGGCGGAGTCGGAGGTCGGCACCTTCACCACCCTCAGCCAGTGGTCCCAGGGGGAGCACTCCCAGGGTGAGGCGCCGGGCTCCGAAGGCTCGGAGACGGACATAGAGGGTAAGCGGGCCCCCAGGGCAGGGGGGGGCACGACCAGGGGGCCGGTGGCAGGGGCGGGGGTGGGGGCCCTGCTGCAGGGGCCACAACCAGCCCCCTTCACCCGCTCCCCCCTCTCCCGCCCGCAGGACATGGGGAGCCCCAGGACCGGGCCAGCGAGACGGTGCAGGCCCCCGCGGAGGGCACAGGAGAGCAGGTGCCGGACCCAGGTAAGGCGGGAGGGCTGGGATTGCGGGAGGGCCCCCCGGGCGCCAGCCCAGGGGGGCCTCTGGCCTCAGTGGGGGAGGGGGGGCAGGGGGCCCCGGGACCCGACCCCGCTAGGGGACAGGGCCCTGCACTGACCCACCCGCCCATTTCCACAGGGCAGCCCCCGCGCGCGGCGCCTCCGCCGGCCGCGGCCCCAGCCCAGCGGATGCGGGAGTACCGGGCGCGGGTCCGCAGGCGCAGGGAGGAGCAAGCGGAGGACATCGTCCGCAGGGCGGAGGAACAGGGGGAGCGCATGATCGCCTCCGTGGACCGCATGGAGGCGGCCATAGAGCGGTCCATGGAGAAGGCCCTGGAGACAGACCGCCGGCTGGAGGCGGAGGTGCGCCTGGAGCGGAGGCGGGAGCGCCGGGAGCACCAGCGGCAGCAGGGGCTGCTCAGGGGCCTCCGGCAGGACATACAGGGCATGGTGCGGGAGCACAGTGCCAAGATGGACAGGTCCCACGACATTGGGACCTCCCTGCTCCTGCATGCGGGCACCATGTGTGCCTACGTGATGGCCGGCGCACCTCCGGGCGCCCTGCCCGCCCAGGTCCCCATGCCGGGCCCCTCGGCGCCCCCGGGCCCAGCCCTGCCGCCCCTGGCGCCCCCCCGGCCCCAGGGCCCTCGCATGCGCCTCCCAGTGCCCCCGGGCCTCCGGAGGGTCCAGCCCCCCCGGGGCGCGACCGGGGCACCGGGCACAGCTGCCCATCCGCCGCCCGGCCCCCTGCCGGGGCCGGGACCGGCCCAGGACACGGCAGGGGACACGGACAGTGGGGGGGAGGGGAGCTCCCAGAGCTCGGTGGGCCCAAGCGGCCGCACGAGGGGTCGGCCCAGGAAACGCGGGGGGATGGTGGGAAGGGGGGGGAGGGGGAGGGCCACATGAGGGCGGGTGGTGGACGGGGTCACGGGGACGGGGGTGGGGAGGGGGCACAGGGTGATTGTGTGCACTGTGTGGGCAATAAAGTGTTGTAAAGAGACAGTTGTCCCCGGCCCGTTTGTGGGGGGGACAGGGCTGTGGGACCGCGTGTACAGGGGCATGGGCACGGAACGGGGGGTGGGGCCCCCAGGGGCGGGAAGGCCCTCACAGCGGGCCCCCCCGGGCGATGTGGGTTGCAAGGGCGTTCCGGATCCTTTTGGCATACCGGTACTCCCGGGGGTTCCCTGCGTTCACGTACAGGGGAACAGGACCGGGGGGCCGGTGGGGCTCGGGGTACTCCAGGGCCGCCCCCTCGGTCTCGCACACATTGTGCAGAACGCAGCAGGCACCGATCACCAGGGCGGAGGTGGGGACGGTGAAGTCCAGGCGGCCAGCTAGACTCCTCCAGCGCTGCTTCAGGGCCCCGAAGGCACGCTCCACCACGGTCCGGCTCGCACACAGGTGGGTATTGTATACCTGCTCCGCAGGGGGGCTCGGGACAGGGTAGACCTTCATCAGCCAGCGGGTCAGGGGGTAGGCGGGGTCCCCCAGGATGCAGGGGGGCATGGGAACACCCTCGATCCACCTCATGCCCATGTCCGCGAAGTCCCCCCGGTACATGCGGGCATAGAAGGGGGAGATGGTCATGATCCTGGCGTCGTGACTCCGGCCGGAGTTGCCCGTGTAGATGTCTATGAAGCGGGCCCGGTGGTCCACCACCCCCTGCAGGTGCAGGGAGTAGTATCCGTGCCGGTTCACATACTCCAGGGCCTCCCCCGCGGCCGGGCGCAGGATCTCGATGTGTGTGCCGTCCACGGCTCCGATGCAGTTCGGGAAGCCCCCGGCCGCGAAGCCAGCCATCACAGCGCCCTGGTCCAGGAGCTGGATGGTCCTGTCGAGGAGCACGCCCTCCACAGCCTCGCACACATCCCGCACGATGCAGGCGACCGTGCTGAGCCCCACCCCGAAGTGCTGGGACACGGAGCGGCAGGAGTCGGGCGTTGCGAGGGCCCAGACCCCTATGGCCACCCGCTGGACCATGGGGATGGGCTCCCGCATGGAGGTGTGCTGCCGCTCCAGCCAGGGCGTGAGGAGCTCCGCTAGGCGCAGCAGGGTGGCCTTGCCCATCCGGAAGTGGGACCCCCACTCGGCCTCCCCCCAGTGGGCCTGGGCCCGCTCCCACCAGGCCTGGGGCCGCTCCGTGACCCATAGGCTCCGCGCTATGGGCATAGCCAGCAGCGCTGCCCGGCGGAGGGTCTGCGTTGCCCAGCGGAACCGCCTCGCGGCCCCTCGGAGCGCAGCGGGCCGGGTGAGGCTCCGGCAGGCGGCCAGCCACGCCCCCCAGGCCCGGCGCCGAGCCCTGAGCCGGCCACGGACTCTCCTGCGGGCCTGCTGGCCCCGGAGGCGCACGCCAGCCCGCAGGGCCAGGACATAGCGCAGGCGGACGGCCAGGTGCACCCTCTCGGTCAGGAGGCACAGCTGCTCAGTGTGGTCACGGTGCCACTCAGCCGCGAGCGCGAGGAACATCCAGTTCCCACCTGCCCTATCGCGCTCCATGGTGCTGGGGCCCCGGTGGGGGCTGGGAGCGCTTATGCCGGCCCGGTGCTGGTGGCCCCGCCCGGGGGTCGGCCTCGCGGCCCTGCGCGCGCCCTGTGCCGGTGCATTCCGGCTGCTCCCGCCCCCAGCACCCCGGGCCCCCTCCCCTCGCTGTTTGTAGCGGGATGGCCTTGAAGGTGCGATTAGGCAGACAGAGAGCTCGCTGTTGTTCTCTGCAGCTGTGCCGGGCCCGCACCCCACGCCTCGCTCTGTTGTGCTACAATGTTGCGGTGCGGGCCCGTGTTCCCTGTCCCGGGGGCCGGGCCGAGCCTCTCCCGGCCCTGGGCAGTCTGTGTGCCCTCCGGGCTCCGTGTCCCATTCCCTGTTGTGCTGGACCATGGCTGGCTGCCCATCCATGGGGCTCCCGCTGTCCGGCCCCCAAGGGGCCCCCCATATCTGGGCCTTCCGCGAGACCATGTCTCTGTGCGACCTGTGGCACACCCCTGCCGTGCAGCTGCTCCTGGCCGGGCCGGGGAGCCGTGCAGGTGCCTACGAGAGCCTGAGCTCCGGGCTCCGTTACTTTGGCCATGTGGTGAGCGCCCGTGATTGCCGGCTGCATGCGGAGGCCCTGGGGCTGGCTCGTTTCCCCGAGGGGCGCATCCCGGAGGTGCTGTGCGCCCATGTGCCCTGGAGCGCCTCTGAGACCGTGTCAGCGCTGGTGGTGTGTGGTCTGGGCGCCTACTCGGAGTGCCTGGCCGAGGGTGGCCCTGCCTTGGCCGTGAGCTACTTCTCCTGTGTTCACGGGGCCCGTGGGTACCAGCGCACCCGTGGGGCGGCGTTCCAGCGGCTTCTGGAGCTGGGGCATCTTCCGTGGCCCCCTTCTGCTGCCTGCTGTGTGCCGGAGCCCTCCGCGGTGGAGATGTCATCCCTGTTGGCGGTGTGGGCGCGTGTGGATGTGCAGCTGGCCCTCACCATGCCCGATCCCTTCGAGGCCTACTACCTGATCGCCCACTACATGTCCTTGCAGGGGTACCGCCGGGGCATGCTGCACTGGCCCCACCTGGTCCACCGGGCGGGCCACCCGGGCCCTCGGGCCAGCGGGGCCCCCGGCAGCGGCCCGTGAGCCCCGCGTCGCTGGCCTGCCCCCCCCGGCGTGGTGCCCCCGTGTGGGCTCCCGCCCCGGCCCGGGGGGGGGGCCTGGTCCCCGCTGGCCGCTCCCGACCTGCGGACCCCACCTCGGTGAGCTCCCGCCCGCCTCGCTGCTTGCTGCTGCCCCTGGCCGTGGTCCTGGGCCCCCTCCATCCCCGTGACTCCGTGGGTGCTGCCTGAGCGTCGCTGGTGCTGCGGAGGAGCACCGCTGGACCCGGCTGCCCTGCCTGTGCCAGCCTTTGACTGTGGGGCCCCCTTCCTCCTCCTCCTGGCGCCCCTCCGCCGGCCTCGCTGTGCTTTGGGGGCCCCCAACGTGCCTTGCTCCGGGGGCCCCCCCCCCCCTCCGAGACTGCCTCTGTTCCTGTGGGGGCACCTCCTTGGACTGGACTGGACTGGGGTGGTGTGGGGGTTGCTGCTGTCCGTGCCTTGCCCCGTGGTGGTGCCCCCCCCCTCCCTGCCGGTGTTCCGGGTGGGGCGTTCCGGGCGCCCCTTCCCCCCTTCCCGGCCTTTCCCTGGTGTGAGTGTGTGTGCCCGGGCGTGTGGCCGTGCATTGTGCCCTGCTGCGGGACCGCTGTGTGAGCCGGCTGTCAGCCTGTTCTCGCTCTTCCCCCCTCCCTTCCCGTTTCCCTTGTGTGGGCGTTCCCTTGAGTGCCTTGTGGCTTCGTTTGCCCTCAGTCGGCCATGTCTGTGTCCCGCCCCTGCCCGGTGCCTTGTGGGGGTTTAGCGCCCGCCGGGGGTTCGGCTGCACGTCTGTTGTGCTGCCACGGGCCGTGATGGTGCGGCCCGGTTCCGGGCCGTGGTCCCGTTCCCGGCACATCTGTTTGGGTCGTTTTCCAACCCCCGGGCGTGGTTGCCCTGTTCGCCCCCCCTGGTGGTTCGCTGTGGTGAACCGGCCGCCCGTAACGTCTGAAAGTACCCACGGAGACCTGTATTGGTTTTAAATGCTGGCCACATTCTTTATTATAGTCAATCAGCCTTGAGAGGCTGGTGGGAAAATTGCCTGGCAATTCTGGGTCCAGTATGCTAGCTAATAACCATAAACTTATTAACTTGGTCACTGACGTGGATGTGCACTCCAGCGTCAGTGATGCTCTACTTATCTTCCCCCTTCGACAACACCAAGGCTCTGGCCGAAATGGGGGAACATGCCCAACTCAGGGCACGAGCCAGGAGGTAAGTAGTTTCCGGCCGGCGGACAGTGCATGTTCTTTCCGGTCATCAAAACCACCCCTCCCAGGGTCATGACCTCAGCGCATGCTGGGCCCCGCTTCACGCTGGGTATCACTTCCTCATTTCTTAAGGAGATGTCTCATCCTATCCTACTTAATTCCTGTTTAACCTACTATCGCATACTGGACCCCTGCAGAATGCGACAATTTTCATTTCTCTTTATCTGAACAAATCATGTAATTCAACAACTGATTCTTTAACATAACTGATTTATTATTGATTAATGTTCAAATTGATAACTCGGTGGCCAAATTAATACCCAATCAACACCTATTTATGCATAATCCACACTGCTCAGGAGGCGAAACATGCGATCCCTGAAAAAAGACTGATCGCCAAAATCCCTCCTTGGCCCCTCTACTGGCGACCGGTCCTTGAACCACAGTGCTAGAGGTGAGGTGGGTGGGGCTGACTTCTCTGCCATCTGCCGCTGAATGCCTCGCTCCGAGGCCATGTGAACCCGCCTCACCGAGAAGGGGCGGGTTCACGTATCAATTGCGTGCCTCTCGCACGCCCCTTTAAACTCTGCCCAGTAAGAGGGCGGTACCTCCTGAGCCCTCTAGTGGGCCCATCAGTCGCGGCCGCTCCAAACTCCGCACCTCATTCCCCATGAGGGGAGGGGGCTAAGCAAATGCCCTGTCGCTGCCATTCAGGTGCGAAGGGGACTTGTCGGCGCACCCCAATGAGACACGGAGACCTGTATTGGTTTTAAATGCTGGCCACATTCTTTATTATAATCAATCAGTCTTGAGAGGCTGGTGGGAAAATTGCCCGGCAATTCTGGGTCCAGTATGCTAGCTAATAAATAACCATAAGCTTATTAACTTGGTCACTGACGTGGATGTGCCCTCCAGCGTCAGTGCTGCTCTACTTATCTTCCCCCTTCGACAACACCAAGGCTCTGGCCGAAATGGGGGAACATGCCCAACTCAGGGCACGAGCCAGGAAGTAAGTGGTTTCCGGCCGGCGGACAGCGCATGTCCTTTTCGGTCATCAAAACCACCCTTCCCAGGGTCATGACCCCAGCGCGTGCTGTGCCCCGCTTCATGCTGGGTATTACTTCCTCATCTCTTAAGATGTCTCATCCTATCCTACTTAATTCCTGTTTAACCTACTATCGCATACTGGACCCCTGCCACTAAGGGGAAGACACTCCCTGTCATTCCCCGACTCCCACTGCCTCTCAAACCAACGACTCCAGATGTTGGGCCAATTCTCGGATATAAATCTCGTTGCCTGCCTCCGATAGATGGACACCATCCTCTCTAAACAAATCGGCCCTTCCCCGTACTAACCCCGGGTGTCTGATAACTGAGCCACCCATACCAATAACCCACTTACTTATCTCTCTACTTACATTACGCCTAGCTCTATCTACCCTGCCAGGGTTAACCGCCTTATCCCAATGAATCCTAGGTAGGAAACTTGTCCATATAATGTGGACCCTATTAAACCAACGTCGAACTACTAACAAATCTTCCTTAACTTGTATGACTAAATTTATCCCTTTACGAGTAGGGAGGTCATTTCCCCCCAAACGTACTATAATTACCTGTGGAGTGAGGGCACCCCTCATGGACCCCAGGGTTGGCAGCAACTGATTCCACCTCATCCCACTTTTACCTAGCCACCTTATCTCATAGCTATCCTGCATCCCCATTTGCGACCCCCAGTGGCTTGTGCGAGCCGCTCTATTTGCCCAGCGCACCACGTTGTGCCCCACGATCCACACCACCCATCTTGCTGGTCTGCTAGATGAGGATCCTAAGGAAAAGAAAGAAGGAATTATTGGCTCTGCTATGATCGTATATATATTTTTATATGCGTTAGATCTCCATCTACCCACGGCCTTGATTGATTTAACTGGCAATCCTACGGAGGCTGCGGTAGTTGCTGCCCCTATTCTGAATGAATGGGACCCAAAGTCCCTAGGGTCGAAACCCGCTCTGCTCAAGACTACCTTCATAACTGCCGTAAATTGAAAACACATAAGTGCCCTCCTAGCCTGATGTACAAATAACTGCCCGGGCACCGGCGGGCGGATACCCCAATACCTCCGCATCTGTTCTACTGGGCATATGTCCTTGTTAGCACATTGGTACAATTGCACCCATTGCCCTTTCTTCTGTTGATCCATTTTTGAGATTCGAAGGTTCAACTCAATGCCACGCTCGGTCCATCTTACATCCCGCATGCCCAAAGCACGACCGGATGCAGTGATCCAATAGTGGATCCCGGATCCACTATTGGATCACTGAACAGCAGAGCGAATAGGTCCACATATTCCCCCCGCCATATTTTCTCTTTCGTGGCTTGGGTCAAATGGGACCCGAATGGGGCTGTAACATCTGGTATTGGTCCCCCAGGCAGGCGGGCCTGTCCGTCAGAAGGTGTGGGAACAGCCGGTTGGGTCGGCGTTATAGCGGCAGATGTCCCAGGCAAGGGGAGGGGGATCCCTGGATCCCTACTTGCTATCTGCTCACCCCGGTTAGGCCAATTCCCTTGCCCCATATCTGGGGGCACCACCGGCAACACCCACATCCATCCCCCCCCATCCGCAATTGCTGGTTCGTTTTTCCTGGATGGAGTGCCACCCCCGTACTGGGGGCTTCCCCATTGTAGCTCCCTGGCACCAAGGTGGGTAACACTGCGTTTAGCCCGGCACTGGTCCCTCTGTGGGGAACTGTGCTCTCTTCCCTCGGGAGACTCTCGCCACCTGCATCTCCACTAGGGCCCATAGCCCGACTGACCTCACCCTGTCCTGTACCTGCCATTGCTGCGCTTCCCAGGGTTGCTGCCCCCATCCCTTGTTGTGGGCACCTGCGCTGTCACTGTGCCTCCTGCTCCAGGGCCTCAATCCGCCTTAGCAGCTCACGATCTCCCGGCTGCTCCCTTCGGGCTGTCCCCTCGCACCTTCGCCTTGCCACTGGTGGCTCCCTGTCTCCTGTTGGGAGAAACACTCCAGAGGTGGTTGCCCGACCTTGGGGTAACGCGCCTGGCCCAAAGGTCGGATGCTCACTCATGATCCCCACCTCCTGCTCTCTCTGCCTCTGGTAATGCCCCCATCCGAGGATCCCAGTAGGGTCTTGCACCCCTATCCCTTGAGGGATCATTCCCGTGCCCATCCCAACCACGGGGTTGTCTGCTACGCCCCTTCCTGGTAGATCGGTTCTGCTTATTACACCCCCTCGAGCTTCCCTGCGCTGTGAGGGTTCTCCACCTTCCTGTCGCTGGTTGCCATCTCCAGGGTGCGGGGGGTCTATGGCCTCGCCCCCGTGGATCACTGCCCTCTGGGAAGCCCCCTCCCCTTGCCCCTGGGGAAGGATCTCATCCATTGCCTCCTGTATTGGACGCCTTTCCCTGCCAGTTGGCGCAGGGCTGGTCCCTGTAATGGGCTGGGAGCTTAATTGCCCTGCCCCCACGTCTAACCGCTTGTTCAGTGGGGGGCTCCCTGTGGAGGAGTGAACGCCCCTCTCCTGCCCCCCTTTGCTGTTCCCAGGGGTCCTCCCGTCCTCTTCCCACCGGGTCCCGGCCTCGTGGTGATCAGCCACGGCCTCACCCGGAATGGGCAATCCCTGTGCCCTCAGGAGGGCTTTGCAGGCCGCAAGTCTCTCAGCCAACTCTGCGCGGGACGTCTTCCCCGCTGTCCATCCCATTCCTTCCTTGCTCTTTGTCGTCGTCTTCTTTGTGCGACCCATCTCGTCGTGCTCCCCGTCAGCGGCTCTTTCGTGCTGTCAGCAGCAAGCATTGTTGCTGCTGGCTTCTCCGCCGTCTGCCGCCGAATGCCTCACTCTGAGGCCATGTGAACCCGCCTTGCCTAGAAGGGGCGGGTTCACGTATCAATTGCGTGCCTCTCGCACACTCCTTTAAACACTGCCCAGTAACAGGGCGGTACCTCCTGAGCCCTCTAGCGGGCCCATCAGCCGCGGCCTCTCCAAACTCGGCACCTCATTCCCCATGAGGGGAGGGGGCTAGACAAACACCTCGTCGCCGTCATTCAGCTGCAAAAGGGACAATCCACTGGTACATCACAAGTTAGTCTCCGGTAAATCACAGGGTGGGAAGTGTGACTAGACTCTTAGAAATTGCCTCTGGGGAGGAGAGCAGGCTAGGAGAGCTCCTCCAGTACGGTGGGGGAGGCTCTTCCTAAAAGGAAGTGCTCCTCCCCACTCCTAAGGCCAGTTGCTGAGGTGTCCTAGAGCTGGAGGCCAATGGGAGTGGTCCCAGCCAGAGCCAGCAGGAAGGGTCCTCTTGGTAGACTACCTGAGTTTGACACCTGGAACAAGTGTATTGCATGTACCATAAGTCTGACCATCACTGATCTACACCATGGCACTTAAGAGCCTAAGTCAGTTAGGCACTTTTGAAGGGGTCGTCTACCATGCTTCTGTTCCATGTGTCTGTGCATAAAATTGAGATAAAAGCACTTCCTTACCTCAGAGAGGTGTTGTAAGGATAAATGCGTCAAAGATTAGTCAGTCACACTAGAGTGAAATGCAGTTCATCTCAGGTTCTCAGATGCTGAGGTAATGAGGTCCCACAAGGCTGCCGATAGTCTTCCGGGCCCGATTCAAGGTGTTGGTTCTGACCTTTAAAGCCCTAAATGGCCTGGACCCCACATATCTGCAGGATCACCTCACCCTACGGATTCTAGACTGTCCCCTGCGGTCAGCCGGGAGTGCCCTTCTTGAGGTTTCCCAGGTCTCCCGGGTAATTGCTATGAGGGCGTTCTCAGTGACCGCACCACGGCTGTGGAACTCCCTCCCGCCAGAGGTCCGCCTGTCCCCAGACCTCCCCTCTTTCCAACGACATTGCAAGACTTGGCTGTTCCGCCAGGCCTTTGGTGAAGGAGATGGGTGATGGGTTGGGTAAGGGATGGGAAATTATGTTTTTATGCTCTGCCTGGGTTATTTTAATGTTTTATGTGTTTTTATTGGTTTGTTTTAAAGATGTTGTGAGCCGCCTCGAGTTGTGAAAGCAGGTGGGAGTGGCAAATAAATAAATAAATAAGAACAATGAGGTAGACAAGAAGTTCTCTGACTGTAAGTGATTCCGAGGGAAGATAAAAGATCACCTGAGGATAATTTTCAAATCTTAAGTTTCATTCCTTGGAATGAAGGGTAACTTCATTCCAAAACTCATTGGGAAAGCTTCTTGTTATCTTATGCAGTATCTGTTTCTGAATAGTGTACCTGATTCCAAACTGTCTAGTCTGACTGACCACGTTGGGGCTTAACCCCTATCCTATTACACCTCAGGGGTAATAGGGACCAATAATTACACCATAAGGTACATGGTTGAAACTGGTGCCAGTTGGCAGAGATCACCTCCTTGTACCTTAAAATATCCAATCTGACTATTTTACACGGACTGAAACACAAATTAGACCATCTAATGCGGTCAGTGCCATAACAATTTCCACTGTACAGAATTGGAATTATGAAAATTGGTTCAGAAGTTATGAACTTTCTAAGCAATAAAGTCAAAGCAAAGAATTATTTTCTGCTACAGGAATAAATACAATTGTATTTCTTTATTTTTATCAGGACTCATCACACGGCAACCTGGGACAACAGTCCTGGATCCTGCTATTTTCTCTACTTCTGAGGGGCCCACCCTGGCCCCCGCCTTCACCAGGGCAGGTTGTGGCGGCCTCACTCACTTCCAGTGTGGCCTCACATTCAACCATCTCTAGGCCCCCGTGGAGGGTGCTCCAGAGGGGGTTGAGGAGCCACAGGGAAGGGAGTCGGGTTCTGGGAGCCCTGCATTTTATCTTTGCTGTGGGCCCCTTAAATTCTAAGGTCAGCCCTAGAGGCAGGGGTGGTAAAGAGCTCTTTGAGGAGCTCAGGATATACAGCAGGGGTGGGGAGCCTTTTATCTCCCAGGGGCCTCTTTGAACATTAGTACATGCTCCAAAGGCTACACATAAGTTGCGTCCCGGGAGAGGGGTGCTCCAGAGGAGGAGGGTTAAGATCATGGATCTATGCTATGGATTTGTCCCCTGTCCTTGAGTGTGTGCCTTCATCTCTGCTCTAGGGCTGGGTCGAATCGGCCATTCTGGTCCCGCTGAAAGTTCCCACGAAATCAGAACGGCCATCGAGATTTTCAGTCAGAATTCTGACTGAGCAAAATTTTTGCTCAAAATTCTGATTGAGTGATTTGCACATGCACAAATGCTATGGCAGCCGTAACATGCATATGTACAATGGCAGCCGCCGTACTGTGCCACTGTTTTGCACTGACACGGTATGGCTGCTGCCGTTTTGTGCATGGGAAAGTCAGCCAGATTTTTTTCCGAACAATTTGGTTGAAACGGAATTGGAACAATTGTTCATTCCATGTTTTGCTGGGATAGGCTGAATGAAATGACCAGATTCCTTCAGAAATGGAATCTGGTCGCAAATGAAATTTCTCCTCTACTTTGCTCCCTTATTCTGAACTCCGTCTTTCAGTGCTTGGGGGCAGGAATTTCAATTTATTTATTTATTTGGTTAATTAGAAATTTCAATTGAAATTCTAAGTAAGGAAATTTTTGATCAAAATTTTGATTGAACGATTTGCGCATGCACAATGGCAGTGGCAGTAACATGCACTTACAAAATGGCACCTGCCCTACGGCACCACCATTTTGCATAGGGCCGCCACCATTTTCTGCATGTGCAATATCCACGGTATCCAGTATTTCAGTATCCAGTATCTCCCAGATCCAGGAGCTGGAAAGGGGCCAAATGAAAACTAGCCACAGGCCACATTTGGCCCCCAGGTCTGAGATTCCCTTAATCCCTGAGACCTGGTGAACAGGGCAGCCCCAGACATACATCAAACTCAGCCTTGGGGTCATGCTTTCAACGTCAGTTCTCTTCCTCTGGGTACGTTTCCTGGACTTCTGCCTTGCAACAGTCATGCCTCAAGACAGGCAGATGACCTCACCCTCACGTACGTTCTTGCTTAAGTTAGAAAAACCTGTTAGAAGTGGATCCTGTACAGTAAAGGGGGAATTTTCTGTGGAGAATATGAGTAACATCCAGTGAGTCTGTGATGGCTGCAAAGGGAGGTGTTTGCCTGCCAGCCTGGATCCATGAATTGAGGTCAGCATCCTTGTTCAGAAACTGCAGTCAGTGATTGCTAGAAGAACAACTGAGCTGCATACCAGTTTCCCCAGCAAGAAAAGTGTCTTTATGCTGGAATTCACAAGCCACGGGGTGTGATTCCCCATGAAGAAAGGCTATCCAGCTTTGACACAGTTCAGCAAAATGCTAATTCATCCCACATAATATAGAGACTAGCCGCATCCCAAAATTGCAACTGTGGCATTGTTAACGAACATATGGAAACACCCAGAGTTACTCATGCAGTGATTGATCACATTACTACTGCTCAAATGTAAACAGTGCATAGACCTTTATTATTATTATTTAAATGAAACTCAGAGTTCTAACTAGAAAAAGCAACACTGCCTAGCCTTTAATTCAGGGGTGGGAAACAGTTTCCCTTTCGGGGGGCACATGGCTCCGAGCGCTGCACAGAAGTTGGGTGCTCTCAAGTAAAGCAGGGTCCAGATGATGAATCTGTGCCATGGAGCCATAGGCAACTTGGAGGGGGGGGAGGCAATGACACGTCCCCCCCTTGATTTTCAGAAGCTCTATAGAACCCTACAGAGCCCCCCCTCCCCCCGCCCAGCCCCACAGCTGTGCCCACCCCCTATCGACCGTTATCAGTCACCTCTGCATAGATTCATCCACTACCTTGTATGCAGACCCTCATTTCTGCTCCCTTCCTCTGAGCTCAGTTTTTCATTCAGTGCCTGGGGATGGAACCTGGACCCAGGGGCCAGATTCAGGAACTGAAAAGGAACCACACAAAAACTTGCATTTGGCCCCTGGTCCTGAGGTCCCCCTCCCCCCTGCATTAATCTGTCCAGAGCATTCCCCCCCGCCGCCTTTCTTTGGAGGTGGTGCCAGTACCATCTCCACCCCCAAATTAATCCTGGCAGTGAAATTATAGAGAGAGAAGGTGATAACAAAAGTGCAGACAGGGAATTCTGACACTGGAATTCACTGTATCCGGATACTAAAGAGTAAGGAGAGCCTTATGGGCAAAGCATTAGACCAGAACTCCTTTCACATTAGCAGCCTGCTACAGAATAGGAGGTGTGGGGTAGTTTGACAGCATCCCTTCTACTTGCCCCAGAGGCAAGTCACTATGAGGACAGCAGGTCACAAGTACATGATTACTGAGTTGAAAAACAGGGCAAACTACTCTTTAGTGGATCCCACTTTACGCCCTGGGATCCCCGGGCCATTGCGGTGCACAGTAATAAACTGCCAGGGTATGGAATGAGGGGTGATAGGGGTCAAGCCCTGGCCATTTAGAGCTTTAAAGGTCAAAACCAGCTCTTTGGATTCTGCCCCAGGACTTTGCCTCCTCCCTCTCTCCTCTTCTCCCCTCAGTCCTCTCCTCCTCCCCCGATTCTGTCATCTCCACCTTCAATTCCTCTCTCGCCTCTACCCTCGACTCCCTTGCCCCCCTCTCCTCCCGCCGGGCTCGCTCCCGTAACCCTCACCCTTGGCTCACCCCCACCATTCACCATTTCCGCTGCGGAACGCCTCTGGTGCAAATCCCACTACCGCGCTGACTTCCTCCACTTCAAATTCTGCCTCTCGTCGCTCAACTCTGCTATCTCCCTCGCTAGACAGCAGTACTTGGCTGTTCTCCCAGGCCTTCGGAGGAGGGGAGGGTGCTTTGGGATAATTAAAATGGGGGGGGGGATAGTGGGATTTTTTAGATGGGTTTTAAAATGTTTTTATTTATTGTGTTTTATTGTTGTTTTTACTGCTTTTATGTTGTACGCCGCCCCGAGATGCCATGGGCATGAGGGGGTGGCTAATAAATGTAAATAAATAAATAAATAAATACTATGCCTCCCACACTGAGTCCTGCTCCCGGGACCCTCACCACCTCTTTTCCACCTTTGACTCCCTTCTCAAACCCCCCTGTCCTCCTCCTCCCTCTTTTCTCTCCCCGCTCAGGATCTTGCTCTCTTTTTCACTTCTAAGATTGACAAGATCCGCCTGGATATTGCTTCCAAGTCCTCTTCCCCTACTACTACTCCCCCCCCCAACCGTCTCCTGTCCTCCTTCCCTCCCGCCTCTCTTGAGGAAATCTCCTCCCTGCTCTCCTCCTCCAACACCTCCACTTGCCCCCTGGGCCCCATTCCTTCCCGCCTCCTGACCTCCATTGCCTCTACTGTCACACACACACCCCTGCACATCATCAACCTCTCCCTCTCTACCGACTCCTTCCCCTCTGCCTTTAAACACACCACTGTCTCCCCCATCCTCAAAAAGTCCACTCTAGATCCCTCTGAACCCTCTAATTACCGTCCTGTCTCGCTCCTCCCTTTTGCCTCCAAGCTCCTTGAACAGGTTGTTTACTCCTGTTGCCTCAACCTCCTCTCTGCCAACTCCTCCCTTGACCCCATCCAATCTGACTTCTGCCCCCTTCACTCCACTGAAACCGCTCTTGCTAAGATCACCAACAATCTTCTTGTGGCTAAATCCAACTGCCTCTACTCTATTCTTGTCCTCCTTGATCTCTCTGCTGCCTTCGACACTGTTGACCACTTGCTCCTGCTTGTATCGCTTCGCTCCCTGGGATTCCGGGACTCTGTCCTCGACTGGTTCTCCTCCTACCTTTCTGACTGCTCCTTCAATGTTTCTCTTCCTAACTCCTCCCACTCCTTCTCCCTACCCCTCTCGGTCGGGTTTCTCCAAGGCTCCGTCCTTGGCCCTCTCCTCTTCTCTATCTACACTCAGTTCCTAGGCAAACTCAATGCCTCCCACAGTTTCCAATACCACCTATACGCTGATGACACTCAACTCTCTCTCTCCACTCCTTCCCTCTCCCCCTCTGTTAAAGCTCGTCTCACCAACTGCGTCTCCAATATCTCTGCCTGGATGTCTCAACGCCAACTCAAACTGAACATGGCGAAAACTGAACTCCTGATCTTTCCTCCCAATCCTTCCTCTCCCTCTTCCCTGTCAATTACCACTGACGGGGTCTCCATCCTCCCTGTCTCCCAATCCCGCAACTTGAGCTTCATCTTCGACTTGCACCTTGCCTTCAAACCCTATATTGACTCCGTTGCCAAATCCTGCCTCTTCTCCCTCCACAACATTGCCAAGATCCGCCCTTTTCTGTCTGTCTCCTCTGCCAAAACTCTCATCCACACCCTAGTCATCTCACACCTCGACTATTGTAACCTCCTCCTCGCTGGCCTTCCCCGCTCTCACCTTTCTTCCCTTATCTTTGTTCAAAACTCTGCAGCCAGGATCATCCACCTAGCCCGTCCCTTTGACCACGTCCAGCCTCTCCTCTCCTCTCTCCACTGGCTCCCTCTTCCTGAGCGCATTCTGCACAAGCTCCTTGTATTCACCTACAAAGCCCTTCACAACCTCGCTCCCCCTACCTCTCTGCCCTGATCTCCCTCCGAACCCCTGCTCGAGCACTCCGGTCCTCCTCCATCCCCTCCCTCACCCTCCCACGCCTCCCCTGCTCCCCCAACCGCCTTTGTCCCGTCTCCCTCGCTGCCCTGCATGCCTGGAACTCCCTCCCTGCCCACATCCGCCTGGCCCCCACCCTCCACACCTTCAAGTCCCTCCTCAAAACCCACCTCTTCCGCTCCGCCCTTCCTAACTCCTGCTAACCATTCCCAACCAGGATTATCCCCCACCTGTTATCTGTAAACCCAATGTATTGTAACCAAGCCAAGAACGTGTACCTGAGCTCTCTCATCCTCATGAATGTCACATCCCTTGTCTCTCACTCTGTTCCCCCTTCCCAGTCTCCCCTCCCCCTGTCTTTAGATTGTAAGCTCTCGGGCAGGGACCGCGTCTATCTTATTATTTGTAAAGTATCAGGTACATTGCTGGTGCTATACAAATGCTAATAATAATAATAATAATAATTAATAAATAATTAATACAGACTTCCTATGTGACCTCAAGTGAGTCCCTTAGGTACTAATCCTGCAAAGATTTGGCATGAAATTCCAGCCATTTCAATCCAGGATTTGACTTCTACAAAGGTGAGTAACCAACACTAAAAACAATGGTACTACATAAGTAACCTGAGTCCTGTAAACCTGAAGTCAGTGAGGCTATGCACATGTACAGCTACATTCACATGAGACCATTAGCTCAGCAGAAAGCACATCTGCTGCCTTAATGTTGATCATGTGAAAGATTTATGACGGGAGATACACCCGCTGTAATGCAGCAGAAGCGCTAAAAGTTAAGCCAGAAAAGTAAGTGTTGACAATCGGCCTAAATCCCTCAGCCATATTCCCCTTAGTGTGTGAACAGGTTAATTCAGGTATCAGTCAGCCTTCCTCCATTGCTGTGGAGGGAAATAAAGAGTATGAATCCCCAGGGCCTAACAAGTGGAAACAATGTGGGTCTGGACAGCAAGGCCCTGTACAATATGTATATTGTGGGTCCTTGGTTTACACTGATTGCTCATGGGTCTCTTTAAGTGGGGCTCTTATAGGCACTGGAGGCACAAAGGGTAATGGGAGACATGGGAAACGCGTCCCCTGCAAATTCCCTTCCCCTGCAATTCTAGAGATATGGGGATGGACCTTTAGTTTAGCATTTCCTGCAAATTTCAGCCCAGAGTTATTCCCATGCAAAGAACCTACTGCTCCTCCCCTCCGGCCTTTTAAAGAGGGGTGGGGATGAGACACCCAATAATGAGGTACAACAAAGGAGACAAAGAGGGAGAAGAAGAACAACAAAACAGAAGAGAGAAAATCAAAGAAAAGACAGAAAATAAGGGTGGGCGGGATGCAAAGGGGACAACGCTGCCTCACAAAGTGTTCTACAGGGTTGGATTAGCCATTACGCTGACTGCGCTGAAGCCCAGGAGGCTTCGCAATCACAGTCAGCGGATGGATTGTGCCAGCACGTCAGCCTTGTCTGGAGGCCACCACCTCTGTGGCACCTCAAGAAATGGTGCTGCAGCGCTAAACAGCTGCATCTCAGCTGGAAAGTCAAGCACCTGCTTCTGACCCCATCTTCCTTTGTCTCTCTCTCTCCCCATCCCATGGGGGCCAGAAAAAAGGGGGGGGCAAGCGTGATCACTTCCCCACCCTCACTTTGCCTGCCTCTGTGGCGCACCATGACATCATAGCAACCCCTTTCTAAGATGGCCACACTCCCTTCAGAGCATTGTGGGGGCTGGCACAGAGGCTCCCAACCTGGGAAACAGCGGCCGCCCCTCCCTCGGCCAGGGCACCAAACCAATGTGCCCGCAGCTGGTAGCTGTCCCGCCGTTCCCATGGCCAAGGTATGGCGGAGAACATATGAGACGTGCAGCCAGCTGCCCAGACCTGCCTCCTGCCATGATGGGCAGCCATGGAGGCTAATGGCTGGGTCGAACAGATGCGTTGACCTGCTGTGTCCCGCGTGGGCCCACCTGGGCAGCCGTCGGCCTGGAATGTGCACCTGGGATCTTCTGGGGGACGCATTCTGTGCCAGACAGCTACCTGGCCCAGGGCAGTCCTGGGTAGGGTGGCTATACCTCCCTTTTAAAAGAGAAAAATACATGGCGCAGGGCTGTACTGGAACCAATGCAGCCCTGCACCATGTATTTTTCATAAGCATCCTCTTTTAAATGAGAGGTATGGCCACCCTAGTCCCGGACCAACATCTGGCTGCCGGGAAACAGAGGTGTGGATGGTTCTGCAGCCCAGGCTAGCAGCCTTGTGTCATGTTTGTTTTAACCCTGTGATGTCACAATGGATGTCTTTAGACAGACCACCCCTGGGCCTGCTCTCGGGGTAGCCAGTCTCACATCCCCTGCGCACAGCCGCGAGAGCACCGGCTGTAAACGGGCCTGGCAGCTGTTGGGGCCTGCAGTCTGCCCACGCAGTGCCCCCTTCTCCATACCGTCGAGCTGTGGGTGAACCAGCCACCGATCTAGGCTCTATGGCATTGCCGCGCCAACCCCCAGGGCCCAGCTTTAAAGCGGAGCTGCCTGCAGCAGCCTGTCCACCGAGTCGATGGAGCTTGTCAGTGCTCCAGGCTGTTGCGGAGCACCACAAGCCGAGCTGGTGCAGAGCAGGCAGTGCCTGGTCCGCCTGTGCTCCATCTCACACCTAGGTGGCCCGTCTTTAAACAGACAATGTGCCTGGGTGTGAGGCGAAACAGAGAGACGTGGGTACAGTCTGTGGAAAAGCACCCGGTGCCCGCTGCTGTTGGGAGACAAATGGGGGGGGGGGGAGGGAGAGACTCCATTCCCCGTTCTGTACCATGGCCCATTTCAACCTAGCTACGCCCCTGACCTGTGCTACATCAATGATAAAATATATTTATTATTAATTATTATTTTATTTTATTTATGATTAAGATTTGCCACATTTTTGCATCCAACCGCATCGCATTATGGGGAAAATGCTTGCAAATGCATAACATGGCAAGTATCCACAATAATAGCCAATGAAAAGAGCTGCCCAATTGTTGTTGGTTTTTTTAAAAGAAATTTCAAGCCCCCAATTTGTTGTTTGTTTTTTTAAAAAAGCAATCTCAAGCCCTTTAAGCTGATCTTGTGATGTTGGTAGGGTTGCCACCTCCCGGTGTTTTTTTTTACCGGACACTTTGGCCTATGGGAATGTCAGGTAAAAAAAAAAAAAACAACCCCAAAACCCTCACCACAGGTGACAACCCTAGATTTCGGACACACTTTTGAGGGGAGGGGGGTTGTTAACTCGAGAACCAGTGGGGTGTATTGGCTGAGATGCTGGACGTGGCTCTGGGGAAGCTGTGGGTTCAAATCCTGACCTAGCCCTGAGCTCACTGGGTGGCCTTGGGCAAGTTACAACCTCTCAGCTTGAGTTCCCCATCTATAAAATATGTGTCTCTGTGTCCCCCTCACGCGTGTCCATTTTAGATTGTAAGCCCCCCTGGGCAGAGACCTAGCTCTGAAAACAATCTGTGCTTTTTAAAGCGCTGGGCGTGCTGTAGAAATGACGTGGTTAGTCACTCTCCTCTGGGGAGAAGGGGCAACGCTTCTTCCAGACCCAGGGGAGCCATGAGCCTGTTTGCTGCGGAGGGGAGTTGGAGACCCCTGGCCCCCTCCCTGCAGACGAGACGGGACTCTGCCGCCTCCAGGCGGCTCTTCTCACTGCCCCCCCTCCCCCGGGTGCCTTGCGCAACAGGCGGGGAGGGGGCGTGTCCCGGCCCGAGGGCGGGAACCTGGGCTGGCTCGAGCGCCCTATAAAGCCTCCCCCTCAGCCCCGCGCGCCTGGCCATAAACAAACTCGGCTGCTCGGGCTCGGAGGTGATTGGCTGCAGCAGCGAGGAGGGGGCTTGTTTGGTGACCTGAGCGGGGGGCGAAAGGGGGCTGCGCGGCTTCCTGCCGAGGTAAGAGGCTCCTACTAGCCCCCCCCCCCCAGGCGTACCGGGGAAAGGGGGGGGGCTACCCCGCGCCTGGGAGGGGGGGGCAGCTGCTCATCTCTCTGCCCCCCGCCCCCCCCTCCAGCATCTCTGCCCTAGGAAAACAGAGGGGGTGGGGGGGCGCCCACAGCGCTGTTCGCTTGTGTGCTGCTCGCAGGGTTTGGGAAGGGGGGTGTGTGTTAGGGTGGCCAGATAGGCAAACTTGAGGGGATGCTTATGAGAAATACAGGTTGCAGGGCTGCGTTGGAGACAACGCAGCCCTGCAACCTGTATTTCTCATAAGTGCTCCCTAAAGCTTGCAGCCCTGCAACCTGTATTTCTCATAAGGGCCCCCCTAAAGTTTGCAGCCCTGCAACCTGTATTTCTCATAAGGGCCCCCTAAAGTTTGCAGCCCTGCAACCTGTATTTCTCATAAGGGCC
>QEPC01010552.1:7157960-7176236 GCA_003113815.1 Sphenodon punctatus | reverse complement strand
GGGTGGGGGGGGGGGGATCCTGAGGGAGTGGGTGCAAAAGGCAAGGAGATAGGCTCTTGGGGCCCATAATGGGGTTGCATAGGATCCTGTGTGTCTTATTAAGTGGGATCCCATTGCATCCCCAGAGGAAATGGAGTCTTGCTGAGAGAAAACTTATTTTTCTAGTTTGGCAGCTCAGCTACAGGTGTACCTTCGCCTCGAGCTTGGGTGCTCTACTTAAACTTGCTTGAATTATACAGCTCAGGGATTTTGCTGCCGCATCCGTTGTGTCCGATGGGAAGGGATATTCAACGGGTGGTGGCTACTGGCTACGTTTTCGAAAGCGAGCCCATCGTAGCTCTTCCTCTCCGCCCTTCTTGGGAAACGTTAGCAAGAGCTGTAAACTTGCAGAAGCCAACAGGATCGAGTCAGACTTGGAACAGAAACACCATCCCCTCTGTGCAGAAGCTGGCATATTTCAAACCGCGTGAACCAACTTTTCTGCCTTGACTGAAAAACAGATTGCTTGCTTCGTTGTCACATGGGCTAACTAGGCATTTCTTGTGGCTTGCAGTTTTATTGTGAGTTAACATAATAGTTGTATCCAAGGCATTGTTGGTGCACTTTATAAACACTGGCTAGTGATCGTAGTGTGCTGTTAATTCTCTTGCTTTGAAGAATGGAGAAGCTGAAGTAAGCATATGGCTACATATGACTGGACTTTATGTAGCTGCTGTATCTTGTTCTGTGTTGTGGGTTCCTGTGAAACAGTCTCAAACTGGAGCCACTGTGTTCTTGCCCATTGTTCTTTTATAGCATCCACAAACAACGTCGTTTCTTCTTTCCCAGCCATCCAATTTAAAGCGTCACAATTAAGATGGATGTTGACATTTTAAAAAATGAATATAGCTTCTGTGGAGGCTGGGAGAACCTATCTTTAAACTTGGGAACCAAAACAAGGATCGCCCATAACTTGGAATCCATCCAGTCGTCAGGTGTTACACCAACTCTTAAATACACCTGCCAACTCTTGTGGCTATACAGGCATGTCTTCCTACACGCCTGCTTGCTGCATGAAAGGCATATGTAAACAAGTCAGATGCTCATTGCAGACCTGCTAATTATAGGGGGAAACTTCTATTTCTAGTCAGGTATGCAATAATGAGTAAATATTCACGCTTTTAGATGCTGCTCTTGTTACTTAGTGCTGGGAAGTGGGAACAGGTTTTTGAAGACGGCTGAACTTGTACCCATTTCATTTAAAAATCCATTTTTCTTACCATAGCTTGACCCAGAATGCCATTGTTTTTAATCAACAAAAGCAAACTGGTTTGTGGTTTTTGTGTGTTGTACGCTGCAGAGACTGTGCAGCGTGAATAATTGCAGGGCTCCGTAGAGCAAGTGACAAATGTAGGAAGTGACATGCAGGCCAACAAATATAGTGTCTTAAGGGAACATACCAACATGCTTGCCAATAATTGTTTTTAAATTTAGCATGAGTTTCAAAAATAGAGAAGCATGCAAACCTGATTTGAGGAAATACGTGATGAGAGGTGAAATAGGAAATGCCATTATGAATTAAAAGCTTGTAAGATGCCTCAAGATAGTGTAAACAAGTTTGTATCTGATCCGGCAATGACTTGTTCATGTTGTACTTTGAAGTACATCCTACACAGGTTTACGAAGTGACGTGGAGATCAGAACTTTCTAATAGGATTAAGCACTTATTGGGGGAGCAGGTATGGGATAGGCAGAAGCTGTGGATCTCTGAAATTCAAGTTGTTTTCTTGTGGGGAGATTGGGATTAATGTGCTTGGATGTTGAAGTTGGAAACGTGAAAACATGTACCAAAGGAAATAACCAGGGTAGTGATGGAACTCTGCCAAACTTGTGGTGAGTGCAGCTAGCAGGTCTTAAACAACTGTACTAATACAGGAGGGATTGCTGTTCATTTTTTGTCAGATGAATGCCGGAAGTATATGGGGGAAACAATTCAGGCAGAAGACAGTTTGAAGTGTTCAGTACAAAGAGCCAAATCTCTTGTGCAATAGAGGAAAAAGTGACTTCCTGCCCGTGCAGCTTCATCTATGATGAATTCTTGTTTCTGGAAATCTAACAGAGCCGTGGTTCCAAAACAGAAGTGCCTATTTGTGTATTATAAGGCTTTTCTGGAAAAAGACTACTTTCATATCCATTGAAGAAGTGACTAAAAAGGATGAGTGGTGGTTATGTGAAACAAAAGTAGTAATTGAATCAGATTGGGCTCGTAACCACCGTGCCAATGGGCAAATCTGGGCTTTGCCCTACTTTGACAAAAACAGCATATTAATTGTGGAGAATATGCAGAGACATGAATGCATTTATTGCTTGATGTTTATTCTGTTGGCAGTACATCTATCGAGCTCTGTCACAAACGATCATTGTAAATGCTGACTGCTTTCTGGCGAGGAGGAATAAAAAGAATCAGCTGGTTAATTTTCAGTTTGTTACTGTTCAGCTTGAATTATCACCATATTATAGATTAAATAGAAAAGCAAGCTTGTGGCAAATTGAAGCAGTCGACCAGGCTGTAGCCATACTACCTACTCTGCTTAAAGGTAGGATGGAGTTCTAGAAAACTGTTTTAAATACAGTCAAGTGCATTTCAAGCCTATAATCAACTTCTCATTTACATAACCATTAATCTTGCTAGAAATTGCCTCGGGGAGCAAAACTGTGCCACTCTGATGCAATTGTAGAAGGCTGAGGAATTTCCTGGGTTTTTGAGTCTTATGTGCCTGTTGTGCTGCATAGGAAAAGAAGGCTCAAGGAATGCATTGCCTCCTGTCTAAAAGATGCTACTTGGGGGGAAGAGTGCTGTGTTTTCAAGAGGGAAGAGTGCTGTGTTTTCAAGAGGGGCATACCACAAAAGAAAAAAAATTAAAGAATGCTTTGGAAAGCCATACACAATATCCTTAAACCTATAAAGATTGCAACAGAAGTGAATGCTCTTCTCAAATACTGCTTTATATGCTATTATACATGACCAAAATCTGGGTTAGTCCTCTTTGGAAATCAGTAACCATCAATACCATTCGCTAACTGAACTCCTAGCAATTGTCTCCGCCCATATTTTCTCACCACAACAGCTGCACGATTGAATTTGCTTCTCGGCGGCAGAAGTTCCCAAAGAGAGGAATCACAGATCTGCAGCTGAGGTCACGATCCCATTGATACTTGGTATACTTCTTTTGTGGGAGTTACAAAACTATATTTTAAATCCCAAAATGAAATCTCAAGGCAAAGCTTTGAGCACCACTGATTTATGGACAGGTGAAAGGAATTCTATCTGCTTTACTCTTTCTGCCTGATACTGCTCTAGCAGAAATGGCCAGGTTCAAATGTACAAAACTAAACTGATTTATCAAAGTCAAAGCAATTATTTAGGTTTTAGCAGCACACTTCAGTATCATTCACACTAGAATCCTAAACCTATTTACTACTGATGCAGTCTGGCCCCAGTGGCCATGCCCAGACAGTACATACGGACACCTTATCCCTTTGTTCTTTGCATGCAAAGCATTCTGGAATGAATTCCATAAAGTTTTCAGCAGGAGGGACGTCTTGCATTGCAGTGTGGTAATGTTTTGTAGACCATATTTGCCAACCAAAGGTGGGCATTTGGGGGACAGCCTAGAGAGAGGGGGTGACCCCGATCCCCATGACAATAAGGTACTTCGGTTTAGAAAGTGAATGGTTATCTGTTTCCGACGGTTCTGGAGTATGTACCTTGACTCCCTACTCCTGAATAGCATTGTTTCATGTTTATTTATTTATTTTTATTTATTTTTCAGATTTTTATCCCGCCCCCTCCTGCAATGCAGCTCAGGGCGGCTAACAACACCAATAAAAACAATTAAAATTCAATTAAAATATCAATATAAAATACATCAAAAAAACAGGGCTAGAAAAATTGTCGGACTACAAAATAAAAGACCCTATCCCTTTAATTGGAGGAGCCAGCAGTTACCTCTCTGCTCAAGTGGGTGGCTCTGGATTTCCCTAGTAGTAATAGTTAATATCACAAAAGCCTGGTATATGATCATTCTCATTCTCAGTTTTGTACAAAACTGGGCTTCTACAAATGGAGGAATGCTTCACTGTTGATGTAAACAAGGAAAAAGCAGACTCCATAGGCATTTTTCATATGACTCACCGTTTCATGGGACTCCATAGGCATTTCATACGAGTCAGGCCTGCAGAGTTGTATTCTCTGTGGCTGCCCTACAGCTTTCCAACTAAATTCCCTTTGAGGCTCGCCTGAGCCCTAATTGGAATGTCTTCCAGGGGCAGTGTAGGACTTTTTTATTTGTCCAGGCATCCAATGGGCAGGGATAGATTGGGGAGGGGGCGGCAATAGGAGTGTTTTTTTAGTTTTGTGGGGTTTTCATTATTTTATATTTGTATTTGGTGTGTTTTCTGTAAGCCGCCCAAAGCCTTTGGGGTGGGCTATAAATCATAATAAATAATTTTTTTGATGAAGCAGGATATGAGAGTTGCACGGGATGTCTAAAATTTGTATCTGACTAAATTTCCTGTGTTTTATTTGTGAACGACTTTTCAGCTAACTGCTACCGTTTATTAAATCTGTTAGCGCCATAACTCCTTTAATAGCCATCTTTCAGCTTGACCGAAGAGCATCCTTAGTTCATATTTTTTGAATTTATAGGCCGCCCTTCCCACACATCCCTCCCCTAAAACTTCCTCATCCTTCAGCCCTAACCCAGAAACTCACGCAAGATCTATTTATCCCTGCTTGCCAAATGCTCTTTCAAATAAAAAAGTTTTGCACCGCCTCCAGAAGATGACCAGACTCGGGCTCAAATGAACCTCCTGGGGAAGGGACTTACACAAAACGGGGGCAGCAGCTGAGAACACCCATGAACCAAGGGTAACCAACGGAACCCGCAGGAGGTCCATCCTGTTTCGGCTAGTTTTCTACCATGAGTCTGTTGGGTTAGCACAATGCAATGGACGAAGATTAATAATTTTAAAAGCCTTAGAAATTGCCATAAAAATAAATGAAAATGCTGTCTGTCTGTATTCAACCATTCCCGAAGTGTTGCCATTCTTACTCCTTTCCTCTTGTTCAGTCTCTGCCCCACCATTTCCAGCCCGCATGATTTGACTGCATCATTATCTGTTTGAAACTCTGGATTTGAAGGGGAGATGGGACTGGATGATACGAGTGGTAAACCGTCTGACCGGAAGCTTAGCTAACAATATTCTCAGGGTATATATACTGGTGCTGTGATTACCATAATGATCAATGCTGCAAATGCCTAGATGACAGTCTTGGAAGTAAGGTTAGGTATTGCACGCTTAATGGTGCTGCAGAAAGGTAGTGTAAGCTCGGTAGAATAATAGGGATTTGGTGGCGTGCATGGTTTCTGAGCTTGTCCTAGTAGACAGTAGAGCAGGAAGACACCCAGTGGCAGGAAGTAGGAAGGGTAGGGTATGTGCCTACCTTTTCTGTAGAGCTTCCGTGAAAGAAAGCCCTTCTGTGGCAATCTAGGATAATCTTGCTTCAGTGACAATTAGCTATGCAGATATGGAAACATTGTCACTTTTTGATTAATAGACTTCTTTCCATATTGCTACAACTTTGCTGTCACTTCAGCTGTATTTGAGGAAATAACACATGTTGGTATTGGACAAATTTATTGGGCTATTGATGTGTTTGTATAGGAAAAAAAGATATAAACAAATCTGATGTTTTGAGAAACATCTGCTCTGCAACCATGTCAAGCAAATGGCTCTTAAAGCCGGGTCAATGTAGTCTAGTGGCTAAGGTGTTGGATTTGGATGCAAGGTCAGGATTCAAATCTCCTCTTGTTCATGAACTCGCTGGGTGGTGGTGGACAGATTAATCTGGTCCATTTTAACGGAGGCTTGTTAGTGGTGTATTTCTGAATTCCTGGAGAAACAAACTCATGTGGCGGGAGGCGGTTTAGACGTTCCTCCCTGCTACTGGAAGTGAATCCAGTGTTGTTGAAAACAGTGGGTGAATAAGGGTGCACTTAAAAAAAGGAGGTTCCAGATCATGCATCTATACCATACATCTGTCTCCTTTCTTTGTGTGCATGCCCTTCTCTCTTCTCTTAACTTGAGCTCAGTTTTTCATTGCTTTGGTGTAGGGACTGATTTGTAAGGCCAGGTCCAGGAATTGAAAGAGGGCCACATAAAAATGATCCAGGGGTTCCATTTGGCCCCTGGGCCTGAGGTGCCCCACCCCTGGCATAAGTGGCTTGAGGATGGTGGTCCAAGGGATGTAGATGCTGATTGTGTCCTGAAAATCAGCAACACACAAGCCCTGTGGGAACTTGGTGGATAATCAGATAAGCATGAATTTCCAATGTTTCGTAGTAGCTAAGAGGATGTGGATGTTTTGAGCAGGGAAATGTGGGCTAGAAAGGGTATGTTGTCTTGGCGTACAGCATTAGTGATGCCATTTGCGGAATACAGGATCTAGCCCCACTTCAAAAGGGGTCTTGGAGGATTAGAAAAGCTACAGAAACAATGCCTCTGAAAAGCATATTTTCTACTTAGAAAATAGTAGTGTGATGTGGTATACTAATAGTGCTGTATAGCACTTAGCTGTGTTTAGGGGCGGAAAATGTTTCTAAGGCCCATTTCAGTGACTAATTTCCATTGCTTGTCAGAGGGAATTGGATACCTCTTTCAGAGTGAAAGTGCTGAATCTATATGCTTGGTTTTGCAGTTCATTGCGTAACAGAAGGCGATTTGTATTTGTAGACAAACATCATGTAAAATGCAAAGCATGGTTAACAAATAACTCAGCAATGTTAATTTTGGGGCAGTCCTCTCCGTTGCCTGCCAAATTATGGACTTCCTTACGAAGCCAGGAGTGGAACCTGGGAATGATGATTTCATGACTGCCCAGCAAATTAGGTGGGTAACCTGTCGGCAGAGTTTCCCCTTTGGTGGTTTTCTCGGAGCATAACAGTTTACTAGTGCTGCTCTTTTTGGAATCGCTTCTTGAGCCCAAATGTTAGTAGTCTGCTTTCAGGGCATGAAATTTGCAGGTGCCTGGGGGCCATTGGCTGAAAACAGGCTGGTGACTGGTTCAGGGGTGTAGTGGGGCAAGAATGGTTTCATATCAGGATCAAGTCTGGCGACTGAATTTATTTATTTTTTTGGCTCCCAAAGTTTGATCTGAAATTTCATACCTTCCTGTAGAGAGTTGTGGCTTTGTAAACTTCATAGGCACAAGGAGGGCCACACTAACTTTTTGACACACCTTAACTTGTCTAACTTTGCCTGGAAAGTACATTAAAAGGAAATTAAGTCTATGGAACTTTGTCCTTTACCTTGTACTGACAGGAATAGGGACTAGATGGCCAAGCAAATTATTATTATTATTATTATTATAAACATTTATATAGCGCCAGCCATGTGCCTGGCGCTGTACAGAACATAGAAAATCTCTTGTAGATCTAGAATATGGAATCTACCATTCACTCACTAGTATTGCTTTACTTTGTTAAAGGGGCACTATCAAATTGCTTTTGAGATAAATGGTTTGATATACCAATAGAATTTGAGATAAATGGAATGTAAGAAGTGCCCTACTGGACCAGACCAATCGTTCGTTGAGCCCAGTGGCCTTCCTTGGTCACTTCGGAGAAGTACCCAAACAGGCCATAATTTCCTGCGGTTCACTCCCAACACTCAGAGGTAACATCCCCCAACCTACTTGGCTAATAACCATTAATAGACCTATCTTCCAAGAACTTGAAGGAAATTGAAATGTTGAAAATTACCTGACAGACAAGGGTGTTTAGAGTAAGGGGAGTTGGGTGGAAGGATGGAACTAATTAGTTGCAGGCATAATGGCCTAGCTTTTGTCTATTTTGATTGTAACGTGTACATGGTAGAGATTCTGTGATGCTCAAAGTACCTAGCACATCTCAGTAGGGAGTGATTAGGCAATCCTGACTCATCCCTGTTTGGGGTGTATGAATAGCAGTTGTGAGACTGCTCAGAGGTTTGTCAATATAGTGGAGGTAGCCAAATAGTGCCTTGGGAGCTGCTCGAGGTGTCTGGCTGGGTTGGACTGGTTATGAGACTTGTTCTGCCTTCATGGGCCTCTGTCTTTATTGCACCAGAGTCTCAGCAGCTGAGTTACGGCTGCTCCTCAATCTCAGCAGCCAGAACCACAAAACACTGGCTCCCATGAAGAGGGAGACGTTTGCATGTGTGTCTTGTGACGCTTGGCCATATGGAAATTCTGGTACGTGGCTTTTGGAGCTGCAAACTTTGAAGCAATTTGTAAAGTAACTTATGTAGAAGCATAAGCAATTCTGTGGCTAGAGAGCTTTTCTTAGCCCCCAAATTCTAACAAAGGATCTCTTCAAAAGAGCGAAGGCTATCCTCTGCTTTTGCTTGCAGTACTTTGAGGAGTTTGTCTTAGAGTAAAGAACAGACGTGACGGTGGTCTGCTGTGGCCTGGGACCCACCGGCACATCTGTGTATGCATGGCCAGATGTTAGCCTGGTATTGCCCCAGGGCAGGTAGGCAGCTAGCCCAGGTTGCGTCCTTGGAAAATCAGATTCAGGGTCACCCACGTGAGTCAACACAGGCTAGCGCATGTGTTCAGCCCTGCCATACCTGCCTCAGGGCAGGGGCCACCATGGTGGTCTGTCATGGTGGGGGCAGGGTGCTGGGAGCAGGGTGGGGGCCAGCCACCCACATGTTTGTTTAACCCCCTCCCCAGGCCTTGCAGGTGGTGGGATGGGCTCTCTGGCCATGGGCATGTTTATTCGTTGCACTTCCTGACCTGGGCCAGGGAGCACTGTGCTGCCCACACGTCTGTTTTCACCCTTAGACAGCCCTGAACTGAAATCTTGCTAACTCCCAATTCTGTTTGAAGCATCTCTGACCGACCAAAAAATTCTCTTTTGGGTATGGAATGAATGTTTTCAAAGTACTAAATTTATTTTTGTTTTTAAAGCCAAAGCTGCGCTCTTAAGAAAAACTTACGTAAGCACTCAGTGGAGCACTAAATGGAGTTGGTGCCTTCAGGCTGGGATGGACCCAGGTACCTTTATAAGGGCTAGTCCTTGGCTCTTCCACTCTGCAGTGGTTATGTAACTCAAGTCAAGCTTGTGGGAGACCACTTCCTCTACTTGGCATGTAATTAGCAGTTTCTGTAGTGTTGCAATTTGTAACTTCACTGTAATTTAGCACACAATTTGCGGTTGTGTTAAGACTGAGCATTTTACATATTTTTTGAAATAAAGCTGCTTGAAAGCCTTTTTTATTCAGCTTTTGATGACAAATTTGCTATTGCCATGCCTCTTATTCAAAAGGCCATCTGAAACATGAACTGGCGTAAGTTTTCCTGTTTTTAAAGCCAAATTGCTGTGCCGTAATTCATAAATTGTTTGGAACTAACCCCCAGACACCACTTCAGTTTGGCCTGTTAGGTTTTCAACAGATGTGTGTAGAACAATTCACTGAATGCCTTTTAGAAACAGAGGCTGCACATGAGATGGGAGCGGGAGAAGGACTAATGTGAGCTGAAATGACGCCAAGGGGAATCATGGGAAGCTTCACTCATGCATGGGGTTTTAGCCCATTTTTGGTGCAGTTTCTCTTGTGGATTACAGGGTTGGATTTCGAGCCCTGTAATCCATGAATGAAATTGTGCCAGAAATGGGCTAAAATCCTCAGCTCACAAGCAGAGCTTCCGCATTTCCCCCGCTGCAATTTCGGCTTGCGTTAGTCTCTCCCGTCTCGTGTACAAGCGGCCATATTTAACAGAAATCTCTACCCGGTAAAATTATGTGGATAGCACCAAAAATGATTTACAGGACATGCAATATACACTTAAGGTGGTGAACTTGCTTGCTGTTATACATGAGTTCATATTGGTTATTTATCTATAGTTTTAGCTGTAAAAATGCTTGAAAATCCGCTGTCCCAAAAGTTACGTAAATAAATTGTTCACTTGTCCAAAATAATGGTTCACTTATTTCCACGCAGCTAGTAAAAGTAAAGATGCAGAAAATGCCATGTGATCCATTGACTGATTGCAGTCTACAGATGGTGACTCTGAACAGATCTGTTGCAAACAGAACAAACTGGCTTCTAAGTATTCAAATATTGAATGCAGAGACCTAGGTTCACTGAAGTTTCCTCATTACCACCAATGGGGAAAATGCAGTGAACACAAGTGCCTGTTTTAATGAAATACTCTTATTGAAGAAGGATCAGTTCTTAATGTGTAGGAAAAATATCTAAATTTGCCAGAACTTTGCCAGAAATAATAACTTTAATGTGAATTAGAGGTGGTTGAATTTCAGGTATTCGCGTATCCTTGTAGAACACTCCACAGATTTGGTATAGTGATGCTTCCATTCATTGAGCTGTCTTCTGTAGTACAGTTGCAATGGAAACGCTCCAAAGCCCATGGGCTTCATGGAGTTAAGTCTTGACAGCCTTAATTCAGATTTATTTATTTTTTAGTATCATTCATGGACAGACTGGTACACAGCTCCCATTGTTAGCCTTGATAGCAGTCTTAATTTTGTACTGCACAAATCTAAAAATAATGCTTGTTTGAGCATTGCGTACATTTCTTTGTTTTTAATGTTAAAAGACTGGAATTTGTTTCCCCTCGATTGGTAATTCTTGGTTACCTTTGTTCTGGCTTAAATATTTTATACTTGTATTTTTGTGAGCCATCGAGGATGCTGCAGGGAAATGACATTAGGATGATGTAGTAGAACATCTTTAAAGGCATCCTTTAAAAAATGGAAAGCTAGTCCTAATGAGGCAAAGAGGAAAGAGCATAAGTACTGGCAAATTAGATGTTAATAAGGCAGGCCAAGAGATAATTTGAAGAGCGACTCAAGAGGCAAAAACTAATAATAACTTTTATAAGTTCATCAGAAGCAAGAGGCCTGCTAGAGAGTCAGTTGGGCCATTAGATGACCAGGGGGTAAAAGGGGCGGTCAGGGAGGATCAGGCCATTGCAGAGAGGCTGAATGAATTCTTTGCTTCGGTCTTCACTGCAGAGGATATTGGAGAGAGACCTACACTGGAACTGTTCTTTGTAGGTGATGAATCAGCAGAGCTGTCACAGATCAACCTGACTCTGGAAGAGGTTCTAGAGCAAATTGACAAACTAAATAGTAACAAATCACTGGGACCAGATCGTATACACCCTAGAGTTCTCAAACATGAAATTGCAGACCTACTACTGGCAGTTTGTAACATATTGCTAAAATCAGCCACTGTGCCCAAGGACTAGAGCAGGGGTGGAGGGGAACCTCAGGCCTGGGGGCCAAATGTGACCCTCGGCAAGTTTTTATGTGGCCCTTTTCCAGTGCCTGGATCTTGCCCCTGTATCCAGTCTCTGCCCCCAAGCACTGAAAAACTGAGCTCAGGATAATGGGGCAGAAAGAAGGGCATGCATGCAATCTCTGGCACAGATCCATGATCTGGGCCCTCCTTTTCTTCAATACAGCTGTTGAGCACCCCTGCCCCCAACCTCTGTGTGGCCCTTGGAACTCCTATTGATAAACATGGTTTAATGGGGAAGACTCAACATGGATTTAGCAAAGGGAAGTCGTTCCTCACTAATACATTGGAATTTATTGAAGGTGTGAATAAGCATGTGGATTAGGGGGAGCAGGTCAGTGTAGTGTATCTGGATATTCAGAAGGCGTTTGAGATCCCTCATGAGGAAATTAAAAAGTTACAGGATAGGAGGCAATGTCCTGTTTTGGATTGGTAACTGATTAACTGATAGGAAACAAAGAGTAGGACTAAATAATCAGTTTTTAAAGTGGAGCGATGTAACTAGTAGAGAGCCCCAGGAATCTGTACTGGGACTGGTGTTTAATGTATTCATTAATGACCTGGAAAAGGGAGCAAGGAGTGAGGTGATCAAATTTTCAGACACCAAGGGTGTTTTTAGACACAAGACATTTCTCCCACAGCTTAAAAATCTAGCTTGGGGGAGGGACTTACATGCTCCTTGCTGGACCAGAAGTCGGCCGGATGCCATTGGAAACAGTGGTCTGCACCAGTGGTGACTCCCAGAAGTTTTGAGACACAAACTGGTAAGACCGTGGCTATCAGGGACTTTACTAGTGCTTGTGTCTCAACTTTGGGGAGTTGCCTGGCCCAGCTGTTTCCAATGGTGCATGGGTGGCAAGGAACGTCTAAATCCCCCTCTCCCGTGGGGGTTTTCCCAAGTCAGATTTTTAAGCTGCAAGAGAAATGTCTTCCGTCTAAAAATGCCCCAAGTTATTCAAGGTAGTTAAAACACGAGTGGACTGCGAAGAATTGCAGGGGGATCTTGTGAGACTGGGTGACTGGGCATCTAAATGGCAGATGAAATTTAATGTGGACAAGTGCAAAGGGATGCTCATAGGGTAAAACAATCCAAACTTTATGTACACAATGCTGGGTTCCAAATTAGAAGTTACATCTCAGGAAAAGTACCATGGAGTCATTTTGGACAATACATTGAAATTCTTAGCTCAGTGTGCTGCAGTCATCAAAAAAGCAAATAATGTTAGGAATTTGTAAAAGGATAGAGAATAAAACTGAAAATAGTATAATGTCACTATATAAACCTATGGGCATTTTTACACAAGACACTCCACCCACTGCCCATGCCTCTATACATGTTGCAGGGCTTCAGTGTTGCCCTATGAGTGCCCTGTAACTTGTATAGTGGGGAGTGAGTGGAGAGTGTCTTGTGTGAAAATGCCCTATGGTGTGACAGCACCTAGAATAATGTGTGCAGTTCTGATCGCCCCATCTCAAAAAAGATATAGTAGAAATAGAAAAGGTGCAGAGAAGGGCTACAAAAATAAGGAGTATTGAACGGCTCCCCTACAAAGCGAGGCTGGACAGGTTGGGATTCTTGTGCTTGGAGAAGAGAACACTGGAAGGGGATATGATAGAAGTTTATAAAATCATGGGTTGTGTGGAACAAGTTAATAGGGAACACTTATTTGCCCTCACAAATAGTACTAGAACTAGGGGACACTCCATGAAACTAACAGGTAGCAGATTTAAAACAAAAAGTGTTTTTTCATTTAACACACAATTAAGTTGTGGAATTCATTGCCAGAAGATGTGGTCAAGGTCAGTAGTATGGCTCTGTTTAAGAAAGGGTTGGACAGGTTTCTGGAGGTTAGGTCCATTAGCAGCTATTAGCCAGGGAATTTGGGAGATTGTAACCTCTTGCTGTCGAAAGCTGGGAGTGAACAACAGGAAATGGATTGCCTCGTTGTGACCTCTTGGCTTCTTCCAAGCGACCGAGATTCTCCACTGTCAGAGACAGGTGCTGGGCTCCATCGACCATTGGTCTGATCCATGGCACTTCTTGTGTTGTGTTGTGCTCTGCTGTGCTGTTTAAACACTATGGCCACAATCCTCAAATTGAGTGAGTAGTGTCCCTGTGAGGTCAGTGGGACTACACCACACGTGACCTGAGTAAATGGTTTGAAGAGCAAAGGCCTATCCCCTCAACACAAATGAATAAATGCAGTAGATGGAACATGAAAGAATTAATGACTCTTGCTAATAAACTGTGGCCTTCAAATCTTTCAGGAATTAATTGGAAGCGCTCCACTAGGTGCTTCCAACTGGCTGTGCCAAGCACAAAATCCCTACAGCCAGGTCCCATGTTCTGGGAAACAGTCTAAAAATCTAGCTAAGTCTTGGACAACTTGTGTCTATAGACAATAATGCTTAAGCCCTACAGAAGTGTTACTGAAAGAGGTTTCAGGAAGAATCCGTTCATCAGCTAGATGGCCTTTGAGGTCCCTTCCAACCTTATGTTTTAAACTACCGCCTCTGTAAATGCATGAGCTGCAGAAGTGCATTGAACTCCACTATTGTTTTTTTTTTTTAAAAAAAAGTTCAGCCATCTTCAGTTTTGTCTAGTGGGCTCACTTGTTAGCACTGCCCCCAGCAGGAATACTGTGAGACTTGCCTGGTATCCCATTTATTGTGCAAGGACCCAAGAGCACAATAAATGGGAGTACAAGAGCACTCAATGGACTTGGTCACTGAATGCTAAAGAACATGTTGCTTTATTGCTTGAATCATAGGCCCTTTTCAAATGGGCCACAGTGTGTGTGGGAATAGGTGTGTGTCCGCAGTGTGGGGGTGCCCGTTCCCATGGGCGCACACCCACCTTCACCCATCTCCCATGCACGGAGCAACCAGCATTGGAACCCGTTGCTCCGTGCGTGGGAAATGGGTAGAGCGCAGGAGCGCATGCGCACCCCCACCCACTGTGGGCACCGTTCTTACGGGCACCCACCCTTCCCCTTGCGTCTGCTGCGGCATTTGCATCGGTGCCCCCCGCCTGTGTGAAAAGGCTTATAGAACAGTAGCAAAAAGGATGGTGTGGGAAAAAGATCAAAGGGTGAAACACGGCTCCAGCCTATAACATTCTGAATTGCTTGGCTAGCCACAGGTGACTAGAAACTGACTGACTTATGAACTGGTCAAGCTAAGTTTGGCTATTTCTGTCAATTTCCTCCCTCCCCTTGGTGGTGGTCTCCCTTTCCATCTTGCTTTCCTCCCCCACCTTCCCATTCTCTCATTCCTGGGTAATAGGCAAACTGGCTTGGGAGCTGCATACATCTCTTGGGCAGCTCATGTGCAGCTCCCTGCCAGGGCTGGTCCTTGGTCCTGTGCTGCTTTAATAGTCCTGGGCAGGGCTTCCTTTGTGATGGGGTTTGCCAGGGCTCAGCCCTAGCAATTAAATTCGCTGGTGGGCTGAACCCTGGGAAATGTTCCCAGTAGGAGTGTGCACCCTGAACTGGGAAACACCAGGAAAGGGTTGATATTGGTCATTTTAGGGTTGGAAATGAACAATCCAGGTTTTTCGGCTCTTATTTGACTTTCATTAATGACTTTCCTGTTCCTCCCCCTGCACTGGTCATCATTGTAGATTAAATCACAAGAAGTCCTGTTTCATATTCAGCTATAGAGAGGCAGGCTAGTCCGTTGTTTGGGCTGGCTGAAGGCTAGAATTTAGTGTTCTGCTCTGGGGCTGAGGCGTGGCTTCTAGGACAAGCTTGGGCCCTAGCAGTTCATTTTTTTAATCTTTTTTTTTTTTTTAAAAAAAGTTAAGCATTGGTCCTATGTCCTGTTTCATTGCACTGAAGTCTCAGCAGCTGAATCAGAGCTGCTCCTCTGAATCTTAGCAGCCAGGACTGCAGAGCCAATCCCAAAGTAGGAGAGGTCAGTCAATCAGTCTCTGTCTGTCTGACTCTTGGCCATATGAGCACTTTGGTACATGGCTCTTGGGGTTGGGAGCTTTGCCCATCCCTGTTCTGTAAGACTGTATGTGTATGGGGTGGGGGGAGGTGTAGGCTCTTGGTTTGGGGGCTGTTGAAAAGCAGAGACAAACCTGTGTAATTGCTTCCAGTGCCTGGAGCCTTGCATTCATAAGCTGCTCCCCTGGTTGGGTAGCTTTATTAAGGGTCATCACAAGTAGAGAAGGGCAGGTGGGGCATTGGAAGCTGCTCCAAAGCAGTTCCAGTTCTTCAGGTTTGCTTTCCTGTCCTGTGTTCCAAATCAATACTCTCTGGACAAGTCTTTCCCCCTCTCTTAGGTTGGCAAATCCTTGCATATGAGCAGTTATGGAAAGATGTGCCAACAATTAAGGTGCATTAAACCATTAATTCTTAATAATCACATGCATGATTATGATGGAGGTTAATCCTCTTTAACTAAATTGGCCAGAATTGCTTCTAACAAGGCTGAAGTTGTGGGAACCTGTTCTGACTATGCAGGTAGGCTGTTCTGTTAGAATTGACCCTGTGACCTTTCACATGCTGAATTGGCAAAGCGTTCTGGAAAAAAACGCACTTGCCACCCCGCCCCCAGTACTGGCAGGCTTACTGTCACTCTTTCAAATAGAAAATGAGCTTTGTATTTCAGTCATTTGCGTTGGGCCAGACTCTTTGAAATGGTGTATAAAAGTAATGTTTGTGTGGTTATCTAGTTGGGAAAAATATTGTATTAGAGGGCAACACAAAACATCTTTGACCACAAACTTGCACTGAACATGGGGAAATTAACTACTTTCTCTGCCAAAAAAAAAAAAGCTGTTCAATATCTTAGGTCAGATACTGTTGATCTAGTTGGATTTCTGTGAACAAGCAGAACACTAGTCCAAATACACAGGGCTATTAAATATAAACAATTCACTACTCTGACCTAATAACAATCTTTTTATATAGCACCCCCTGCCATGGCACTCGTAGTGCTTTACATCTAACTAACAAACACAACTTTTAATCCTCGCATCCGTGTAAGGTAGGTTAGGCTGAGAAAATATTGTGACTCGCCCAAGATCACTCTGAATTTCTGGTTAAGGTGAGACATGAACTGGGGGTCCCTCCATCTCCTGGTCCAAGTACTGCACGCTTTGCCATTAGACCACACTGGCTCTCAGACTATCTGGCTGAAAATGGCAGTGGAGAAGAGGGGTCCTGGGCTCTAAAAATCCACTTCATAGTTCAGAATCTATTCTTGTCACAGATGAGCAAGTAAATGGATATTTATAGTCCTGCAAACTCCTCCATAATCTTTTGTTTTTGCCAAGCCTTTCAGGTAAACAAGGGACCTGTTGGTTAGTGTAATGCAACTTTCCCCAAGTTAATTCAGAATCCAATAAATGTGTTGCATGTAGAAAGCTTTTATTTGGCAGAAGTATTGGAATAGTGTATTTGAAACTTAACCAGCTCCTTAACAAAGTGAGCATGACAATTTTGAAGTACCCTTGAAGACTTTTTATGCTGTACAGTACATCTCTTGCACATCAAAAAAAGTGGTTGCAGGCTTGTTCCATAAACCACCGTCTGCTGGAGACCTACAAGGAGCCATTCCCGCCAGCTTTCTCTCATACAAATGTCATTGTTTATGCGTTTGGCCCAAGACTAATAAAACTTGTAGAACAGAGAATCTTCTTGAATTTTCTTCATACCATGTTGCAGAATCAAGTAGCTCACTATATTGTAACATGAATAGTGACTATTATCCTAGCTGTTTTTTAGCTTGCTCTATTGGGACAGCAACCAGCTCCATTAACGATGCTGCACTTCCTCTTCATAATGTTGGAGAAGCCTGTTAATTATTTGTAATCTGATGTTTACCATAAACACTGACTTGCTAACTGTGGGCATGTCCTCAGAAGCCAGAGCAAACAGACTGTGCTCTTGTGGGTCAAAGTGCCTTGTTAAGGCTTGTTAATACCTCTGTTATTGCCCCCCTGCTGCTATGGAACAGCAGGTTGTGTCCGCTCACTGCTGGGGAACAGTTTTGCAGCTGTTTTTCACAAATCTGCACTCGATCTGGAGCAGCTGCAAGACTGCTTCACAGCAGTGAGTTCATGAGACTGTTCTATAGCAGTAGTTCACAAACGGTTTTACAGTATATGCCGGCCCCTGGTCATTGGTTCTTAAGACTCCCCATGTCTGACACATACGAGACAAAAAAAAGTCACTCACTAGAAATTAAACTGCAGTGCATCACAGACTCTCTGCATCCCCCTCTGTCCAGTCTACTCTCCCTTTATTTTTATTTATTTTATTTTTATTTATGTAAAATTTATATCCCGCTCCTCCTGCCCACAGGGGAGCCCAGGGCGGCGAACAGTAATCAGTAAAACAATAACAATTTTAAAAACAATTTAAAAAAACAATATGTGGGGAAAGAACCCCCCCCCTTCACCAGAAACCTGACGGAACAGCCAGATCTTAGATAAATGCTGAAATAGCAGGAGAGTGGGAGCCAACCGAGCCGCCTCTGGGAGCAAATTCCACAGCACAGGGGCGGCCACTGAAAAAGATCTAACATTGGTGGCCACCCACCTCGCCTGGGGAACCTCCAAAAAGGTTCCCACGGATGATCTCAAGGGTCGCATGGGCACATGGGAAGTGAGGCGGTCCTGCAGATAAGCAGGGCCCAGGCCGTGAAGGGCTTTAAAGGTTAAAACCAGCACCTTAAACCTGGCCCGGTGCTTTATAGACAGCCAGTGCAGAGCCCGGAGCACTGGTGTCATGTGCTCCCTGCAAGTAGACAGGCCACGGCATTCTGCATCAGCTGCAGCCTCTGTACCAGCTTCTCGGACAGCCCCATGTAGAGCGCATTGCAGTAATCCAGCCTCGAGGTGATGAAGGCATGGATGACAGTGGTGAGGTCGGAGTCTGAGAGATATGGCCGAAGCCGCTGGACAAGATGTAACTGTCG
>QEPC01010552.1:7098589-7155208 GCA_003113815.1 Sphenodon punctatus | reverse complement strand
CCCCCCCCCCCCCCAAACACACACAGCTCCATGCACAGTGCCCTTTCTCCTGCTATGCTCCTATCCTGCAGAACTGCATAGAACTACCTTTCCTTCTCACTTGGATCAGCACCTACAGGGGGAGCTGAATACAGTGTTGGTGGGATGCTTGGGGGAGCTGCCTTGGCAGAACTCGGTCAGTATAAGCTGCTGCTGCTGCTGCTGTTCCAGAGATGCATATAAGCATGAAGGGCAGCATGGCTTGATGGGTTGGCTTAGATTTGGCTGCTCATCCGATCCTCCGTGGGGGGGGGGGGGGTTAAGCAAAAAAGGCCTCCCCAGTTTCCCAGCTGGAGGAAAAGGCAGGCAGAGGACCCAGCGTGTAGCAGCCTTACCCAAGGTGCGGTAGCTGCTTGGTTGCCATCTGCCCCGGCATGCTGCAACGTCCACTGCGGGGCTTTGAGGGGTGACCGTGCGCTCCAGTGCTGTGTGGCCATGTCTCAGCCAGGAGTGGGATAGTGGTCGGGCTGGGAGAGGGACACGGGGAAGGGGTGCCTGCTTGGCCTGCATAATGATGGGACGTCTGACCAAGTCCTGCCTGGCTTCCCTTGGGTGGGGGAGCGGGCTGACAGGCTGACCTGCTTCCCCATGCTGGCCTCGCAGTGTAGCAGCCTCACTCACCCACCACCACCGAGCCATGTGAGGATCAGGCCTTTGGCAGCTCATGTAGCTGCACCCAGGGTGGCAGGCAGGGAGAAGGGCAGGCAAGATCCTGTGCTCAACCTGAAGAGAGATGGTAGCAGCAGTTCCTGATCAAGCCTTTGGCCTCTGCTCGCTACAGCCTTTACTTTCCCTGACAAGGCAGCACTGCTCCTACCTCAGAGGAGCCTTTCAATCCTCAGGTGAACAACTGTACTTCCAGCTCTGGGGACCCTCGGCATGCCCCTCCAGCATACATTGGGTATGCTTCCCCACCACTTGAGAACCTAAGCTGTGTGCAAGGGGATGGGAGAATGGAGAGCAGCTGTCAGTGAATCCCAGCAAGGTTCCAGAGAGAGAGGAAACTACTCATTTGCCAATGTTCGTGAGGACATGCTCTATGTACTACAGATAGGCAATCTTCACACACTGGGTGAAGCCACACAAGCCGGGAGGACCTTATCCACCATGTGCCGCCAGGGCGGGCAATTACAGCCACCACACTTGGGGCCAGTATGCAGAACAGGTCACAGTCTGTCCCCCGTGGGGAAACCGGGTAGGTGGGCTGTTGCCGGACATCCTGCCATGCCTTGGGGTGGGCCCAAGTGGTGGCTACACTTGTGGGAGCCCGGTCCATCCTCCCCTGGTCCACCCACTATCCTGCCCTCAGTTATGACAAGGCCACACGGGAATGGCAACTGCACTTGCCGCTCAAAGCCTCGCAGCAGACCTTGCCGCGTGGCAATTGGGGACTAGTCCCACAAGCGGTGGTGTTACTGCTAGTTGGGTAGCCATACCACGCTTTGGGTAAGGCTACTATGCCCTGTGTCCCCAGCCTTTTTTGGAGGATGCAGGGCGTAGAAGTCAGCTGTCTGCCCGCCCGCCCCTGTGCAGGGTGAACATCTGGCAGCTGCCAGGCATACAGGCCACTACATCGCATGGCAGTGGCGCCCAAACTGGGGTAAGACTGCCCAAATCATGGTGATGTCTTACGTGGCTGTACCCTAGAGACACCAGTGTGGTGTAGTGGATAAGGTGCTGGACTTGGACCCTGGGAAGCATGGGTATGAATGCTGCCCTTAACCATAAACTCACTGGGTGGCCTTGGACAAGTCGCAACCTCTCGGCCTCAGTTCCCCATCTGTAAAACGGGAATATGTGTGTGTCTCTCTTCCTGTGTTCCCCTCACCCTTGTCCATCTTAGAGTGTAAGCCCACTGGGCCGGGACCTTTCTCTGAAAGTCTGAGAGTGTAAAGCACCAAGTACGTCTAGTAGTGCTATAGAAAAGATTGGCAGTACTGTCGGTATTACAAGCTTCAGCTGCCTGAAAGTGTGTGATACTTGTGTCTTCCCCCACTCTTCAAGCATTATAAGATTAGCTCTGGTTTGTAAACCTGGGACAGGTGTTATTTTCTTAATAGCATGCTTAGCACAGTGCATCTTTTGGTTCTACACAACAAATGAGTTCAGGGTTTGGAACAGGGGAGATAGCACTAGGTTTATGGAGGTTCCTGTTGTCATTTCAGGTAAAAACTTAAATTCGTATTAGAATCTGAATTTGTAGGTTCTGTAAACATGTGCTCTGTTTCCAAACTCCGCTGTGGAGACTCCAGACACTGCTAATGCAGCGTTCCTTGTGTACAAGCTGGCTCGTGTTTAGTTTTCTGTAGAACAGACAGGAAATTACATAAAGTTACTAAAGCCAAAACAGTCAAACATTCAAATTAGGAAGTGTCAGAATTGAGTCTTATCCAGGCAATCTTTGATTTGGTCTCAATGGGGCCGATCCCAAGCCCTGTGGATCCCGCAGGCACATGGTTTCCACATGGCACTATGTACTGGCAATGGCGGTGCGCGTGCTTTCGTCTGTGTGTGGGCTTGGGATCGGCCCCATTGTGCATGTTACGGCACAGACTTAAGGATGCATGATTACATCCTGTTTCTTCCATAATTCTGCGCAGTGTTAAATCTGCTGCTTCCAAAGACTTGAATCTTGGTGGGGTTTTTTATTGGTTTTTTTGTAAACTTAGGGTAAAATCTAAAGGACGCTCAGTAAGTTCATAATGATATTTTAGGGGAGAACAGGTGAAGGAGCTGTTTTTGTCTTACCCATCTCTCTGCTTACAACCTTCGTTACAAAATTAGAACTGTTGACAAGTATCCTGATTTCTTGATCTTTGCAGATATCGACTCCTGACAATGTCGACGGAACTCCAAGATGCTCACCTTGCAGAGGTGAAACCACTAGTAGAGAAAGATGAGGTAAGTTTAATTTAAGCATCTTGATTAGTAAAGTTTAGAACTAGATCTGGAAAACTACCTTTTTATTGTTAACAGTCTAGTTTGTGGGGTGGGGGGATTTATATGGAGTAACAGTGGAGAATTAATCCTGCTTCCCTTGTAAGGTAGTTTTGATATATACTTTAGAACCTAGTTCTCCGATGCAAAAAAAACCTCTGATGCAAACAAAACTCAAAACAACCCAACAAAACAAAAAAACTGAAACCAAAACACTAGACGCTTTTAGTATTTTTCTGTTTTGCCCTTCTCTTCAACCCTCCCACTTCTGTGGAAGTAACATGCATTTCACGCTTTGTAAACCTTTGACTCCTTTATCTGTACTCTGGTCCACCTGCCATACTTACTCCCTTTGTCAGAATGCTTCTCTGTTTACTGTTGTTCTTCTTCCTTCTGTGTATTGAAATAAATTTCAGGTCACTCTTGATAAGCAACATCTGAGCTTGTTGTGATGCATGACTGGAGCTGCTCTTTGCATGATGTGCTGCAGAACATAGGACTGTCTCAACTCGTCACTTGAATAGCCCCTAATGCCTGGGAGCTGCTATGGGGTCTGCTTGGAATAATGATGCTTTAATATCTTGAAAGCTGTAGGAAAAACTTGGTTTTGCACAGGGCTATGCAAATTGAACAGAATTTGGCCTTCTATCCCCCAATTCCTTGCTGAAACAGAATGCTGTAATAGGAATTAATTCACAACAAATGTGTAGGCATTTCTGTGACTGTATCTCTCAGTATCAAAACTGGATTTTACCTTAAAGTTGGCATCTGACTAATTCCTAGCAATGTAAGCCAAATCTCGCACACACCCCATAACCTTCTGCTTCAGTTGTACTAGATTTCTTTTTTTTAAAAAACATCTCTTGTGATGGGAAGCAAGTATAACAGCTAAACTTCAAAAATAAACCTTGTCATAGAGATCATTTGATAACAAAACGGGAAACAAAGCATGGAGTAGAATTGGCTTGAGTTCAGAGTATTAAAAATACTTCATTAAGATCTTGTTCAGCTTCAACATGACAAGGCAGAGCTGCGTTCCTCTGAGGCACAGATGTGCCATCTTACCCAAAATGCCTTCTCGGTTCATATATTCAGATAGTGTGGTAACCTCTCTAATAAAATGCTGGATAATGCTTCAATCTATAGGTTTCCATACCCAGAGTATCTTGAAAAAACATGTATAAGTTGGGATATGTGTAGAGCTGAAACCAGTACTCACAGAAATAGGTGTGCAAGATGAATTTCTGAAATTGTCGTGACAACATTGGGTACTAATGGGTACCCAATTGCAACCCGATTCATGTACCCGGTGTCCTGGAATGTCCACTTCTGGTACCAGGTTTTTTACTTATTGATTTCAACATCTGTTTATTTTCTGGTCCCAGAAAGTCTACTTCCGGTCCTGATATACCCATCAGTGATTGAAAAATTGGTACCAGAAGTTACTGACTTTTTTTGTTTGTTTCTTGGTACCTGGGTAACCCGTCAGGGACCTGATGCAGTATTACCCACGAGTACTAAATTAAGTACCCATTTCAACTCTCGATATGTGTAAAACTGAAACTTTATAAATCTTTGATGCCTGTGATGCACGCTCCCAGCTTTTGTTACAAAGTAGTTTAAGAGCCAGCTATGTAAAAGATACAGGCGGGGCTTTGATCCATTGGGCATGTACATGATGCCCCAGTTGAAGTCCACCGCCTTCAAACCATGCCACCATTCACATCCACTGCTGCAGCCCTGCCTCTCTCTCTCTCTGCCGGGTGGTGGCAAAATCAGGAGGCAGGGGATTTTGCCTGGGGTACCATGTACGTGCACACGGTGCTTGAGCGCAAGGCTAGGCTTGGTCTGCGAACGTGCAGACCTTGAATTGGAACCTTGGACAAATGCATGTGACTGCCACAATGTAAAGGTCTTCAGCATAAAAATCTATGATGATATTGTAGTCGGCAGACTCTGTTTTTATGGTCCGAAAACAATTAATACCTTCACGCTAATTGCAAGAGTATAGAATTCAAATAATGTTCAATTGGTGTCTAACTTTTTTTACTGCAGTTTCTTTTGTCATTCATCTCTGCCTGTCAAGAACAAAGTGTCAGCCGACATATGTCGTAAGAGGAGTCTGTCTTGAGATTAGTTTTGAAGCGGAGGTGGGGATCACAGTCTTTGTAATTCAGCTACTGCTCCTTTTAGTTGCAACAATGTTCATAAACCATCAAGGACCAGAAACCATGGTTCTAAAGTGAAACTTTCATATGTGCTTTTGGAAGCTGTTTTCCTATTTGGGGAGATAAAATTGATCTTTAAATGGAAAGTTTTTGAAAAGTTTGCATTGTTCAAACACTAACACTTTGCAGCTACAGTGCACATATATTACTCTAATTTTGAAAATCTTTTTTTTCTAGGCAATCACTCGCCTCTTACCTGATGTTGATGTCCAGGTAAGGACACATTTTTCTACCTTTAAGTCACTTAACTTAATGTTGTGGCAGGCTGGGCGGGATAATTTTTTTTATAAATAAATAAATTAACGTGTTAAATAAATTAACATAAGTTGAGAGCGTCATTTTAAATACAGCACCTATAGACTTCTAATCATATTTTACAGAATGTATACAAATTTAATCCAGACTTACTAACATTGACACAACTAGAAATATTTCACAATGGTCTAAAGATGCCTTTCTGAATCTCATGCAGAAAGTGTCTGCTTAGAAGAGCTTGATTCTTGCTACAGAGGATGCTCTGTTCTGATCAGTGTAACGGTGCAGTCAAATTTCAATATAGGTTGACTTGTACAGGCACATGCATATACAGTTTTACAAAGTAACCACACTTGACACTTGCTCTTCAAGATTTCTACAGGAAATCCTTGTGTGAAGAATGAAAGAAAGGAAGACATTAAATTATGGAAAAATATGAAAGAAGGGTCTAAGTGTGGTTTCCATGCAGGAATGGAACACTGAGGCTGCAGTATATGGGGCCAATCCAAGGTCTGTGCACTGAACGTGCATGCTGCATGTTCCTCATTGTGTATGCATGGTGTTCAGTGTGTGCACTACACCCACAATGTGTGCACCAGGCATGCACTATGTGCAGTGCACATTGCACAGCTGATTGTGGCCTTCGTAATTAAACGCTATTCTTAAGTCAGCAGGCTGAATTTGATTCTTTGCCTCCCTTGGTTTTTAGTTGTAAACTTCTGTAATCTCTTTTCATCTATATTTTGGTGGCTTTTCTTTAGTGGTGTATTTTTGTATAAGGGATATAATGAAGCTCCCCAGAGATACTACTTATGCCTGCAAAGATGTAATGCAGGCTGCATGAAAGTTTGTCTAACTCTGTAGAATAAAACGAGACAGCCCACATTAGCCTTCACCAGGTGCGTTCCCACGTGCCCGTCTATTAGGCATCATGCACATGTGCCTCCACATGGTCATAACAGAGCTGCCACTCGGGTGTAGCAAGGCTGGGGAAGGCCCAGACTCAGCCCACAGTTACACCCTCCCTCCCCCAAGGGTGACTCAGAAGTTAAATAAATAAATAAACCACAGTGTACAGAAGAGTTAGAAATTCCCAACCTGATGTTAACTTGCTGAGGACGGGGGCAGGTTCTCTTAGTACCAGCCCCTGCCTTGTTTCTGGCTGTGCTGAACCCACTGCTCTGAGTCCTCACAGTCCGGACTCCATCCGTCACCTCCTCTTGCTGCCTCCTGCCCCAGTCAGGCTCCTCCGAAGATAAATCCAAGTAAAACTGGGAAGGGGAACAATTGTAGCTTTCCAGCTAGGGAGCCTGGGGGCAGAAGTGGGGGAGGGACAGGTGTCTACAAGTGACCTCCGTGTCCCCTTGGCTTCGAATGTAGAAGAGGGGCGGGTGGGGTGTGTGGCACAGAAGGGCTTGCTTGGGAGATAGCTGATGTGAGCAACTGGAAGTGCAAGAGTGTTGGCTGGTGGGAGTCGAAGTGATGAGGGGCTTGGAGAGATGGAGTGGGGCTTGCAGGTGGGAGGGAGTGGGGTGCAGGATGGTTAGGTAGGGAAAGATGTGTGCGGGTTTGAAGATTAGTGAGGCTGGGGGGCGGGGGGAGGAGGGTTGGCTGGTTAGGGGGGAGGGGCTGGGGCAGATGAGGTAGGGGGGCCTGACTTGCATATGAGTGGGCCTGAGGGGAAATGGAGTTGTAGGTGGGGTTAGGTGGGAGGGGCTGACAGATGGGATGAGGGGTGCAGGAGGGTGGGTTAGGTGGTGGCAGCTGGAGGGGGATGTGGGCAGCAGGAGTCTGCAGCTGCAGCAGCTGCTGGTGTGCATCTAGGACACATGTTTGAGAGGGAGTGGCACTAGGCACTCCAGGAGTGGCAAGGCAGGGTGTGTATGACCCTGCTGGCCAAGCGTGCCCTCTGCAAGCACAGCTGTTCCAGGAGGAGGGGGAGTGACTCCTTTTTCCTGCTCCACTGTGTCCCCAGGTAACATCCTTCCCGAGTGCCGGCTGCACAGAGCTCCCCAGGCAGTGGAGCCAGCCAAGCAGAGTTGAGGATGGTTCACTCCGCGCTCCGACTGAGTGCACCCAGTCCACTCCCCACCAGACTTCAACCTCAGCCATTAACTTCCAACTCCAGTCCCTGGCACCCCTCTCCCCCACACACCCCGATAGCTATATCAGTGCTGCCACTCATGGCGGAGTCCAGAGACATTACCAATGAGGGCTAATGGATGCCCATGTCTTGTCGATTAGGTCCACCCTTAATTCGGGACCTTCCGGTATCCAGATCTGCCAGCATATGGAGTCCCCCCTAACACACTAGCCCAATGGGGGGGCTGGAGCTGTAGAAATCTCCCTCTTCCCCGACTCTTAGCTGAGAGGTGCACTAGGGATCTCCCTCCTCAACTCTCAGCTGAGAGGTGCACTAGGGATCTCCCTCCTCAACTCGCAGCTGAGAGGTGCACTAGTAGAAATCTCCCTCCCCTGCAGCCTCTCAGCTAAGAGGCAGCCATGGGGAGGGAGGTCACAGCTCCTCTGGTGGAAGCTGCCACAAGCACATGACACTTCATCACCATTGTTTTCTGATCCTGTGATATGCAATATAGTCAAAATACAGCATTTAATTCAGCATTTTAAAATGGTGGGTAGGACCCACAGTCCCCTCAATACAGTGCAGTTGAGGCTTGCAGTCTTTCGTCTCGCATTCCATTAAAACTTGGAGTTGATATAACCATGGAAGCATGTGTCTTGTGTTTTGACACTTGATCTTAAATATAGTAATTCCGATTAATTTACAAACCCTTTGTGTAAGGGTAGACTCAAGTTTTTCTTTTTTCTCGGTCAATTGATGGAATAAGTAAGTTGTCAGCATGTGATTTCCCAGTACTTTTTAAACAGCACATGGAAGATAAGCTTTTTGTTTGGGTCGAGATTGAGCACTTGTTTTGAATTAATCTGAATCCCAGATTAAGCTTGCTCACTGGCTACAATATTTTGATTAAATAGGACTAGAAATGACCTCTTTTTATGCCCTATCTCTCTTTGAACTAATACTAAACATGGTGAGTTTACAAATCAAAATTAGATTTTGTTTTGAACTGCTAAATCAAGCTTCTGACAAGTTTATTTCCCTTCCCAATACTTTAGGATTAACTCAAGAGTGGGGAAGCTTTTTCCTCTTGGGGACTGCTTTGAGAATTAGTACAGGCTTCGAAGACCACGTAGAAGTTGAGGACAGCAGTGCTTAAGGGGTGTGCTCAGAAGGAGGGGTCCAGCCATTGTTCTGTCCCCTTATCCTTGTGTACATGCCCTCCTCTCTACTCCCTTGCCAGATCCAGGAATTGGAAAGGGGCCATATAAAAACTTAGCCATGGGCTGCATGTGGCCCCCAGGACTGAGATTCACCACCCCTGAATGAACTGCTGCTAAATCAAGGGTGTGTTTAGATGTGACGGTACCACGGCTGGCCAAGTTTCAACCCGCACAACCACCCATAGTGCTGGAACATCTGATGTTGCTGGGCGGGATCAAGGCTGTCCCCGCGGGGACTGTGGCAGCGTTTAGCCTGCACTGTGCCTCAGCGATGAGGCCAAGGAACAGTGCGGGCTGAAAGCTGCCATGGTCTAGGGAAGCCATTCCTGGACCAGGGTAGAGCAGACCATCGTGTGTGAAGGCCCGCTCTACCAGGGCTGGAGCTTTTCCCGGCAGGCCATGCTCAGCAGCGCGTGGATTGCCCTGCCTTCTCCCTGCCCCCTCCCAGGCTTCCGGCACATCTGTTCGGCGGCCGGGGCACATCCTGCGCGGAATTAGGGCTCTCACCCTGGGCAGGACCAAAGCATGGCAGCGCATGCCGCCATCACGTGTAAAAACACCCCAAATCAACAGGTTTCTTACTATAGGCACTCCTTTTAGCTAACAAGTATTTGTACCAATTTTAAAAAATACTATCCTTTCTCATTACTCAAAGTGCGCTCCATCATTAGTCAGTGGCAAAACCCCCATTGACTTTAATGGCAGAAGATATTCTGTTGCTCTCCTTACCATCTTTAGCAGTTACACCATTCCTTCATGAAAGGATCAGCTTATCAAGTCAGTACAGTAGATTAGAAAGTGTTCCATCCTTCTAAACTCGGTTGCCCTTAATTACTCATAGAAATTGATAGCCAGGGTGTTTTTGGACATACCTAGTAGTTGAAACTGACTTCAGTGGGAGCGGAGATGGCCAATGCCTCTGAAAACCAGGCCTTGTTTTGTGTCTTAATATGGACATAGGCACAAAGATCAAGGCACCCAACTTTGAGAAATGTTGTCCAGATCCTTTTCAGGGCAGTTAATGCTTTAGGACTTGGAGGAGAAACAGGTGTGCATGGGGTGCTTGTATGTGTTCTGTTCCTCTACAAGTTGGTCAAAAATTAACTTTCAGGATGTCAAAGTACAGCTCTCTTTTCCTTCAAAGGGATTTTCATTAGTATCAGAATAACTAAAGGTCTGAATTGCAGCAGATTCGGTTGTTCGTTTTACCATATAGGAAATCCTTACCCTGTGGACACTATTTCTAATGGAAATCCTAGAGCAAATTGGGGTTGTGAAGGACAGGAGATGTAACTAGTGAAAGAACTTTTAACATGTATCTTGCTAATTGTTCTTGCACCTGCAGTGTGTTCAATCAGGTGGCTCTCTTAAGCCCTAAATTTGAATTGCTAATTTAAAATGTTTGCTATGTTAATCATGGTTGGCTAGACATCAGGCTTGCTTTAGCTGTTTTAACTTTTGTTGTGGGGTAACAAAAGTTGCATGTTGGCATGGCATTGTTGTAATTTGGTTAATTGGCATAGTCCTGGATCGAAACAGCTGCCCCATTTTCATGGAACATTTCCTTGAAAAACAGAACAGCTATCTTTTTTGATTGGAAGGGTTTCTGATCAGAATCCCAGCTGGGGGTGAAGTTGGGAGGCCTTTGTGCATGTCCAAAAATGCCTACCAGGTCTTCGTGCATGGCTTCTTAATCTTGTCCATTGAGATCAGAATTTGATGGAATATTGTCCATTCTGGTTTCTGATTGGTATGAACAAAACACCTGATTTCTCACCTGAAATCAGAGTGGAAAGAACTTTGGGTTCATCCCTAATTGAAGCACATGAACTACTTTAACAAGGGCTAATATTTTTTAAAAAGAGATGGTGGGATGGTAGATAAGTACAGTTAAAGGTTCTGGTTATTTTCCATGCATCACCACCACCAACAGTGGCTGGACGCTGAGACATCCTGACTACCAAGGAACTGCTCTGCTGCACAACAGCTGTAGGTGGCAGAAATGAGTTGCCAACTACTAGATAAAACATCGTGGCTATTGTCCATCTCTAATTGCTAAAGTGACCATCAGTTGAACTCCCTCTAATGCTTTGTATCTGGCTTGCTAAAGAGCTTTTTCATCATGTGACATGAAGAATGTCTCTTCTACTTCCTAGAAGAGACTCAATGTATGAATATAATTATTTAAATATCAAATATAATTAGTTTGGCTTCCTTAAGTTGAAGGCATAATTGGGGACGCTTCTGTGTATCTTGGCAACACAGTGAAACTTGTTTTCTAACCAGGATATGAAATTACTGACCCAAAATAATGAGCGCACATGAAAGTGGGCACTTAAAACGTTGTCTGTACATACTTTAAATACATGAAAGCACTAGAAAACTGTAATTAGATAGCTTAGCTTTTAAACGGGCAGAGGGCCTGCTTTTCAACTCTTTGTTGCCTATGAGATTTAAAACCAGACCATTTAACTGTGGTGTCTGAGGCTGGATATATATCTAAACAGGAGGAAATTGTCTCTTGTTAGTAGGGGTAGGAAGTTTGTTTTCAGTTTAATCCGTAGCAGCACGGATTGGGCAGTTAAAGATTAATACGAACTGAAACAGCTCAACGAGCCTGTTCCAGTTCGGTTCTAAAAACTTTAAAAAAAAAATAAAAAATTTTTTTAAATTACTGCATATTTGCAAAATGGCTGCTAGCCTGTTCTGCGCATGTGTGCCGCCACTGCCATTTTGAAAAGGGCAGCTAGTCTGCACATGCGCAAAACAGCCACTGTGCCATGTGCAGATGGGCTTCCCTTTTCCAAAATGGTGGCAATAATGCTGCTGCCTTTTTGGAAAGGACAGCTGGTCTGTGCATGTGCAAAATGACCCCTGCGTGCGCATGCACGGACTTGATGCCCTTTTCCAGAATGGTGGTGGTGCTGCTGCTGCCATTTTGGAAAAGAGTGCGCTTGGCAGCCATTTTACATATTTGCAGGATTTTTTTTATTTTTTAGTGATTTTTAAATATTGATCTTTAATAAGAATCTGTATTTAATCCGGACGTTTAAGGGAAACAAAACAAAGTTTCCTCCAGCAGACCACTCCTAATTGTTAGTGAGGAAGATATTGCTTTTCAGGCCCCAGTGTTAAGTCTTCCTAGGAAAGTGAAGATCAGGAGAAATGTTCTTTAAATTCTGTTAAAACCCATTTTTAGACAAAAATTACTCTGAAATGCAAAGAGTTCTGCGGCTTTATTTAAAAAAAGGGAAGCGGATTTCATTGGTCTTTGTTCTTCCAGAGAAGAATGCTAGGTGGGAGGACTGAATTTGAAAGATTCTTTCACTTGCCATCAGTCTCTCCTCCCTCCTGGCTCCCATTTTCACATGCAGCAGAAACATCTTGTCTTCGTCTTTAAGCCTGTTTTGATCTTTCCGTCCTCATTTCCCGCTAAACTTTCACCTGCGAACGCTATTCTTCCTCCTGCCACCTCTCACCCATCCCTGACTGTCCTGCTCCTTTCCCTCCTGCTGCTCCCTAAGCCTTGAACTTTCTCTCCGAACGCATAGGCTGTGTGCTCCCTCCTGGATCCTGACCTTCAAAATCCCTCATAAACTGTCAGGTCTTTCCCCAACTCCCCACTCCCCCATCCCTCAGGATCCCTTTCCCACCTTACAACTATCTCATCCCAGAATTCCTTGTGAATTAATGGAAACTTGGGGGATGGTACAGTGTTTTGTGTATGCAAAACTACACACTTGTATACGTTAACTTTTAAATCAAAATGACAATTACAGCCAGTGGAACAAACCTAGGAAATTGGCCAGGCAAACCTATTTTAGGAAGATTTTTTTTTTTCTGATAGCTTTGCTATAGCACAGCACTGAAGCAGACTGATATTTGACTTAAAGCAAAATGCATGCTGAGCTGCTATAAATGCCCATCCTGTGCTGAGAACTGCACCAAATACTGCCCAGAAGCATATTGGCTTGAGTCCATCCCCCTCAGAGTTGGAAGGGACCTCAGCAGTTTGCTAGTCCAACCTCCTGCTTGAATGCAGGATGACGACAGCTACAGTATTGTTGTACAAGAAAAAAAACAACACAAGTTCTTCAGCATGTTAACACACAAGCTGCTTTACTTGTCTTGTATAAGGCAACAAAGAGTAAGGGCTCTGTCTAGTTTAAAACTGATCTAACCAGACGGCACCTCCTAAAGTTTTTGTTAATATACTGAACAGGGCTGTACCTTTTTAAAGCTAGAGATTCTTGAACAGATGGCACATTTGTTTTTATCCTTCTATCGGATTAGCGAACCTTGGATTTTTTTGTTTTGTTTTGTTTCCAAGATAGTGTTTTAATACAAATCGGTTGGTAAAGAGCCTCTTACTCCCAACATTGACGTTGATTGGGATGTGCTGCCATCTGTTTTCGGTGCTCTACATTTTGAAAAGGCTCCTCCCGAAATCACACAGACAGGTCTGTGGGCCTGTAATAGGATCAGTGGAGCTGTTATCTTTATCATTGTGGAGATGGGTCAGATCTGACTGTCGAAAGGGTTTTCTAGAACGCTTCGTAAATATTTACCGCTGTGGGCGAATTGCCTAATCTCGCTAATGATCCCGTACCATATCTCTTATTGAAACATAACTGAAAATGACCTCCGTTAAGGGCTGGCTTTAGACCCTTTGTATGCCTGTCTGCTACGTGACACAACTAAAAATAGTCCAGTGGTCTGAGCTGAAGATGAGACCAACTGTAATTCTTTCCAAATTAGAACTATGGAGGTCACTGGGATAGGAGGACTAAATGCTAATGGATTTGTCTAGACTTTTTAGAAAAGAGAACTTTTCAGGAAGCGTATTGCTATAATGGTGAATAAAAATTCTCTAATAGGTTGGAAAACTTTATTCTACTCTCTAATGGCTTCTATTGAAAGCATTTCCAGCAGTAACTAGGAAATAAGATAGGGGATCTCTCTAAATCAACAGGAAATAATTGTGGGATGTGGAAGCTTACCCAGTGAGCAGTACTTTTAAACAGTACTAATGAAAACTAAAATGTACTAAACCCGTAAATGCTCTCTTGCCTCGGTTAGAAAATAGACTATGCAAATTCAAATATTTACTTGGTTACTTTTGATTATTAAATCCTTGTATTCTGTTGGCATGCCTATCCAATTAAGACTTTTTAGTAATTTTCAGTAAACTATGATTGGCAGATAATGACAGGGAGAATTTTGATGGACAGTTCAGTTTTGCTATTGGCTTCAGTTGGGTGTAGGATTGCACCCCTAGTTTCTTAATGTTTCAGATTCCAGATTATTATTCTTTTGATTATTCTAGCATAACAGGGGTGGGGAACTTCGGTCCCGGTGGCCAAATGTGGCCCACAGCTAGCTTTTATGTGGCCCCTTTCCAGTTTCTGGATTTGGCCCTGGATCCCGTTCCTGCCCCCAAGCATTGAAAGATTGAGTTCAGGGGAAGGGAGCAGAGAAGAGGGCATGCACACAATGAGACAGATCCATGATCTCGACCCTCCTCTTCCTTAGAACACACCTTAAGCACCGCTCTCCCAAACTTCTGTGTGGCCCTCAGAGCTTGTACTAACTTTCAGAACACTCCCTGGGAGCAAAAACATTCGCCCACCCTGCCCTATAAAGAACAAATGACACTCTTAAGGCTCTTGTATTTCCTCAAACTCTTACTTGGTTTTTCTTAACACTTAGCATAGCCTGTCTTTTCTGAGTTTTCTCCAATGTTAGATTTGATACTTCAAAATCAAACCTTTTGAATTTCCTTTTATCTAAAAGTTAGTCTTGGAGTTCTGCAAGCACTGCATACAAAATCTAGCAAACTGTAATAATAACTTAAATTTTCTTTTTAAAGGCACCAAACTGCTCATTCTGGGCACAGCAGGTATTCCACTGTCTGTACTTCGACTTGTCTTCCCTTTTTGGTGCTTGATGTCTGAGCTGTGCTAAGTAGCCATTTCTCCTTGTCAAACATATCTTAAATCCTACTTAACCAATGACGTCCTCCTGAACTAGTTTTGTTTTGGTTTTTCTGGCTAGTCATCATGGGAGCCATGGGTTTATGCAAAATAACAGCTTGTCTATATAACCCAGTTTACCGCACAGTAAAAGTAAAACCCAGTCCTTGTTTCTCCTTGTTGGTTTGCTGGACAACTATCAACCTGTTGTGTCTAAAAATGGTATTGGATGTAGAGGATACAGCGTATCTATTAAATAATGCAGTAAGTATCCCTGAAGTGGCAGGGGAAATGCAGCGTAGAACTGAATTTATTGGGGTTTTTTGTGATCTGGAAAAAAAGCCTACTGTAGTCTTGGTGTCTTTTTAGGGTCAGAAGGCCATTGGTCTGACCCAGTATGGCACTATTTATGACCTTATGTTCTTTATTTAGATACGGTAATTTCAAAGAGGAAAATAAGAATGTAGAAAGCTTAGATTTTAAGTGTTCTAAACTTTAAGCATTAGTACTCTAAAGTGCTGCTGTTGTGAGTTTGTTTTTTAATGTAACCTAATCAGTTTGTGATTGGACTGTAAGTGAACTTTTGGGGTGGAGGGTGGGTTCTGCTCCAAATAGGCAGGGGAAGGGTTTTGACTTCCTTGGGTTTTCGTATTACACTGGATGTAGCTGTATGTTCATTCCTACCTAGTCTATTATGTGATTCAAAAGCTAATCTAGTAAGCTTTTCCCAAGCTACCTTATAGTAGTAACATATATTGATAGTGGTGGCAGGATTCCAGGAACTGTGTGTATTTATCATTGTACAGTGTATAGGCTATCTGAACATCTCTGAATTTAATTGCTTTGGCACTCAACCCCATTTATCCTTGAACAGTATCTTTCATAGATCTAGTCTAATAAAACTCCTCTTTATGGTCCTCTTAATTCTTGTTGGTTGGAGAGCTAGCTAATACACTGACCCCATTGGTTCATGTTTTGAATGTAATGTAATATTATAGGTACATGGTGTAATGTTGTTTTGGAGTACTTGTTTTCCTTCTAAAGGGTATCTAAGATTTAAAAGGATACAAGTTTTGATTTTTTTTAAAAAGCTTTTTGTGCTCGGACATCACATAATTAGCACTGATCTGTAAAATGGGGAAAGCCCTAAATGTTGTTTGCGCCCTAAATGCCCCACAAGCCCTTAAAAGCTCCACCCTCCCGGTGGAGGTCCCCCTCCTTCTGTCATATGCGTAAAACCTGGCTGTTCCATCTGGCTTTTGGCACGGGAGATGGGGTGTAGGGGAGTAGGGGCGCGGTTTTGGTTTTGTGCCTTGCTTTTTATTGTATTCTATGGCTTTATTGATGTTTACATGTTTTAACATTGTAAGCTGCCCCCCAGCTGCTTGGAGCAGGAGGGTTGGGGTATTAAATGATTTTATAAATAAAAATAAATAAATGTTGTTTTGAAGGGCTGTTGTGATGTTTCATGCAAGTACAGTATGTTTGCTAGCGTAAAAGGAAATTAACTTTTGGTGGCTTTTAGCTTCTGGATGAGCTTAAATTGTAGATTTAGGATATTGGGAGAAGGAAACTTTCCATCTGTAAGAACCGACGGGCAATGGGATAAGATGCCCAGGAAGGCTGTGGAATCTTCCTCCTTGGATGTTTTCAGACCCCAGCTGGACAAGCATCTGTCTGCAATGCTGTAGGTGGAGAATATCCTGCCTTGGACTGGGGGCTAGACAAGATGTCTCTTGAGATCCCTTCCAAAGTTACAAGTCTGTTTCTTGGAATGGGTTTTATGGACTTTTTTAATGGAATAAAACCTGTACAATTGTGTTTATAAATCTTAATGGCCATCAGCATAAATAGGACCATTCCCTATAAGGAGGTGATGTGACATTTATCTTGTTTCTTGTGAATGTATCCAGGAGAAGGCAATAAAAAAACAACAATGGGCCTTTTCACCCATGCGCCCTCCCCCTCCCTGCAAACGTGTGCTGAGGAGGAGGCGCTCATGCAAACACCATGGCAGGTGCGGGGGGGGCTGGGGGGACACCCATAGGAACGGCACCCGCAGTGGATGGGAGGGGGCTGCGTGCACTGGTGTGCCACCCATCTCCCATGCACACAGCAACGGACTCCAATGCTGGTTGCTCCGTACGTGGAGATGGGTGTGCGCCCGTGGGAACAGGCGCACACTCACCTCCGCCCACCGTGGGTGCACACCCATCCCTCCCACCCATCGCGGTCCATTTGAAAAGGGCCAATGTTGTGGCATTTGCAAGCACTACATTGCGTTAATTGATGACAAGGAATGGCATTCTAAAGTTCACTTCTGGACAACTTGTAAATAGTTCGGAATGAACATTCACACTCTCTCTCCCCATCTTGCTGCAGTATTCAGGCCATTCCGATTGGCGTTATCGGAATCATAGTTGAATCAAATAGTTCTGGATTTGTTAGATGCAAAAGATCCTCTGGTGATTGCTACTGAATGGTGCTCTGAAACAAGTTGATCATACGAGGCTTCCTTTTTACAGGAGCAAGACATTGAGACCCTGCACGGATCTGTTCATGTCACCATGTGTGGGACACCCAAAGGAAACAGGCCTGCTATCCTAACATACCATGATATTGGACTGAATCGTAAGTATGATCATGTAGACGCATGCATCAGCCATGCTTTTGTTACCTTGAGACTAGCCTATTGTAATGCACTCTACGTGGGGCTAACCATGATGGTCTGGAAGCTACAGCCGGTGCAGGATGCGGCGGTCTGCCTTCTTATGGGGACAGACCCACTGTGAGCACATTACACCTGTGCTCCGTTCTCTGTACTGGCTGTCTGTAGTCTCCCGGGCCCGAGTCAAGGTGGGGTTGCTTACGTATAAAGCCCTGAATGGCCTGGGCCCTGCCTACCTGCAGGTTTGCCTCACTCCCTGGGCCTTGGATCAGCCCCTGCAGCTGTCCGGGGGCGCCTTCCATGAAGTTTCCCAGGAGGTGACTATGGAGAGGGCGTTCTTGGTGGCCATACCTAGGCTGTGGGACTCCCTCCCAGCAGAGGCCTGCTTGGCCCTGGAATCTCCCTTCCTTTCGACAATTATGTCCGCCAGTCCTTTGGCGAGGGAGATGGATGATGGGAGGTGGGGTTAGGGTGGGAGGGGTTTTATTTATACTTTTAGTTTTCTCCTTCTTGTTACGAGTTGTGTTTTAATGTATTTATAATTGTATTTTAATGAAATTGTTAGTTGCCCCGAGCTGACTTGGGCAGAAGGGGGCGGGGTAAAATTTTTATATAAATAAGGAAATGTTGGTGCAGTTGGGACCACAGGCACATTAGAAAACTGAGACCTGTTCTGGCACTGTCAGTAAACTGGAGCGGAACACGTTCCCTAGCCCAAGAACTACACATCAAAATCTTTTCTATTATAAATGTATAACCTGCCCTATCCTAAAATTGGCTTAGGGTGGCTTACATTAATAGAAACATGCAGTATCAATAAATTTAAAACAAAAGCCTGTGCTGATTCCTCCCACTTCACCTCCTCACCCAGAGGAGTCCTACCCCTACCCCCACCCCCGGGCCAAGCACCTCTTATGGAGAGACCATGGCTAAACTACCAGAACTTCCCACCTCGCCCCCCACCCACCCACTCCGTCTTTCACTCGGGGAAGAGAACCTAACCTGGAGAGGCACAAGACACTCCTGCAAACCTCTCCTGCTTTGTACTCTGCAGTACCTGCTGCTGAGATTGAGGAGCAGTTGCAAGTTGGCAGCTGAGATTTGGATGCAATGGAGTAAGATACAGGGCCATTAAAGCAGTGCAAAGTACTTAGAGTCCAGGACCAGCTCTGGCTAGGAGCTGCGGTAGGCAGCTCTTGAGCAGTTCAGCAGCTTCAAAGCCACAGTTTGCCCACCCCTGCGATGAACTATTGACAAGGCAAAATTATTTTCAAACCTGAGGGCTCCAGACTTGGCTTCCTGAGTTAGTGCATGCAACACATCAACAGGCATGAGTGCTTATGCTGTTGGGTCCTCAGGTGATAGACTTGTGCTTCCTGGCCACCATGATGAGTGATGTCATGGCCAGATAGTATCTAGTCATTGCAAATCCCTTGAAAAAGCTCCTTTTACAAATAGCATCATGTGTTCCATTCTTAATGTTCTCATTACTACCTGTTGGTATCATTCGTGACCATGTAGCACTTACTGCACAAGACAAATCTCTATAAGGGTAAATTTCTAATATACAACTTCTTGATTATACTTACAGAAATCATTCTGGGTGATGAACAAGTGTTTTAATAGAGTTGGTGTTCTTTAAAAATGGGCATAGTATCCGACAGTGCAATGAACTCCTGAATGAAATTCAATAAGCACCTTTTTTAAACCAAAAGCCATGTTTAACAAATGCTTGTGATATTATTTTATTGTTTTGGCTGCTCTCCACTCTACCAGTTTTTCCTCATTCTAGATTAATTCATGAGACTTGTTCCTTTACTTAGCTGTTATGATCCTGCTAGTGAGCAGAAGCCTCGGCCAGGTTCAGGGACACCTGCAGTCAGTTTCAAAAGTTTCTAGAGACTTTCAGTAAGCTTAGAATACAAAACGGTATCTTTTAGATGAGTTTTAGAATAGCATTGTTATATTTTGCTTCCTATATTCATAGGGTGGGAGCATGGAGAGGGATTACTGCAGGTTGATTATGCAAAATTAAACTTTGAGTTCAAAAGCTGAATATCAGCTTCCAGCCAACTCTTGTTAGGATACTTCTCTGGATCTTGGTGTTTGAGAGAAAGGCATACTTTTTTCCTAGAAATAAAAACTACTCTGTGCTGTATAGTTTTGTTTTGTTTTTGCCTTCCATTGTAAGATTGGAAAATAAAGCAAATCAAAGAAGCCTGTATTAAGCTGAATTCAAGCTTAATGTTAAAGGCCAGAGTGTTGGATTTAATTAATTATGGGGCTTGATTTGCACTACAAAAATGGAAGGAATTGCAAACATACCAGCTTGCAGTGGTTTGTCTTAACTTACAGAATTCTGTTCATGTTGGGCACTGTGTGTATAAGCTAACTGGCTTCATGGCTGTTCGGTTATTTGAGTTCAGAATGTGGATTTCAAGCATTGGAGTAAATATCTTTCACCAAAAAAGCAAATTTGTTCTTTGTCATTTTTTTTTCTGCTTTGTTTGTTTTCTCCCCCCCCCCCCCTTTTTTTTTAAAAAACACCTTTGGGCCTTGAGCTGCTTGACAACATGCCTCCAAAGCAGATGAGTCCCCCTTGTTTTTGGCCCTTTTCACACGCCTCCCCCCCCCCCCCCGCATACGGGGGGGGAATGCCTGTGCGAACACTGCAGCAGCAGGGATGGGGGGCACCCGTGGGAACACGCCGGACGACACGTGATGGTGTGTGCATGCTTCATCCACCCATCACCCACGCATGGAGCAATGGACGCCAGTGCCCAATGCTCCGTGGGTGGGGGTCCATGAGAACACACCCCCATGCGCCGCCCACACACCGTGGCGCCCACCGTGGCCCAAGTTGAAAGCGTGTTTGTGCTGTTGTAAGGAATCTACGGGCTGCTAATGTCTTGTGACAGTGAAGGAGAGATGCAGTAATAGGGGATCAGCTGACTCTCCCCCCTCTCCTCCTTTATTTTTAGTGCAACCAGAGTAAAATGGAGTTGCTATTTTGGAATTGTGGCCTGCCACAAAACATTCAGAATGTAAGTGCCAGAATAATTAAATTGCTTATGGGTAAAATGCTTTCTCAGAAATGGCAGTGTTCCACTGAGTGCAAAATAAAATAAGCACACTTTTATTTGAAGCAGTTTTTCCCATTCCTTCAGCATTAAACAGTGGGTTTGGTTTTCCTACAGCAAGAGTCAGTCAAGCCTATTAAACAGAGTTGAGCTTTTCCATGGTGGAATGAAGAATATGTAGGAAGCAGGAATTCAAATGCTATGGAGAGAAGCTTATACTGCCCTTCGTAGGCATTTGCTGCTTTTTAAAACTTGCCATTCACTGCCTTTGCCACTCTATAACCACAATTCTGCCTTCTTCCGTAAAGATAAAACCTGCTTCAACCCTCTCTTCAACTATGAAGATATGCAGGAAATCACACACCATTTTGCAGTGTGTCATGTGAATGCACCTGGGCAGCATGATGGAGCAGCATCTTTCCCAGCTGGGTAAGCTGATTCTGGGGCAGGATTTGCTCATGCCTTTGAGACCAATGTGTTGAGTTGCTGAAAAGAGTCTTGTCTACAGATCAACTGGAATGCTGGTTGGAGTGTTCTTTGGAAATTAGGCATTGGATTGCCTCAGAAGCATCAATTCTTATTTTTACTTGAGCCAATGGAGTTGCACTGTCTTTCCCCTGGTGCAGTTGTAGAGCAGAATCTACATTACAGAATCCCATCGTACAAGTCGTAAGAGAATACTTGAGGTTTTGTTTCCTAAGCGCTGTACCAAAATCGTATGTTCATAAAGTAGTTTTGAATTGCTGTGTGCAGACTACCCGTAACTTCCCCCCTCACTCAGAATCTCTTCCCTGTAACTAAGTTAAGCACATGCACCTGCAACTTCTCAGCCTCATGAATAGGGCTGAAACGGGGCTGCGAGAATCTCACGTGTTCTTGCCGAGGTTTTCGAGAATCTCATGAGATGCACATGCGCAAAATGGCCATTGCGCCCATTCTGCAGATGCGCAGCCCAGCAGTAGACATTTTGCAGATGCGCGTATGCATATGCTCTGCGCATCTGCAAGATGGTCTCTGGAGGTCGCGCATTTGCAGAACGGCCACAGCGGCCACTTTGCGCATGTGGAGAGCTGGTTTATGGCTGTGCAAATTTCACGTGAGAACAGGTGGAGAATCAGATGATTCTCGACTCGTTCCCACAAATCTCGGCAAGAAGATTTGCGAGGATAGCGAGGGCGAGTTTCAGCCCTACTCACCAATGTATCCTTGTCTCTCCTGATGTTCACCTCTCCCTTGTCTCTTGGATTGCAAACCCCCTAGGTTCGGGACCGCTCTATAGCTGTTAATTGTACAGTGCCAGGTGCACTGCAGGTGCTATATAAATAACAACAACTTGCAGAACACAGACTACTTGAAACGGTTAGCTTGTTTCCCTCGGTCTTTTTTTGTTCAGAGCGCAAATAGGAAATTAGTGGAATGAAATCAAGACCTTTAGTCAGATCACTAGTATTTCCGAGATACTGCTTAACAGACTTAAAGTTGATAGTGAACAGGGAAAATTCAATTACTCCGTTACTTTAGTCCTTTTAATGGGACTCGCATTAAGAGTTATGCATATAATATATATATATTAAGCTGTCGTAGACTCTTAAACGTAATTGCATTGCCGTTGAACCTGTCAAATACAAGTCAGCCTTGAATCCTCTTTACTGTATAGAATCTTCGAATTGGAAGGGATTTTGAGGGTGATCTAGTCCAACCCCCTGCTTGGATGCAGGATGACTAGTACAGGTGACTGTCCAGCCTCTTCTTGGGAGAGCCGACAACCTCCCTAGACAGCTTGTTTCATTACTGAACAGGTCTTACTGTTAAGTTTCTCCTGATATTTAACCAAAATCTACTTGGGCCCATGGTGTCTAGTCCTGCTCTCTGTAGCAATGCAGAGCAGTTCCTGGCTGTCATCTCGGTGGCAGCCCGTAGATATTTGAAGACCGTCGTGTCTCCCGTTAGTATTCTCTTTGCTAGACTGAACATACCCATCTCCTTCAACCTTTCCTCATAAAACTAGCTTTCCAGACCTTTTCTCACCTTTGTTTCCCTCCTCTGAACCCCCTTCAGTTCGTCAGTGTCTTTTTCTAAAACGGGGCATTCAAAGCTGGGCACAGTACTTCAGGTGAAGTCTGACCAGTTAGAAGTTACGACAGTGTGATTTTTTTGCTGAAGAAATTGTGGGACAGGCTTCCAACTGCTTATAAACTGGTACAGCTCCATCCACTTAGATTATGCAGATATAAAATTGCTGAGAATCCGACTCTTGGTTTAATCTAGACACCTACCAAAGCTATTGTAAAAAGGATGGTATTCTTATATGCATCAGCCTGCTGTTGTACAGGGAGATCGTCTGTCCTGAATAAAGCTTGCTAATAATTTTTTTTAAACTTTAGGTACATGTATCCTTCCATGGATCAACTGGCTGAAATGCTTCCTGGAATCCTGAAACAGTTTGGGTGGGTAGAGAATTATTATTGTCAGAGTTTCCATTTTGCTCTGGTAGCTTTTAAGTGGCAGTTCCTGTTGTATGGCATGACAAATCGATGAGCTGGTCCAGCATTCATTTTAGCTTCTGAACTAACAAATGTTTTGTAGTATCACTATCCCTTCTTTGTGTCAATGTTGTTCTGATACAAGTTGTGGAATAGTCACTACTGCTCCTAACACTTGTCCTCTACATGACTTTGTAAAATAAGTGCTTGTGTTATCCTTAGAAGGGCTGCAGTTATTTCAGAGAAAGCTGCTAAACAGTTCTCAACTGCCTCCTATTTGTATGTGGCAAGACTTTCCTCAGTTATTTGTAAACAGTTTGGAATGTCACCCTATTTTGCAGAAACATGGGGAACAATTCATACTTGTCTTAACACTCTTCCACCAAACTGTTTCACTGCCTTGTTTGATCACTTTAAAGTTGTGCCTAGCAGTGTTTCTGAATTGTATCACGTTAATTGCTCCAAATTGCAGTTAATTGCTGGAGATTCTTACCATATTTCCTTTGAGAAAGTCAGAGTGATTTTAAAAACATTTAGCATTTGGAAAACTGTTGAACCTTGAGACTTAAAGAGCAGCCAGTTACATCTCAATTCCCCCCCGCCCCCCAAGTGTTGGGGCTTGTCTTTCTCTGTAGGTGCTTATCTTGCAGTAATCTTTTCTCCTCCAAAATTAGTCTTTGCTACAGTGAATGTTCTTACTTGCACTGAACTGAAGATATTAGTGCCTCAGCTGTATGCACAGTCATGAAGTAAGCTCAGTTTTAAATGTGCCCCATGAAAAACTTGGGAGAATTGTCTTTCATACAAGGAACAAACTTCTGTTCCGGTTCCCAATTTGTGAGAGGTGGATGTTGGGTGATGACCAATAGCCATATTGTAGGGAGCCTTTAAACTTTATGGGGTGTTCCAGATTTCCTGGAGTACTAGTGAATTTACCTTCCATAGTTAAAAAGAGTTTGCAATGTGCTATAATCATAATATAGGGGTCCAAAGAAATGTAGTAGATATCCTTTCTCTAGAATGCAAATGGGAGAGGTGCTCCATAACTTATCTGAAGTCCCAATAAGCACATTGAGGTACTCCAACTTTGAATGTGACCTGGCACACAGTAGATGGGTCATGGAGAGGGGATAACTGGTTGTACAGCATTTCTTAGTGCTCTTTTACTCATACTTTCTCTTTCGTTTTATTGCACATAACTGCCCTGTGTAGGCTGAAAAGTGTTATTGGAATGGGAACTGGAGCTGGTGCCTACATCTTAACTAGATTTGCTGTAAGTTTCATGGAGCTTTCTTGAAGCCTTGAAGCTAATCTATGTGACCTTGTAGTCTGGGTAGAATGCCACCCTGCCATACACACGTCAGCAAGCCGTTGTGTTTTTTAAGTAGTAATGAACATGACTGGAGAGAGCTAACTTAATCAGCAGTGCCCATGAGACTTGGATCTATTCACTTAAATTTGAGTTCTCTCAGAGGGTGGAAAGGGGGCTGTATTTATCAGCATAGCTCACTTGATCTAATGAATGGAGCAACAAAATATAGAGAGAATGTGGTTGCCATTTTGGTTCCACAACGGAGACAAAGTAGTTCCAATACCTTTTATTGGACCAATCGCTGTTATGAGGGTATGCAAGCTTTCAAGTGAGGTTTCCACAAAGAAACCTCACTGCATTCATCTTGCTTATTTATGATTGTTAGAGTGCCCCTTTCCCTGACCCCAAAATTGATTTTGAAACTCTGTATTCGTTCTGTTGGCTTTCAAAATAATTTGGGTTCATAAGCATTTCTGTAACTCCTTCAACTGCAGCTCAACCATCCTGATATGGTGGAAGGACTAGTTCTCATTAATGTCAACCCTTGTGCTGAAGGCTGGATGGATTGGGCAGCAACCAAGGTAAAAAAAACCAAAACCCTACATTTTTAAACCTTAAAATTGCAATGGAACAACAGGCCCGTCAAGTATCAGATTTCAGTAAAACCTTGCTTAGCTTGTTCCTTTTTTAATAGCTGTAAAAAGATTTCTTGAACTAAAAAACGGTAGGTGTGCCTAAAAAACACTTGTGCCATTGTAGGGAATGCATGTCTTATTGCCAGTGGTTATTGTATTATCTCTAGATCCCAAGTGTATGGCTCTAAATGGTTGCTTACTCCATATTGAATAAACTTCCAGCTTAGAGTAGTATTTAATCTTCATATACTGGTTTGCCTGTAAGCAGACCATAAGGGGTAAAGTTGGGGAAAGCTGGCTAGGCAGCAGCACTGCAGAGGAGGATCTGGGGATTATAATAGGTGACCAGCTCACCATGAGGAGATGGTTGCTAAAAGAAAAAAGGGGGGGAAAGGCAAATGCCGTGTTGGTTTGTACCCGTACAAGCATCATTTCCAAGAGAGATTTGAAAGGGTGCCCGTAAGATGGTGGAAGATGGTTCTCCCCTGTCACTGTGAGTAGAACAAGAAGCAATAAGCTTAAGGTGCTGGAAAGTAGGCTTAGGTTAAATATTAGGGGGGAAAATCTCCCAACTATTAGAAAAGTGTAATGCGGGGGTGGCCACATTTACAGTGCACTTGATCCAGAAGTTGACCGTAAGCAATCTACCATGACCCCTCCTGTTGACTTCCAGTTCTAGGGCTCCTTAGCAAGTTGCCTTTAGGATGGAGAGAATCAGTCCTGTTAAGAAAGTGGTCATAGCCTCTCTCCTCCCCAGAGACATTCCCTTGAGTACCTGTCCTACTCTCCTGTCCAGAAGCCATCTCTAAGGAACTGGTCACCCTCCCCCAAACTATGATCTACTGGATAACATAATACCTTGTGATCTTCCAGTGGATTAAGATCTGCCTCTCAGGTGTCCCTTGTTTAATGGAACAGACTGTCTAGGGAAGATAGGAAATCTCCTTCATTGGAAGCTTTTTTTTAAAAAAATAAAATTTAAACGGCTGGGTAAACACCTGCAAGGGATGGATTAGGCCTAATAAGTGCGCCTCAGGTGGAGATGTACTAAGGAAAGCTTGAGCATTAATTCTAGGAGCGTATGCCAAGGGTTTTAAAAACATGGAAGGCAGTGTAGTCATGGAAAGAGCATCATGCTCCCCCCTTTGTCTGAATAGCAATGCCTCTGCTGCACCCCAGACACACCTAGTCCCAGTCTCTCTGCCCAGGGTTTTAGGAGTGGTTCACATCAAACAGAATGGACTTTCAGGTTCAAGACAGATGAGGACTAATTTACAATGGCTGTTTTTACATGGCACTGCCAGGTGAGGGGGGGGGGGAGATCCGGCGGCACGCTGGTGTGTGTGGCAAGTGGGCGGGGCATGCACATGGCCACACATGCATCCCAAATCTCACACACACTCATCCCCACGCACAGAGCAACTGTTTTCCCCAGTTGCTCCGTGAGTTGGGAGGTGACTGTGGAGGTGGGGGGGTAGAGATGAAGGAAGGGGAACAGAGGGAGAGACAAGGGATGTAACATTCACGAAGATGAATCCCTAGTACCTTTGAATTAGGACATGGGTAAAAGATTAAGGGATGCAAAAGCAAATTTGATGCTAAGTACCTTAAACTTGAGAGACCTGTCTAAGGGGTAATGTCATGTAAGGGACCATGTGTTTGTCATGCATATGGCATGCATATTTGAGATTGGTGTGTTTATAAAAGCCCGAGTGTTGTGCATAATTCTGGTCAGGTTGCATATACTCGTGCTCAGATGGGAAAGACAATTTGAAAATTGGAAAGAGGTGGCGCTGAGCCTCTCTACTAACGTTTAATGGAAAAATGTTAATGGGAAAATGGAAGAATACAAGTCGATTTCTAGGCTCAACTGACACCACATTGCTTGGCTCACTTGAAAAGATTGTACAGCACCCACCGGGTATATTGCTGTGGCTATGTAAACATAATAAGCAGCTGCAGGGCCTGTAATGCCAGAAGCAATTGGACTTTGGTTCCAGGCTTGGAAATGTAGAACACTCGGAGAACGCTATTCACTCTTTAAGAAAGAGGCTCTTGATCGTTAGTTGGATGAAGTGCAACAGTAAGTCGGCTAACCCAGCTTCTTTGTAAAATAAATCCATCTGCTTTAAGATAAACTAGCTCCATACTTGTCGCATTGATTATTTAGCATCGCTGAGCCTAGCCAGTTTTAATGCAGTGGTACCTATATCTTTTGTCCGTGTGACCCCATTTTGAGAGACAAATATAATTCCATGACCTCCCAAACCCCGACAGACATGGACCGTATTGGAATATCTATTCAGACCATCGTCCCCACTTGAGGTCCTGACCCACAGTTTAGGAGCCTGTCGTATGGTTTTGTTACACCAGGCCAGTTTCTCTGTTGGAAATACATTTCTGCATATTTTGGGGAGCAGTTCTTAAGCACCCAACTGAACCACTGTCATTGTGGAGATGGTTTATGCAAACAGCAGAATCCCTGTCCTAAGCAGATTCCCAGTGTCCCATCTACTTCACCTTCATGGTTCTAGGAGGAAACGATTACATGAACATGGGTGTCTTCTCCAGTATATCCTTATCGTGTTATAACACTGGGTTAGTCTTCAAGTCCTCTCTGCATGCACAACTTTAGTTTAACATTGGATCTTTTGGGGCTAGACTTTTAGATGCTTACAAAATCTTGAAGCATGTCCTAGCCTGTGCTACGAGGTGAGGTTTGTGGATTGGGTCTCCCTCTGCTTAACAGCTGATCATGGGGTACAGGGACCTGAAAAGAGGGGGTGTGTGCTCCTCTCACCTACCCGACAGCTGATCGTGGGGCAGAGGGGCCTGGGAAGCATATGAGTGTTCCTCCCAGACCCTCTTTCCCCTCCCCCTCCCCCCATCGGCTGTTGGCCAGGTGGGAGGAGTGTGTGCCCTGTTCAGCAGCTGATTGGGGGGAAGAGGGCCTGGGAGGAGCATGCGCACACCTTCCAGGGCCCCAGAGGAGCGCATAAGTTTTCTTCCCCCCACCCCAAGCTCGCCCAATCAGCTGTCTGTCGGGGTGCGGAAAGGGACTTGCATGCTCCTCCCATGCCACCCTCCCCTGCAATCAGCTATTAGGCTGGGGGGAGGAGCACACACTTCTCCACGCCCCCAACAGCTGCCTAGTGGCAGCAGGTCCAATCCTGTAGCACAGCAGGAGTCAGAGCATATGAAGATAAACTTGGTTCACATATGTGTCGCAACGCTGTTTAATATAGACAGTATATGCCTACCTGCAGGCTCGCCTCACCCACCCCCGAGCACTGGATCGACCCCTGTAGTTGGCTGGGTCGCCCTCCTTGAAGTTCCCCGAGTTTCTTGGGTGGTGACGATGGGAAGGGCGTCTTTGGTGGCCGCACCGAGGCTGCGGAACTCTCTCCCAATGGAGGCCTGCCTAGCCCCGGACCTTCCCTCTTTCCGATGACCGCGTTAGACCTGGCTGTTCCGCTGTGCTTTTGGCCAGGGAGACAGGTGCAGGGAGGGAGGATTTTTTAGCTCCACCTTGAGCATTTGATTGTGGATTTTTATATTTCGTATAAGGTTTATTTAATGATACATTGTTGATATTTCTGTTTGGCTTTAATCTATTGTGAGCTGCCCTGAGCTGCTGTAGCAGGAGGGGGTGGCGAAGAAATCGAGTGACATAAATAAATATCCTGATTTCTGACTGTTTAGATTTCAGGATGGACTCATGCTCTGCCAGACATGGTCATCTCCCATCTTTTTGGGAAGGTAAGTTACTTTTTGGTTTTCTTACTATCTTAGTGGGGACACTTGTTTCAAACATCCCTGAGACTCGTATGCTCATTTACTGCAAGTCAAGGCACTAGAGACACTAGATAAGGCACAAGATACTGCATCCCATCCTCCACGTGCCAACTGATCACCTCTTTGAAATATTTGAATTAAGTTACAGCTTGCTGATCACGGAAGTCTGGTATGGTATATGGAAAACAAAGTGGCAAATAACAAGCATGCAACTGCAGTGGAGAAGTTTTGATTGTACAAACACTGTAGATAACTATTTTAAATCTTGTGGGGCTGTGTTGTGTTAGGCTGCATTCCTCAGACACAGTGGAGAGTGCGGTTTTTAAGGATATGATATGGTCCCTTTTTTACACTGTGATGGCGTTGGATGTGAACTCTTATGCTAGAATACAACAGCATAACTGTTGGAGGTGGCCTCAACCAAAAGCCAGAGCCAACCTCATGGGGAATTTATTTTATTTATTTATTTCATTGTATTTATATGCCGCCCCCCATGCCTACGGCATCTCAGGGCGGCTTCCAGCACAATATAAAACAATTTTTAAACATATCTACAATATCATAATTAAAAACAAATTTAAAACACCACCCACAAAAATTAACCCACCCCCCACCCTCTCCTCCGAAGGCCTGGGCGAACAGCCAAATCTTACAGATACGTCGAAAGGCCAACAAGTAGAGGTGAAACAAAAAGTTAGTGCCAAAGAACGTTTATTAATGAGGTAGGGTTCCTAGTTGCAAATCTAGGACCTCAGCCCCAGAGACGGAGTTAGCCCACAGAAGGAAATAAAACTAAACTAAGCCGTTTGTAGAAGCTTAAGCTTTTTTAAATCTTGGTACCAAATCAAGAGTTAGAAAAGACTGATGTTCTTAGTAAGGTTTGCGTCTAGGACATCTTACAGTTTGGGGATGTTAAACTCCTTTTTGCTTTGCCCCTTGCTTTTCTAGCCCAACACTGGGTGAAAACAGACATGACGCTAGCCACCCTTTAACCCTTGGTGGTCATTTATGCATGTTTCAGGGCTGCATGGGGCACCAACACAGCCCTGCAACATGCATAAATAACCACCAAGGGTGGTTAGCGTCATGTCTGTTTTCACCCATTGTATGTGCTCACCAGCTCTTGCCGGGTTTTGAGCATTTGACTTTGAAAAAGTTATTAAGCAGCTTTGGGTTCCAACTTCCTGTTTTGTTTTGTTTTTAAAAAAAACAAAACAAGACTTCTAATCTACTCTGCACGGTTTCTCATTTTTCTTATGCAGCATTGCTCATTAAAACTGAAATCCTATCCTATCTAATAAAAACAACCTGTGGAGGAAAAAATTAAGGTTGCAGTTAAAACTTGTAGAGAGCTTTTCAAGTTAAGTCTTTTATGTCTCTGCATATTAAGCCCTGGATAGAGATGTGAAGACCCAGGAAAACAACGGAAAAATTCAGAAATTTTTCCCATTTTTTTCCCAAGGCCTTTTTTTTGTTTTTTTCAGAAAAATTGAAGACAAAAAAACCTCATGAAATATGTTTTTGGAATGCTGAATGAAATGTTTAAGACAAGGTTTTCCTGTTTTGCCACCTTTTACTCCCCCAAAAATGTATTCTAAGTAAGTCTTACTAAGTAAGTCTTCTCATATACTGGCAAAACCTAAGAGATGCTAGAGTTCAGCAGCTTGTAGCTCCATTTCTAGCAAAAATTAAAAACATTTTAAAGTAAAAAATTAGTAAATTTGTCATTGTCTGAATAAACTATACTTTAAAATTTAATTAATATACCAAACATGATAATTTCATGAGCAGTTATACACAATACATTTTATGTTCTTAAAGTAGCAAAGTGAAGTTAGATCTGTAAAGGGTGCTAAGAAAATAAGTTTTGCATATATTTCAATTTCCCCCCAAATTTCTGTTTTTTTCTGGGGGGGGGGGGAGGGAAACGGAAAAACTAGTTTTTTCCCATTGCTTCAAAATTTCTGGAAATTTTACATCTCTAGCCCTGGAATGATCTTAAGACAACCTGCAGTACAGAAACTAGAGAGGCTGGTGTTTGTTGCATCTGTTAGTTGGTGTAAGAAGTGCCATGCTGGGTCAGGCCAACGGTCCATTTTGCCCAGCATCCTGCCTGTGGCCATCCCTGGTCACATCAGAGAAGTACCCAACAGGTCATCATGGAGTGATCCATTCCCTGTCATTTACTCTCCGCCTTCCAACAGTTGGAGATTAAGTATCCCAACCTACTTGGCTAATAGCCATTAATGGACCTATTTTCCAAGAACTTACCCAGTCCTTTTTCAAACACAGCTCTACTACTGGCCCTGAGCACCTCCTCTGGCAACAAATTCCATAAGTTAACTGTGCGTTGAGTGGAAAAAATACTTCCTTTTATTTGTTTTAAATCTGCCACCAGTTGTTTCATGGAGTGTCCCCTAGTTCTAGTGCAACTTGAGAGGGTAAATAAACGTTCCCTTTCTACTTGTTCCACTTCACTCAAGATTTTATAAACCTCTATCATGTCTCCTCTCAATCTTCTCTCACTCCAAGCTGAAGAGCCCCAACCTATCAAGCCTCTCTTCGTACGGAAGCCATTCCAAACCCTTGATAATTTTTGTTGCCCTTTTCTGCACCTTTTCAAGTTCTACTATATCTTTTTTGAGAAGGGGGTGACCAGAATTGCACACAGCACTCAAGGTGCAGTCGCGCCATCGATTTTTATAATGAGACTTCCTGTTCTCCTGTAGGATGAGATTCACAACAACCAGGATCTGATCCATGCTTATCGCCAGCATGTTGTCAATGATATGAATCAAGCCAATCTTCACCTCTTCATCAATGCCTATAACAGGTAAACTACTTTGGTGCGCACAGAGAGCTGAAATGAGTACCTAATTTGGTACCCACAATAATACCTGCATTTTAGAGTACTGTCCTGATTTGGGTTACAAATCACCAGTCGGACACATAAAAAATCATTAACTTGATACCGATTTAAAAAAATAAAAATTGTGGTTACCAATTGGTAAATTGGGATGGAAAATTAAAAAGTCGGGACCAGAAGTTGACTTTCCAGGATGCTGGATACCTGAATCAGGTTGAATTTGGGTACCAATTTGTACTGAAATTCAGGTCAGTTTAGGTACACTCATTCTTGTGAGCACTCATTTCAGCTCTAGTTACAGCTGATCTCTACAGTGAAACTTGACCTAAGCAACCCGCCAAGGGGCCATCAAACATTATACATGTAGTAGAAGCACTTTGATCCAATATGAACAAAAGTACAAGAAAAGGTGCCCAGGGAATCTCGGGTCTAGCAAAGGATTTTCCTAAAGATGGCTCTTAGCATAGGGAGAACTGCGTAGCTTATTTCTTACCAAAAAAATCCTAGCTTTTTTATGCAGAGGTTTTAAGTGTTAGGTGAAGTCGTGGGCTTGAGTTCAATTTCTTCTGTGTCAAATGTTAAGTCATTTGTTCAAGGATGCCTCAAAGCTGTGTGCCTCAATCTCCTCTGTAAGAAGGGAGTAGTAACACTTATTTAACAGAGTTTTAAAATTGTGAGTTAGTGATACTACTGTGGTGATAAGCAATTATCCAACCCTCATCTCATTGAGAGAAGTGTAGAGGAGGAGTGGGGGAACCCTTTCTCTCCTGAGGGCCACCTTGAAAATGAATACAAGCTCCCCAAGCTGGATGGGGGTTGGGGGCAGACATGCTTAAGGGGTGTGCTCTGAATGGGGAAAAATAGGGAAGAGTCTAATTTCTTCACCATGAATCCATCCACTTTCTCTGATGCATCCCCTCCCCCTGAGCGTGGTCTTTCAGGGCTTGAGGATTGAGACTGGTACATGGGGCTTGATCCAGGAAAGAGAATGGGAGGGCCAGATTTGCCCCACAGGTCAGAGGCTCCCCACACCCGGTGAAGATCATTAAAACACCTGAATTAACACAGGTTTTCCCCTTTCTCCTCCTTCAGCCGAAGAGATCTAGACATTGAGCGGCCTGTCCCTGGAACAACTGTTGTTACTCTACAGTAAGTATTAACCATTGATAGACAAGTCCACATGCAGCGCTCAAAGTACGCAAGACGGCCCCAAGTTGTGCCACAACTAGATGGATGGTCAAAGTCCTTGGATCAGGTTGAGCGTGTTGCAAAGAAACTTTAGTCTTGCAACTGAAGCAGCTCTCGACGCTCTATAATTGTGCTGCTGGCAAAGTACAGAAGAGTCTTGAAGCATCTGACTGCAGTGAGTGCGATGGGGGTGGGGGTTGGCAGGAGCCTATGGAAGGCATGATCCTTCCTAGGAATTATTGGTTCTCCTGGGATTGCAATGTATCAAAGTGAGGAGACCATGGGACACAATGTGCTTTGTTAGTAACCACCCTCTCACCAGCCTGTGCTAGAAGAACAAATGCAAGGCATTATTACTCGCCTCCCTACTCTAATCTGTCCTACAAGGAAAGCGTGGTGGTCGTGGTTGTGGGTAGTCATTTGAATGGAATTGAAAAACAATGATAGTGATGCCAGGTACTGTTTGTTCTTAGCTGTGGTGGATCTACAAACTAAGGATTTAATTTTTTTTTTAGAAAGTGGGTGTCACTAGTTTATATTCCCTATCCAGTTGCTGAATCCAGCAGCATCTTGCCATGTGTGCAATGACTTTGTACATTATACTTCATATATTGTATACTTCTCAGATTGTAAGCCCTAGGGGCAGGGACCCTGTCTATTTTATTACTTTGTAAAGTGCCAGGTACACTGCTTGCGCTATATAAATGTTTGTTAATANTTGTAAGCCCTAGGGGCAGGGACCCTGTCTATTTTATTACTTTGTAAAGTGCCAGGTACACTGCTTGCGCTATATAAATGTTTGTTAATAATAATATGATAGAAGCACACAGATGTTTGTTCAGGAAATTGCCATTGGCTGATCAAAAGTAAACATTGGTGTTTATCAGCGGGACAGTAAAGGTGCTGTCCTTCTCTGAGGCCCTTTTCGAACACAGGCTGCGGTGGGTGGGAGGATGGGTTTGTGTCTGCGGTGGGGGTTCCCCCGTGGGAACAGGCGCACCCCCACCTCCATGCATGGAGGCACCACCATTTCCCCCAATGCTTCCGGGCATGGGTGATGGGTGGAGTGAGCACCCCCACCTACTGCGTGTGCTGTTCCCACAGATGCCCTCCCACCGCAGGCAGCCTTCATCCGGGGTGCCTGTGTGAAAAGGGCCTAAAAGTATGAGCCAACTTAAACATTTGACAGAAAAAGGGAAAGATTCTTAAGCTGAGATGTAAAATAGGAAAAATAAAAAATCCTAGTTGTCTGGCGATGAATAGCTACTGTGACTGTGTGGCCTGCTGTGAGGTAGCCTATGATGAGTCCCTGTGTCTTTAGGGATAACAGTAGCACTCCTGTTTCTTAGACGTTGGTAACCTTCTAACAGTGAACTGTTTGGGACAGGGCTAGTACTGGTGCATATAAATAGTCCACATTTTTCTCTCTAGGTGCCCTTCACTCTTGGTGGTTGGCGATAGCTCTCCTGCTGTTGACGCAGTGGTATGTATAGCGTTCTTGCCATTCCCCAAAGATAGCAGGAGAACTTCAAACACTAGATTTTAATCGGAGTTTCTAGTCTTGTCCATATGTTCTCGTAAAAACACACGTGACTATTCTGACATTTTGGATTCTACCCAAGAGACCCAGTCCTGCTTGCCCCTACAGTTACAGCCTACAGAACCCCTGGCCAATGCTTCTCTTCATCCATGCAGAGAAGTCAAAATCCCAGATTATTATGGGAAGAAAGCTGAAGGGGTGAACCTAAGCTTAACGCATTTTGGAGAAGATTATTGGCTGCAATCCTGCATAGGATCCGCGTGGTTTCTACGCAGCTCAATAAATCCCGATGAGGATACATACATGCACACAGGACATGGGATCGGCCCCGTTAATCGGATGACCAAGCGAAGGAAGCAGCTGCCCATCATTCTTGTCTGGAAATTCAGAGTAATGTTGGTATTGTATATGAGTGAGAGACTGATACTTTGCCATGTCTTTCAAACAGGTGGAGTGCAATGCTAAGCTGGACCCAACAAAGACCACACTCCTAAAGGTAAGAGTAACAACGATGGAATCTGAGTTCCTTAGCAGCAAAGCCACAACCCCTTGGGGCTCTGAGTTGAACTGTTGTAATTTAGCACTGGCATGCTAAATTTCCAAGTAAGATGGGCTCAAGTAAAGAGAATCTTTCCTCACTGGAGAAGACCTCTGCTGGCCACAGTCAATGTTGAAATGGAGGCTAGGAAATGCATTCAGTACTTGTCAAATCCATATGTAGGGGGGATGGGGGGAATGATGTACAAACTTCAAATTAGGAGTCAGTGGAAAGAGTCGCTTCTTGGTTTTCCCAACAGCTGCCCTTTGTGACTGCACACAAAATATATAGGGCATCCTCGGGAGTCAAAACCCTGACGAGTTGGGAGGTCAAAAGATAGTATGGCCAATTCTACATTTAGCAACTCATCTCATAATGGGTTTTAATCTGGCAAGAGCCAGCTTTTAGCAGGTCACTTAACAAAGTGGAACAGGTCACTTCTCTGTGACCAGCACTACTGGTGAGCCTGCTAATACATGACACTTCTGCACCAGAGGCTAAATAAGCAAGAACTGTTTCCTCCGTTGGAGTTCGTGAGACCTGTGGAATATTTTTAGTTATGAGTGGGTAAAGGGCCATATTCACTTAAGTGTCCTGTGTACCGTGGGATAGATTGTCACTTGTGGGAAGCTAAAACCATGTAAAAATTTGTTCCCTTAAAAGGGCTTTGAAGCCAGAGTCTGGGTCAGCAGGGGAGATCAGAGCAAAAAATAGTTTTTGGACAGGTGACACTCAGAAAGGTGCAAGGATAGACTCTAAATCAGGGGTGGGAAACCTCTGACAGGGCAAACAGTGGCCTGCGGCAAGTTTGTGTGTCCCCTTGCCAGTTCTAGATCTGGCGTCTGGATTCAATTCCTCTCGTCAAACACTGAAAAACCGAGCTCAGGGAAAGGGAGCAAAGATGAGGGCATGCACACCAGGATAGAGGACAGGTCCATGACACAGATCCATGATCTGGACCCACCTTTTTGTGAGCACATCGTTGCCAACTTGTCTGTGGCCCTCCAGAGCTTCTACTGACTTTCATAGTGGCCCGTGGACTGAATAGGTTCTCCACTGCTGCTTTAAATTGTATGTTTCAGCTACGTTCTTTTAAACACGTATGTGCCTCCAAGTAACAAGTCTAGAACTGGATATAGTTCTTCATTCCGGTTCATAGTTGCACCTGCATACTTGGTGAAAATGGAATTTGTTTTGGTTTGCTAATTGTTCAGAGCAAGTAGGCCAGGTTCTCTTAAAGACGGGAGGAAGGGTGGTCAAAAGGCTAAGATGCCATCCAGGTACCTAATTGGCCAGGTTTGGTTCCTACTTCTTTGTCTCAATTATCCCTCTGTAAAATGGGGATATTATCTTGCCTCATAGGGGTGTTGAAGATAAATGCATGAAAGGTTTTCTACTTTTATAGTGATGGGTCCATGTAAATACCTTGTCACTAAAGTTTCTTCTTCCATCAGGGACACATCTTGAATTTTATAGGAATAGCTTAAGCACAACTTAACATGGATATTGTTTTTCATTATGAATCTAGTCCAATCAAAACCCTGTTGAAGTACATAAGTTGGGACCATCATCGGCAAAGACAGCCAGCTGCAAATGACACAACCAACAAATCCTTATTTTTGCACAACTCCATTAACATAACTCGTAATTATGTGGTTAAACTACCCCACCCCACCCGCTTGCCCATGCAAAGCGTTAAACTTACTCCAGTGCAAGTTCTTATCTCTCGCTGTCCAGCTGGAGAACTCTTTAAGAGACCAAGCCTCTCTAAGGTTGAGGTTATGGATTATGCTAAACCCTGCCTGTTTCTATTTTCTAACTAATCCATAGGATTGTGGGGTCCCTGTATTTCACAACCGGACTATTCTGGTTTGTACGGTACTAGAAACATGCTTGTGCTTTTTCCAAGATGTTCTCTTTTTAAGAGATTTAAGTACTCCAAAGCCCTGGATTGTAAGGGTGGGAACCTGTGTCTAATTGCTGACTGATCAGTGCCAGGTTCATTGCTGGAGCTAGATTAAATACATGCACTTTAGGCTAGCTTCTCTGAACACTCAACCCCAACTCTCCCAACTGATGCATTTTTCTTATAAACCCTCTAGCCTGAAGGGAGGTACTCCTCTCCCCTTAACCTCTTTATTACTGTTAATCATTTCTATAGCTCCTTCAGTGTTCAAAGTCCTTATTTCATTCACCCCCACAACAACCCCTATGAGGTAGATGGTTATTGCTCCCATTTTACAGATGGGGAACCAAGGCTGAGAGAGTGATTCCACCCAGTGAGTTCATGGATAAGATGTGATTTGAACCCTGGACATTCAAGTCCAAGTCGTTAGCTACATTGGCTTAAACCTAGTATGATTATATGAATTATAGCCTTCTAGGCTAGTGAATGGAATTGGCTTTAACTTTATTTTTTAAGAGTTTGTATTAGGCTGTTAAGAAACATGTACAAGCTTTGGACTTTGTTGTAGAGCGAGGAGGGGGTTATGAACTTAAGTCCTTGAATTCCTGAATTCTGTAGGCAGAGGCTCACTGGATCCAAGGCTGAGCCTTGCCGTGTTCCCCATCAGCAGTCTTCCCGATGCTCTTACTGTGCCCTACTACTTGGAAGGCTCCTGTGGGAGAGTGTAGCTATGAGCCTCTGAGGCAGTGCTGTGAGGAGAATGGCTGGTCAGGTCTAGCCCCCTACTTCCAAGCCTTGTGTACCCATCTCTCCCTCTGTTCCCCTTCCTTCGTCTCTCCCACCCACCCACCCCCAATTGTAAGCCCTAGGACAGGGACCGTGTTTATTCCACTACTTTGTAAAGCTCCAGGTACATTGCTTGTGCTATATAAATGCTTGCTAATAATAACAATAATAATATGCCAGTTGCCTTGGTGTAGTGGGAATAACTGCCTCAGCCTTTGCAGAGGCTTTTGCTTGCAAAGTGCTAGTGGGAGTAACTGATTTATTCCCTTGTTCTGCATAATTCTTAAATAGAAAAAGAACCCTCCAGTCGTCTTAAACAAAAAACCTATTTTTCCCTTCTTGTAGATGGCAGATTGTGGAGGTCTTCCTCAAGTTTCACAGGTAAGCTCTCATGACGGACAACCATGTTCTTTCCATATCTCCCTTGCACCTTGTTTTGTCGGACAAACCCCATTCTGTTCTGAAGTGAACTCTTCTTAAATAGCCACGTGATTGTGCTTGATTTGAATCACAATAGCCATAGGTCATCTGATCTCTTTGCTTTCTATATTAACCAGTCAAAAAAGCTCAAAAATCCCACCCCCCCTCCCACTAATTAAGGCTTAACTACACAACCATTTACAGTGGGAAATAGAATGGCTTTCTGTTCCTAGACTAGCATGGGTTACAGTGGCTCTGCTAGCATTTTAAAAGTTGAGACATTCTAGATATTTAGCTGGTATATTGTGCAGATCACAGGATGGAAGTTGTGAAATGGTTAATCCATATTCGTATATACACATACCTTGCTTAGACTGAATTGGAGTTCTTGAAACCTGCTAACACACCAATTCTAAGGCGGCTAATTCAGCAGATTATGTATTCTTTGGGAGAGACTTGCTGAAGAGGCTGACCTACGCATTAGCTTTGTACAGTGTGCTTTTTACAAGGTTTCAGAATGCCCTGCTTAGTCCAAGAAAACAAAGTTTAGAACTATTTGCTTTTTGGCAGTCAGTGGAGCTTGTAAATGGCTAAGATTGTGTTTGCAACCCCTACTGCGACACAAGCCGCATTGTGCTGACTCTTTACCACAAACTGGGTCTCGGATCAAGCTTAGCTCGTTACTTTGGACCTTCTGCATCAGTAACTACATTAACAAAGCTTGAGCCGGACTTGGGCCATTCGCGGTCACCTAGAAAATTGTTCCAACAAATTATCCACTCCGGTGTCCATACGTGGGAGAAATGTGGCCTAATTCTCTTAATTACACGTGAATGCTTCCCTTTCAGCGTTGTGGAAGAAGGCTAGGAGTGTGCGGGGAGATGACCTGTACTTGAAATATTGATTTGACGGCTATTGCACACAAACACTTTCTCCCTTTTTATTTTACAGCCTGCAAAGCTTGCTGAAGCTTTCAAATATTTTGTCCAGGGAATGGGATACAGTAAGTACGGTGTCCAACTGCTATGAACTAGCTAGCTGCTGTCCCTTTTCAGGAAGCCTCCGGAGATAGTGGTGGCAGTTTGGAGAAGCAGTGAACTGTTGCAAAGTTATCGCATTTAAATGCAGATTCTCATTACAGATCTGTATTTAAATCAGTTTTAAAATAATGAATTCTCAAACTCTGCATGCTCGAAATGGTCCCTGGGCCATCCGGCTGCCCTTCCAAATGGCCCCTACAATTGTGGAGATTGGCGGCCATTTTTCAAAATGGCAGCTGCCAGTGGTGCACATGAGCAGAATGGTACGGTGGCCATTTTGTGCATTCATGTTTGAATACATTTTAGAACTGAACCAGGCTTGTTGTGCTGTTCGGTTCAGTACCGATTAATCCATAACGACCCATTCCATGCAATAATGGATTTATACCGAATTCCCACTCTTGCTCATACAAAGAGTCACAGTTAGTGCCTCCAAAGGGCCTTTCTGGTGCGCTCAGCTGCTCTGTTTTGGGGGAGCCGTGTCAAGGATCCTAGGTTCCCTGCTGCTCTCTGCTTGCCCAAGCCCCTTTTTAGCAGCTGACTCACAAGATTAGCTGGTGGGCATATGCACACACATGGTTCCTCCCAGTTTGAATCCAAGCCAGGCATGTGTGTACCCGTTTCCCGTTGCTGGCATAGGTCAGGTAGCCACAGGCCGGCCTCTCTGAAAATTTGGGTGTTACCTGGAGGTAATAAATTCACTAGACGCTTCAGTGGAGGATTTTTGTCCCAAATTCTGTTTTCTAAACCGTGCGCCTCTCTGGGGTCAGTGTTGAATTTAAGCCTCAAGCCAGGATTGTGTAGGAAGAGAAGGCGAGGGACCATGGGTCTGACCAACCTGTCTCCTTTCAGTGCCTTCCGCGAGCATGACTAGGCTGATGAGGTCCCGTACAGCATCTGGCTCCAGCGTCACCTCCACGGATGGGACGAGGAGCCGGTCCCACACCGGGGAAGGAACCCGGAGTAGGTCCCACACCGGCGAAGGTGCCAGAAGCCGATCGCACACTGCCGATGGTTCCAGGAATCGTTCCCACACAGACACCCGCATTGAGCTCACTCCTAACTCCGCAAGCGACGCCCAACAACCGAGCCCCAAATCCATGGAAGTGTCTTGTTAAATGCACTTAAAACTGGGGGAGAGAGTGAAAACTTTCCAAACTTAACCGCTGCCCACTTTGTCTAGCAGCACACCTAACTGGCATTAATCTCAAGCTTCTTTTTTTATATATAAGTTTAGCTCTGTTCTCCAGAGTTTGACAGGGACCAAAGAAAGCAAACATCTCAGTTGCTCTATTTTCCTAACAGCGATGTTGCTGCTACCCCCCGCCCCACCCCTTCTGATCCTCTCTAAAGGATACTTGCCCAGTAGTCAAGTTCCCTAGGGCTATAAATACTTAACTAGTATCCTGTGCAAGCAAATCTTCAACGCTCCTTTACCTCCCCCTCCTATTTTGTCTTGTTTAGATTTAATAAACTGACCCACACTGTGGTATAAACTTTAAAACATTTGTTTGAGGAAAAAGCAAATGCGTTAAGGGTGGCTTTAAAAAATAAATAAATTGCAGCCTCACGTTGAAGCTGAAGTTAAACTTGTATATAGGTAAATTTCAAATGATAGAGGAACTTAAATTGTGTTGATGCATCTTAGGTTTCCTGATTCAGTAGTGTTCAAGGCCTGGTTTTTTTCCTGAGTAAATTTAATACGCTATTGAAATAGGCAACTTAATGTGACTTTTCAGTTAACTAAATCTTAAGCATTTTGTATTCTGGTTTTTGAGATAAGTTCCAGTCTTTCCCTGTAGAAGTTACAAGACACCTGGTTAACCAAGGCCAGATTTAATTTTCTTATAAAAAGCAAGTTAGCGTTTCCTCTTTGGTATATTGGACCAAAGAGTAACCACGCCGTGTAGGTGTAACCCTTGGAGTATTTGCACAACAGTGGTGCATAGTGAGTGGGAGCAGCTGGGTTTCCGTATTGGATGGCTTTTAATAACCTGCTGGCTTGAGTTTCTTGTGGTGGCTCTAAGCTCAGAATTTTTCAAACAAGGCTCAAGTCGAGCTGTCTCTTAAGGGAAAGGTGGAAATCTGCAGAACAACATGTCATTTAAATACTGCTCATTCAACTCTTCGCTAATCATTAAATCCTACTATGACCAGAAGTTAAAGATGCTGAGCAGGGTTATTCCACAAAGCTGTGGAAGGGGAAAGATTGTAATTGATGATCTTTGCATTAATGACTGTAAACGTGATGCGCAAAACTCGGCGTTGTCAGGTAACCGGTTTAATCCCTGAACTACCATTTAGGGGAAACTTAAGTGGGGGTGGTATCCGTCTGCCCTGCCGCCTACGCACTTTGGCCGAGTGGGTTTTCATTTTTATTTTATTTTTAACGTTTGAGCAGAGATTTTTCCCTCCCCCACACACACTTGAACAGATTTGCCCATCATAATTCTTAATAGCTGTGAACATTCAAATACCAAGCAATTAAATGCCACACACACACACACACACACACACTTGTCACCTGAATATTTTGGCTGGTTCAAAAGAACTCTGCTTCTTTGAGGTTTATTCCATGTTGGCTCGCGCAGAGTTTCCCCTAATGGTTCTGTAGAAGGAACCGACTGCATTTTGAGAGGCTTAAAAACAAAACAAAAAAGCTATTGTGTAAAAGTCTTACCTGGAAAAGTTTATTAATGAACAATTTGTATTTATTTCAAAACAATAAATTTGTAACTTTGCAGTGTCTTGTGTCTTAATCCTTTACCTTGAGCACCGCTGGGTCTTTCAGGAGAATGCTTGCTTTTTTTCCTGCTGCTTCCCCTGCCTCTGAGCTTGCAGGGTATTTCGACAGCTGTAGTGCTGTGTGGTGAAACTAGCCTGCCCAGTCGGCAATCCCCAGCCTTGGGATTGGCATGTGGTCGGGGCACAATGGCTGGGAGGATTCAGGCCCAACAGATGAGAGAAGAAATGACCCGCAGAACGTCTCCCAGTCTGAGGATGCTCTGCAGGAAAAGCTGGAGGTGCAGCAGTCGATTTCTGAGGGCTGACTCTGTGAGAGGATGCAGTTGGGAATTCTCCCCCTGGTGGCCACCTCTGAGCCATATGGGTTATAGGGAGAAATAGTAGTAATGGGGAAGACATGAGCAGGAGAAAGCACCCCAATTCCAGCAGGAGATGGGAAGGCTCTAGGTCGGGGGGGTAAAGTTCCCAAGAGCCATATATCCAAATCTTCACAAGCCTCTCCTGCTTTGTGATTGGCTGGTGGTCCTGGCTGCTGAGATTCCGAGAAGCAGCTATGATTTAGCTTCTGGGACTCGGGTGTGATGAAGTAAGAGATGAGATCAATCAGGCAGCGCAGGGGTTCAGGACCAGCCCTGGTCAAAAACTGCCCAAGAGCCACATGCAGTTTCCAAGCCCACTTTGCCCCCCATGCCTGCACTGGCTCTCAAAGTGTGGGCCTGGAGCACTCTCCGATTGGTAATACCATTACCTACCTGTCTCTGAGCTTCCTCAGTGGGTGCAATCCTAACCCTATTGAAAACAATGGAGAAAGTTCCTTAATCGGGTTGGATTACACCCAATGTCCATCCATCCTTCTGAGCTTGTTAAACTTTCCTGTTTCCCCACCCCATAATCTGTTGTCTAATGGCTCTAACCTCTGCCCCCTCCATCAGTCTTGTATGGTGTCTGGAAGATTGAGAGCTCTTGGTATGTATGAACTAACCTAGAACAGGATCCTAAAGTGTGGGTCAGGAATCCAAGTAGGGAACATGGCATTTGAGCATGGGGTCCAAACTGATATATATTCCGCATGGTTTGGGGGAGGAGGTTTGTGCAGTCTGGGGCGACAGGATTGAACTTAAATCTCAAAAAGGGGCCCCCTGGCTAGTTTGTATTGGCTGCTTTCCCGTTCCTGGATCTGATCCCTGATTCGAGTTGCTGCCTCCAAGAGCGGAAAGAGTGAGCTCAAGGCGAGAAGGGGTGAGGGCATGCACACAAGGATAAAGGACAGATCCATAATCTAGACCTTCCTCTTTCTGAGTACGCTCCTCAGGCACGCTCACTCCCAATTTCTATGCAGCCCTTGGAGCTTGTACGAACGTTCAGAGTTGACCCCCTGAGAGGAAAAAGGTTCCCCACTCCTGTTTGAATGTATTTGGCCTTTCCAAAGAGTGTTGCATATCTGGGGTGGGATAGCTCAGTGGGAGAAGAGCTCCCCTAAAAGCTTGTCTGCGAGTGGCAGAAGGGGAGCTGCAGAGTGCTCAACATATGGAATGGATTTGGAGACGCCTGGCCAAACGTGCTCTGATCCGACCCGCTGGCTTTGATGCAGGAAGTCGAGAGCTGCAATAGATGGCTGTCTAGATTCTCTGACGTTGTACCCTGATTTGGGGCAGTGAGTTCTTTGGAAAGAACTGGCCTTGAGATCCACTCAGGTGCAGGATACTAGATTTCCTCATGCTCCTATATTCCAGAGACTAAATCCTGGATTGCAGCTACTTTCCCTCGGCCAACAGTGTCCTGCCCTACTTGCAAAAAGCCCCTTGAAAGGGTGCTTAATACTGGTGCCCAGGAGTCAGGATTCTCAAGTTCAGGCACTGAGAATGGAAATGAGTTAACAGAAGAAGGGCACAGATGTGCATTTGGGCTAAACGGCTTAGTGAGGACATGTTGGATAAATTGCTAGCTGTTCTTACATGGGCAGTGATTTAAGGGATCAGGACTTTCAAGAATAGGTGGATTTTCAGCTTTGCTCAGACTTTATTTTGGTCCTGGGTTGTTTTGTCTCCCCCCTACTTGTGTTCTAAAAATACAATTCTGGGCCAGAACACAAGCCTTGATTAAAAATCCAAGAATAGAACTGCATGCAGCAACAATGATTACCAAATAGAAGCACAAGAGCAATGAGACTGGTTGATCTATTTAATTTTTTTTTTAAATGCTGACCAAATATTTTGTGTGGAACAGAAGGTGTGACATGACCAATTAGCTACTCTGCTTTGCGGGCAGCTCGTTCAGGAATGGATAATCATACCTTCTTGGGGCAGGGGGACACTTCGTTCTGTGTAAACAAATAAGCGGCTTAACTTTTAAAATGAGGAAGCACTCAAATCCTTGCAAAACAAAGATGCCTGTTGGCACTGCTGAGCAACCTGAGGTTGCCAGCACCAGTATGGAAAATTCCATCTCAGCTGTTGTCAAAACACTTCTTTTGCAGGGAACAAGGACACATCTACAGAACTACATGACTAGCTTTTACTAAGAGTTAAGATCTTGGTGTATAAGCTGCATCCTACCTTGTTGGCCCATCTAGGATGGTATCCACCCTCTGATCCTTCAGTGGGGAAGTATAAGAAGCCAAAGGACAATTCATTAAGAATTGATCCGTCACTTCCAAAAGGTTTAAGGACCCACCGAACATCTCAGCTAATGCTGAATGGGCTATCCATGAAGCTGTCTAATCTTTTTCTAACCCTTTTTTGGCTGTTGGAACTTGCCTATTACTATTAGCAAGCATTCATATAGTGCCAGTGATGTACCTGGCACTTTACAAAGTAATTGCATAGACATGGTCCCTGCCCTAGGGCTTACAATCAGAGATATTGGGAGGGCGGGGGGGAGAGATGAAGGAAGGGGAACAGAGGGAGAGGAGGAGTGAAATGTTCATGAAGATGCAAGGTCCCAGGTGCACGCGCTTGGCTTGGTTACATCGAGAATGATGGCTGGCTGGTCCATGTGGTGAGGATATGAGTACACAAACCTTAGATAATAGACTGTACTGGATGGAGGGTATCAGCAGGTGTTAGGAGAGGGGAGCAAGGAGTCAGGGAGGGCAGAGCAGAAGAGGTGGGTCTTGAGGAGGGAGTTGAAGGTACAAGGGGATGCGGTGAGACGGATGTGGGCAGGGAGGGAGTTCCAGGCTTTGGGTGGGGGGGCAACTAGGAATGAAGGGGAGGTGTGAGGGGACTGAGGAGGAGGAGTTTACGAACGAGTACAGAGGGATTTATCATTGAGGCCAGCTTCTTGGCATGGATCAGCTGAAGAAAGAATAGGAAATCTGTGCTGAAGGCCAAATACAACCTAGGGCTTGTTTTTATTTGGCCCCTGACTCCAGCACCGACCCCCATTGAAAGCCTGCATGCCAGAGCAAGGGAGGGCATGCACACAGAGAGAGGGGAGCAAACCGAGCTGAAATGGGTATCTGATTTGGTATCTCTGGGCAATATCTTCATTTTTTGATATCTAAATCAGTACCTGCAAATACCCCCAAAATTCAAAAATCAGGGAGGAAAGTGGTATCCGCTTAGCCACTGTTAGTACTTTGCCATTTTAGTATTTTGGGTACCAGATCAAATATCAGTTTGGGTACCAAAATGTATTGGAAATACTTTGGCTCAAGTGGGGTATTAGACAATGGACAGGTCTCGTTTCAGCCCTAGAGGGCATGCCTAGTTGGCCGGAGACATAGGTACCCCTCCCCTGGCACCTGTGACCACCACATAGAGTTCCCTGAGCCTTGTAACACAGGCCTCCCGCTACAATCCTATCCCCATATGTACAATCTCATGAATCATGAAAGAAAGAAAGAAATCTTTCTAATTCAAATTCAATTTATTAATGAAGCCAGAGGCCATTTTCAAACTGCACAAAGAGAAATCTATTTCTGAAAAAACTCACCTTTGAATGTTGCGCTGAAGCTGTCTAGCTGCTGTTGATTAGCCCCAGCAAATCTCTCAGGATCTGGGCACCTCATCGATTCAGGCAAAGAAGCTTGCGTACCAGCATCTACAATTTAGACTTGTTCCTCATGGTAATAGGCTTGCAGCCCAGACCCTGGTAAAGTGTACCCATTCCCCCTGCCCCAGTGCTTGTGCTCTGCTACCAGGTTTCCTTTACCGAACATGCAAACTCTGTGCTTGCTCTTTAATCTGCTTGCCACCTTCCGCAGCAATGCATTCACATCACCTTTCATTCCATCCTTTGTGGAGGGGGGGGGGCACAAATGTAGAGAACAAGGGATAAATCAGCATTTTACAGAAGATGTGGGTTTGTGCCGCTGTCTGTTCTAACATTCTCATAACAATGAGCGCTCCCCTCCATGTGCCCATGGGTGCTAAATAGTTGCACTATAAAATTATAGTGGGGGGAAAAGACTTTGAAGAGCTTCTACTCCAGCCCCCGGGGTGGATACAGGATGACTGCAGCTACAGCATTCTTGACGGGATGGCTGTCCGACTCCAGCCTCTTGTAGGCTCTCTGTCACTGGAGATTTTCAACCTCCCTACACAGCTAGTGCCATTACCAAACAGTTCAGTCTTTGATTGTGGTTCAATGGCAGGAATAACTTCCTATCTTGGTTGCAAGCTCACTGGCAGTGGGGGGTGATGCAGCAAACATGAGTCCCTGGTTATTTTTCTAGTTCTGTCGCAATGCAGAGCAGTTCCTTGCCATCCGCTTAGTGACAGCCCATTGGCTCTTTGAAGACTGCTATCATACCTCCCCCCTTGGTTCTTTCAACCTTTCCTCATAAAGTTTGCTTTCCAAGTCCTTTATCATCACTCTCCTCCTCTGCACATGCTCCAATTTGTCTCTGGCCTCCTTCAGCTGAGGTGCCCCAAACTGGAACCTATACTCCGGCTGAGGTCGAACAGAGTTGCTTCCATGTCTACACCCTGGGTACTCACAAATGTGGTGGCTTTGCTGTCCTCCCGCCTGGGGGTGGGAAGGGCTACCTCCGGCTGGGGCAGCTCTAGCAGCAGGCACAGACATCACCACAGCCTACTGTGGTGGGGGAGGGGAGTGCCACCTGGCTGGCCAGCTCCACCCCCTCCCCACTGCAGCTGGAACTGTAAACCCTGCCAGCGGGCACACAAACAGACATGCATGCTTGATTCGCCCAACTCAAGCCTGGCTGGGGAGCTTGCAAGGCTGGACCTTGGGACTGCTTTGTTCCGGGCCCACTTTTCCAGCCTGGCTGCCCACCCCCCACTGGGGTTTGAACTGGGCCCGCATCTGGTGGGCCTGGAGCAAACATGTGGAGAATCAGGCAGGCCGGCCGGGCCTGCCTTATGTTTATTAGCACCCTCTACATAACCATGAACCTCCTCTCTGAAAGCAAAACAGCTGGAACGCACCAGTTTCCAGTAAACAACCTCTGAGTTTCTGTTCTTTCTTTTTTTATGACTGTCACATGTGGCAGTGAGTGATGTCCCCGGCTGGAGGAAACTGTTTCGGTAAAGCTGCTTATTTCAGCCCAACCCCCCCTCTCTGCGGCTAGAATCCTCTTGGAGTCTGGTGCTTTCTTGGGCCAAGAGCATCTGCTGCAGCTGTTGACATGGTTTTATTGTGGGTTCTGTTATTGCCCAGCTTGCCTAATGCAACAGCCTTTGCCTGCTGCGTCCAAGGCCATTCGGAGGAGCTGTATCCTGCAGGTGGATGGAGCAGAAGCAGGGGGTGAGGCACGTCTCACATCACTTGTCCCTTCAGCTGGCCTGCATTTTAGATGGTGACATCCATTTTCCATTCCAGCGCCAGTCCTTTCCTATGGCAACAGCTGCTGTTGTAACACTGGAGAGTGAACATTTCCTCCTGAGTCAACAGTATTTAAACTCCTCAGAGGAAGGATGTGAGGGGTTTGGTAAGAGAGCAATCACACACAGAATCAGAGCTTAATAGCTTCAGTCATCTTCTGCTAACATTAACCAGCTCAATTGCTGACCAACAGGACCAAAGGATTTCTCCTTCCCTCTAGCGAAAGCGAGTGGGTTGTAGTGGATAAGGTGCTGGACTTGCTGCTAGGAAACCAGGGTTCAAATCCTGCTGTAACCATAAACGCACTGGGTGACTTTGGGCAAGTCTCCGCCTCAGTTCCCCATCTGTAAAATGGGAGTGTGTCTGTCTCTCCCTGTGTTCCCCTCACCCATGTCCATCTTAGATTATAAGTCAACTGGGACCTGTCTCCCAATTTGTGACTGTGACGCAGTGCTGCATATGCCTAGTAGAGCTATAGAAATGATTAGTGGTGGTGCTAGCAAGTGGAGGGGGACAATGGCATTTGTACTCTAGATATTGGAGGCAAAGGTCTAGTCCTCTCCTGTAGAACTACCCCCCACGTGCCATCTGCTGCTGTTCTTCGTGCAGCCCTGACCCTAGAGAAGTCCATTGGAATCCTTTTGGCGTTCGGGCTCCTGTATCGGTTTTCACGTTCAAATCTAATTTGATGAATTTAAATAGTTGGCCGAGCCCTTTGCTCATGGTTCAAGTTTCATGGGATGTTGTGCCCATTGAGGGGGTGTTTAGGCCCCAACAACAATGATCTAGAGAAGTGGAGGTTTAACTTTTTGATCTTGGAATGCTTCGTGGTTTGGGGGCTTGGTCTGCTTCCACAGACAGCTGGAGGCAGAACTGAGCCCAGGGAACCAGATTCTCATATTGAGTGAATGACACCACCATGCAGGATCCCCCTGCCCAGGATTGGGTGAGGGTATGCAAGCCCCTGGCCTGGTGCTCAGTCCCACACCTTGGCATAAGCCACGTGTTGGGTTTAGCTAGTTGCCAGTTATTATTTTGGTAAGTCTTGTCATCTTGCAATTCCATAGCTTTGCTGCAGGATCCAAAGGGGGGGCCAGCAGGAGGACAGAGGGGAGACCACAAGGAGAGAACAGGATGACAGAGACTCTGAATGAGGCCTAGGGTGAAACCACACAACATGGCAGCCCCGTTTTGGAGCTGTGAGTATCGTGTGCCAGTCTCACTCACAGGCCGTGAGGGAGAGAACCGATCAGGGTATGTATCGAGGAGAAAGGATGGCTTTGTGGGTCGGATCCATGATCTGGATGCTTCTCCCATCCTGAGCACATGCCTCCAGTTCCCATCTCTCAACCTTTACCTGACCCATGGACCTTGGACTATTTTTCAAAGTGACTTCAAAAAGGAATGAATTTCCTCAACTCTATCATAAAAGGGTGTTTACAAACACGATGCTGGCCCGGTTCGACGCAGCTGGGCCCACCAGAGATGGGCCTGGTACAAATCCAACCTGGGGTGGCATCTGGGTGGGAAATGTGGGCCCGGAACACAGCAGTCTCACAGTCCGTGACCAGCTGCCCCCCAGCCAGGCCTGAGCAGACAAACTGGACAGGGACATTTCTTCCCAGCCTGCGTTCCTCTTGGCTTGAGGGGTTGTCATGGCACCCAGCCATGACTGCCTGTATTAGGCAGCCATGGCTGCCCGTCATAGTGGGGGAGCAGGGTGAGGTGACGCTGGGACTGTGACTGAGCAACCGCATGTTGCTCCCTGCCCCCTCCCTCCCTGGCCGGTGGAGGCCGCGGGGACATTTGTTCCTGCAGCCGGAGCTCACCAGGGGGCGGGGGGAGTAATGGGGTAATTGCCTCAGGCCACACACAAGGAGGAGACCACATCAGCAGTGACAAACGGTACCACAGAGAGAAAACCCGGGGTGGGTTGGGGCAGGAACCTCCAATGAACGTTTTGCCCCAGCCTCTCAGAGTCTTAAAAAGGTATTCTCCTGCTTAAACCACTGGTGACCACAGTTCAGCTCTACGGTTGCTGGAAAACACATTTGCTCAGTGGATCTGCATGTACTAAAGTGCTAGCAGAATCCTCAGCTTTGAGGTTAGTTTCCCATGCTGGTCATTCCAGTCATGCTGTTTAAATGACATTGGCCCCACAGGCTTGCTTTAAGTTTGGGACACTAAGGAATCGACGGGACTCTCTTTGAGGCTGTAGGGACGATCTGCTGAAGCACAAAATATTGCCTGTTTCGGGGTCTCTAAAAATAGCAAGATGAACAGGAGGATCAGGCCTCAGGTCTAAAAACAGAGTGGTTCACATGCTGGCTGAAAGACACGCCTTTATTTTAACCCTCTGGAAAAATCAGAGCAGCGTAGGAATTTTTTTTTTCCTCCCCCCCCCTTCCAATTCAATTTGCAATTTCGGAATAATCATGAAAATGAGCCAGGTCGGCAAATATGTCATTGGGATTCTTGCAGTTCAGGTTGCAAAAGCAAGCGTTGATCCACATCATTTTCCAAGAAAATCCGGACCCATCCGGACACGCGAACCTCACTTCAATGGTCTTTGACTTGTATGGAGTGCAGCACCGGTCATCTGTGCAGACGCCGCAGTACTTGGGCCGGTACGCGGTTGTGCTTGCACAGCCGGATAAGGTGTAGTTCATGGGGTCCTCCGGCCTGTACACTGCTAAGCATTTCTTCCCAGGCTAGAAGGCGAAAGGAGCAAAGGAAAAGGAGTCAGGGATTCATTTTATTACTTGATACTGGCTGAGATTGCCAACCTAGTCCCCTTCCCAGCATGTCCCTTACACTGGCCGTAGGGTTCGACTGCTACGTTCTGTTGGGAATGTAGCAGTCGAACTCCAATCTAGTCCATCCCCCTGCCATGAAGCAGAATTCTCAGCACTTACAGAAGGAATGGGGAACCTCTAGCCCAGGATCCAAATGCAGCCTGTGGCTAATTTTTATTGGGCTCCTGTACAGGTTGAGGATGGGAAAATCAGAACTGGATTAATCCAATTCACCCAATTTTTTTGTTGCTTCAGATTGCTTTGGATTAGTCTAATTCACCCCATTTTTTGGGTTGCTTTGGATTGCTTCAGATTAATCCGATTTTGATTGCTTCAGATTAATCTAACTCTGGCATAAGAACCGATACACCTTGCATTGCCCATTGAAATTAATAGGTTCCGTTGCCCATTGAAGTCAATGGGGGTGGGGGTGGAATACAAACCAATTCGAGTTCGGTAGCCCCAAGTCCTGACAGGCTGAGCACAACATAAGGGAGAAGAGCAGGAGGCAGATCCCGGATCTGGATCCTCTTCTTCCTGAGTGCACAATGAGTGTGCCCCAATTTCTACGAAGCCCTCAGAGCTTGTACTCATTTTCAAAGTGGCCTCGAGGAGGGAAAAGTTTGCCCAACCCAACCTATCCCATCCTTAAGAGAGGTCTGTCTCGCTTATTTTTAAAGGCCTCTGCCAACCTCCCTGGGTAACTGCCCTGGTAGGTAGAAAACTATTTTTTTTTGGAGTGGAATCAAAAAAGATGACATCCCGCTGAAGTCCGTGTTCGGCCTGTGCAGCTCTCAGGCAGCTCCCAATCATATTAATAAACAGCAGGGCCCTGAGCCAAAGACGGGGCTGTGATTTGCGGATTTCCCGCAGACACCCCCCCCCTAGAATCTCCTGCCCTCCTTCTCTCAGCCCAGAATATCCAGCCTGTGCTGGGGAGACGCGAGGTGGGAGATTCCACGGGCGCAGGGGGATGGGGGGGGGAGTCAGGCTGTGTCAGCTGGGGGGGTTGCCAGGGCTTGCCTCCCCCCCCCCGAGCTTGGTAAATCACCTGACCCGGTAGTGGCGGCGGCAGCAGCTCCACATCCAACTCCTGGCCACTTTCTGACCCCTTTCATGTGGCCTCTCAGGGCGCCGCAGCTGAAGGACATCGTCTGGTTGCGCCGGTCTGGGAGGCCCCATTGGGAGAGGCCAGGAGCCAGATGGGGAGTGCGCTGAAAGGAGCTGCTGCTGCCGAAGCCTCTACCGGGGCAGTTGATTGACCAGGCTGGGGAGGGGGGTGGGAGGCAAGCCCTGGCCGCCCCCTCATCCCCCACCCACCCAACGCAGTCGTGCCCAGTGCGCAGTGAGGCGCAGAACTGGGCCCTGAGCCGTCCCGACTCCTGCAGAATATTTTTTAAAAATCAGGGCCCTGATAAGCAGGCAGCCCCCTGCCTGTATTTCATGTGCTTGCAGCAGCTTCCCCCAGTGGCAATAGCGATCTCCCTCCCTGGGGCCGCCTCTCAGCTGAGAGGTGTGAGAAGCTCTCCCTCCCCCTTGCAGTCTCCCTCCCTGCCTCTCAGCTGAGAGGCTGCGGGGAAGGAGATCTCTAGTGCGCCTCTCAACTGAGCGGGAGATTGCTGCCACTCCTGCCTCTCAGCTGGCTGGGCGCACTAAGCGGGACTCTGGATGAGGTTGTAGGCAAGCCTAATGGAGGAGATGTTGACAATTGGCACCCACTAACCCTGATTGGCCCACACGGAGGGCCCGCGATGTCCTTGCCCTCTGCCGTGAGTGGAGGGACTGTGGTGACCACGTGGAGGCCACATGGCAGATGTCTAATAGACGGGCGTGTGGGAACACGCTTGGGGAAGGCTAATGCGGGCTATGGTCTCATTTGATTCCACCCTTTGAGTCAAAGCCTTCAAGAAGGTGGCAACGTTAGTGACCCGTTCGTGGCCAGTCAGTAACCAGAGAGCCTAGAAACACAAACCGAGCCCCACCTTAATGTGCGTAGTTATATCCACCTCACACGGCCGCATGTTGCAGAGGCGACTCTCTTTCATGAGCTGACAGCGATCGTTGTCGTTGGAAATCCTCGTGGATATCCCCAGCCCACAGGTTTTGGAGCAGGGGCTCCAAGAGGAGGTGTGAATGATGCAGTTCTTCTGCCAAGATTCATTCTCTCCACCATAAACTGCAACGCAAAAGACGCTCATTAATTGGGCATTCGCCTGCAAAAAGCTTCCTTGCATCATTTCAAGCAAACAGAAATGACTCTGTCCCCCCTCCAACTTGCCCAGGCTGTGTTTTAGGCCCTCTCTTCTTGACTCCTCTCTGATTGTAAGCTCTCTGGGGCACAGTCCTACAATGATTCTGGTTTTAGGAAACTATTTAGATAGGAAGATTCTGGTTTTAGAGAATTGTAGAGTTGGAAGGGACCATGGGGTGTTAACAGACGTGACGCTGGCCCAGTTCGACCCGACTGTATGTTTGTTCTGGGTCAGCCAGACGTGGGCCTGGAACAAACCTTGCCCGGGGTGGTGGCTGGGCCCACAAGCCAGGCTCAGCAGCCACCCAGGTGGGCCAAACTAGACAGAACCAGGCATGGGAGGTTGCCATGGCACCTAGCCATGGCTGCCCGCAATAGGCAGTCATGGCTACCCGTCATGGCAGGGATTGGGGAGCACAACGATGTAGCCGGGTGGCCACATGTTGCTCCTCGCTGTGGGAGGCCGTGGGAATGTTTGTTCCTGTGAGCGGAGCTCGCCCAACTGGGGGAAAGTCTCCCCTCCCCCGCGTGGGGGAGACGTCGTGGGAGACGTCTGTTAACACCCCTTGAGGGGGATCTAGTCCAACCCCCTGATTGGATGCAGGATGACTACAGCTACAATATCCCCAACAGATGACCGTCCAGACTCATTTTTAAAACGTCCAGCCATAATGAACCCATAACCTCCAAGGCAACTGTGTACATAGAATTACCACTAGGGCTGAAACAAAGAGTACATTCACTATTTTAGATTATTATTCACATTTTCAGGATCATTCTCCTAATAATATATCTGCACCCAAAACGATTATTCACGTATTCACTCATCCGAATATTTCAACTCGGTTTTTTCATTTTATTTTGATATTTTGTTTTGGTTTTTCCATTCCTTTTGGTTACTGCATTTTTGGCACGATGGTACATGCACAATAACCTTAAAAACCAAAATAAGATACTAGAACAAAACAAAATCAAATCAACAAAATGGAATATTCAAAACCGGTATTCAGAGAACCAGGAACAAACAGCAGCCACACTCTGCTTCAGCAGAATCAAAATGAATAGGGCATATTTGTTTTGTTTTGCCAAATATTAATTTTGGTTTTAGTTGCCACGTGTCCAGGCTCTGGGTGGATGCTGTATTCCCCTAGGTTATTGGGCACACTGGGCACTACATCAGAAAGGGGGCAGGGCAAAGATGCTCTTCTGTCCCCTTTTCCAAAATGGCTTCATCCCGTCAGAGAGGTGGCTATGAATGTCCCTGGCCAAATGACAGCATCCACTAGAGCAGCTGATGGCAGGGCTGAAATGAGAATCAATTTGATTCTCACGGGAATCTCCTGAGAATCGTGAAACATTAGTGGGATTCTTGTTAATGTTTCGAGATTCTCACAAGATTCTCACTAAAAAAAGTCGTTCTGCGCATGCACAGGCTTTCCTAAAAGGGGCAGCTGTTCTATACATGCACAATGGCCACCACGCATACCAAGAATGGTGGACCTTTTCCAAAATGGCAGCGATACGGCCAGTGCCATTTTGGAAAAGGACTTAGCATGCGCAGAATGACCGCAGCGGCTGTTCTGCGCATGCATGGTTCTTTTTTGTTTTTTTAAAATCACTGGGGAAAAAAATCTCAGCGAGAAATTGTTGAGATTGGGGCTTTTCTCGGTTCTCATTTTTTTCTCGATTCTCGAATCTCATCAAGAAGAAAAATGAGATTGAGTTTCAGCCCTACTGGTGAGGAATGGCCAATATTTATTTATTTATTTATTTATTTTAAAATTTTACTACCCCGCCCCTCGCGTCACAGGCATCTTGGGGCGGCTTACAATTATAACTGGATAAAAACAACAAGAAGGCTAAAAAATAACTCATGATAAGGAAGATTAAAATATTTAGCTCAATCTGGACAGGCAGATGCTTTAGTTCAGGAGGTTCTGGGCTGGTTCTCTGGAAACAAGGGCATATTTTTACACCCACATACATACTGTACCTGCGGAGGAGATGTGCCGTGGAGATGTCTTCCTGATCTTCTTTGAATCATCACAAATCCACTGTTCGCAGCATTTGCCCGCCATTTTGATTTGCTTGGGGTTGGTGCACCAGATAAGCGGAGGCCGAGAATTTGTGCACATCGGGATACAGCCCACGGCACCATTAACGCAAGTGCAATTGTACTTGCAATTGGGCTGGAAGGTTTCTCCGTTCTTGTACCTGACCCCATTCAGGATGCAGCCCACGCCAACAACTTCTACACAGAAGAAGGAAAAAAACAAAAGCAAAAAGAATCATGGAAATCGCAAAGAAGAATATGCCCATCATACAATTAGATTTAACAAAGCTAAATGCAAAGTATTGCATACAGGGACCAAAAAACAAAAGCAGAAAATGGGGGACTAACTGGCTAAGCAGTAGGACGGAGAGAAGAAACTAGGAGTTACGGTGGACCCTAGCATGAGTAAAAAATGTTAGGAGATATCCAGTTGAGGAGATTGCAGGTATTGAGGCCCTCCATGTGCGGTTTGATTTGCCTGGGGCAAGCTAGGGGTGCTTCTGGTATACCGAGCCCCTTCCTGTCCAGCAGCATTCCTTACCGCTCTAGCAGAGCTGGCCTCAGAGGTGGAGTTGGGCTCCTCCAGGACTTTGGTCCTGGGGGACTTCAACATTTATGCCGATGCCGGCCTTGTAGGAGTGGAGCAAGAATTCATGGCCGCCATGGCAACTATGGATTTGTCCCAGGAGGTCACCTGCCCTACCCACGTGGGGGGCATAATCTTGACCTGATTTTCGGTTCGGGCCTTGAGGTGGAGGTTAGGGCTGTGCCCTTGTCATGGACAGACCATTATCTCCTTCAGGCCAGTCTCTCAGTGCACCCCCTCCAGAAGGGGAATGGGCCAGTTAGGATGGTCCGCCCTCGGAGGCTGATGGAACCTCAGCAGTTCCAAGAGGTCCTGAGGGAGTTCCTGGATGGTCACTCTGTCAATGAACTGGTCCAGCATTGGAACAGCTTGCTGGAGGAGGCCATTGACAGGGTGGCTCCGAGACGCCCTCTGCCCCGTCACCACAGGGTCCCTTGCTTCACCGAGAGGTTGCGGTGTATGAAGCGAGTAGGCAGGAGGCTGGAGCAACGCTGGCGTCGGACTCGATCTGACTCCGACTGGCTTCTCCATAGGGCCCATTTGTGGTCCTGTGGTGAGGCTGTGAGGACAGCAAGGAAGGAGTTTCTTGCTGCCCTCATAGCATCCATGAAGTCACGTCCGGTGGAGCTGTTTCATGTGGTGCGGGGGCTGGTCAATCCAGCCTCCCTCCGCCTGAACGGGGACTTGTCCCAGGCCCGCTGTGAGGAGTTTGTCACCTACTTTGCAGACAAGATCGCTCAGATTCAGAGTAAGTTTGATGCTAGATTAGGGGCAGTAGGTGGAGAGCACAAGGTGATGGAGGCCCCGTCTGGTCCAACTTTATGGGGGGAGTTTTAGGAAGTGACGCCAGCTGATGCGGTGGATGTCTTCGGGTCTGTGAGAGCCACCTGTTGTGAACTTGATCCGTGCCCGTCCTGGTTGGTGAAAGCCTCCAGGGAGATGTTGGGGACGGTGCTGGCGAGGGTGGTCAATGCATCCCTGCAGCAGGGGGGGTTGTCGCCTAGCCTCGAGGAGGCTGTGGTGTGCCCCCTGCTGAAGAAACCATCATTGAATGTGGATGCACTCGCCAGCTACCGACCGGTCTCTAACCTTCCCTTTTTAGGGAAGGTTATTGAGCAGGTGGTGGCAATCCAGCTCCGGGTGCATCTAGACAGCATCGGTTTCCTGGACCCTTTTCAATCTGGGTTCTGCCCCGGCTATGGCACTGAGACGGCATTGGTGGCCTTGGTCAACGATCTCCACCGGGAGATGGATGCAGGATGTTCAACACTTCTCATCTTGCTAGATCTCTTGGCCGCTTTTGACACCGTGGACCATGGGCTGCTGTTGAGACGGCTGCGTGACCTGGGGGGTCTGGACGGGACTGTTCTTGAATGGTTCCGCTCATTCTTCTTGGGGAGAAGCCAGC
>QEPC01010552.1:7078264-7097778 GCA_003113815.1 Sphenodon punctatus | reverse complement strand
TTCTCTGTGGCCGCGCCGCGCCTTTGGAACTCCCTCCCGGAGGAAGCTCGGCTGGCCCCAAGTCTTTTGACATTCTGGCGAATTTGCAAAACCTGGCTGTTCGCCCAGACCTTTGGGGAGAGGGGTTGGGGGGGGTGGGTTATCCCCCTCCACCCTTATTTATTGTATTAATTCTTTTTATGTTCCCTAGTCGTGTTTTATGAGTGTTTTAAAATGTTTTATAACTGTATTTTTATTTTTATTTTAGTCTGTTAGCTGCCCCGAGCTGTTTCAGGAGGGGTGGGGTATAAATGTGATTAAATAAATAATAAATAAATGTGATGTCATCACAAGAGAGGCAAACACCCTTAGGGGCTGCAGTAGCAGGTGTGTCCTAGCTGTGGGTCATGCTGGCCCAGTTCAGCCCGCTTTGGCCTGATTGGGCCAGCGTGATGCCTGAATGTTTGTTCTAGGCCTGCCAGATATGGGCCCGAAACAAACCCTGCCTGGGGTGGCGTCTGGGTTTAAAATGTGGGTCCGGAACAAAACGGGCCAACAGTTCACGCCCAGCTGCAGCCCAGAGGGGCGAGAGCAGGTGAACGTGTGTTCCCGGTCCCAGCTCGTCTAGGTGTGGGGGGTTGCTATGGTGGCCAACCATTGCTGCCCGTCATGGCGGGGGGGGGCAACACCAGGAGTGTGGGGCATGGCTGAGCGACTGCATGTTGCCCCCCGTCCCCCCCTTGGCTGGGGGAGGCTGCAGGAACGCGTGTTCCCATGGCCAGAGCTGACCCAGCTGGCGGAAACCCTCCCCACCCTCAGGTGGGTTGACGGCGGCGCCATCACATCTGTAAGTACCCCAAGGCACGGGAGGTGGTGAGGACGCTTTATTTGGCGCTGGTGACACCCCACCTAGAATACCGTGTTCAGGTTGGGGCTCCGCACTTCAAGAAAGATGTAGACAAATTGAAGAAAACGGAGAGGAAAGCAAAACTAAGAAGATAAAGTGGCTTGAGGGCAAACGGTATGAGGAAAGGCTGAAAGAATGGGGTGTGTTCAGCCTAGAGAAGAGTAAGAAGGGGAGGGGCAGCATAGCAGTTCTCAAATATCTAAAAGGATGCGCAGGGAAAGTGGTGGAATTTCCTTCCTGGGATGGACAAGCAGCGGTCTGCGGTGCTATAGGCAGAGGATATCCTGCCTTGGAACGGGGGTTCGGCTTTGATAACCCTCGAGGTCTCTTCCGACTCTGGAAACTTTACCCCTGTCAGTCTCTGGAGTTTTCCACAGTTTTAGGTGGCGGCAATTTCTTTGTGATCTGCTTCCAAAACAAGGCGAGTGTCAATCTATATTCTGTCCTGGACCCACTACCAAAACAGTAGAACACGTCATAATCTTCAATCATTTTAATCTTCAGAGGGGCAGAAATGCTATTGCTCCCATTTTACAGATGGACCCCACAGGCACATCTGTGCTCTCTTCCCCCTGAGCTCACTTTTTCAGTGATTTAGGGCAGGGACTAGATCTGGGAATTGGGTCATATACAAAACCAGCCGAGGGCCAGTATGGACCATGAGCCTGGGGCTTCCCACACCTTCTCCAAGATGTTTTGTGGTGGGGTAGGGTGCTGAATTGAGAGTCTTCTTAGCCACTGGACCATCCTTCCTTTCTTGGCGGACAAGAGAGAAAGTAGTTAAGATGGTAACTTCTATTGGACCAGCTTCTGTTTAGTGAGTGTGGATCACAAAGCTCTTCTTCAGGCAGGTAGACGTTCTCTGTAGGGGAGTGCATGCAAGTCTTTGAGAGATAGCGAGGACTTCTTCAGGCAGGGAGCCGAAAGATGATGCCCACTCACCAGAGAGATCATCTTCAATCCTTTCTCTTGAACTCAAGACCAACGTGGCTACGCCACTCCAAGCAGCCTTCACTAGGTGTAGTTCTGGGTCCTTATCACAGCACAACCTGGGTCAACAACCCAGGCTTGCTCCTTCCAGGGGCCACATAGTGGCCCACATTTTCATCAGGGTAGAGTGTGGGGGGCGGTCTCACTCACTCCCAGCAGGGCCCCAAACACAGCCACTTTTAGGGCCCCATTAAGGGTGCCCCCGATTGAGGAGGGGCCATGAAGGCCCCCACATTCTATCGTTGCCTGGACCCCTGCAAATTCTAACGCCAGCCCTGGTTTAGCCATAAACTCACTCATTATCTCGGAGGGTATGTTTGCCTCACGCAGCCTCATTTCTTGCAGATTTCAGAGTCTGGAAGAAAAGAAACTAGTGCAGGGGGGTGGGGGGGTCAAATGTTTCCCCTCCACTACCGGAAGTCAGACGGCCGCCATTTGAAACAGCAGCCGCTAGCAAACTAGCGCATCTTGGAGATGCTGCTTTGCAAAAGCCACATAATCAAGGTTTCACAAGGCAGCATCTCCAAGAAGCGCCCGACTTCTGGTAGCAGCCGGGGAACATCTAAAACCCGCCGCGCTAGTTTCTTTTCTTCCGGACTCTGAAATCTGCAAGAAATGAGGCTGCTTGAGGCTCGTCTAAAAACAGCTTGACAGAGTAGCTCCCCCTTTAAAAGCACAAATTGGACGCTTGGAGTTCACCGAGGCTCATGCAAATAATTAGCTTAAATCTGCTAGGTAGCCACCCACCTTTGGGATTTAGAATTGAGGTTCGTGTTCCCATTACAAACACGGAAGCAGCTACTGGATCATCCCCACAATTCTCCCTCTTGCCCTATTGATGCTGTAGAGTTCGGGGCTCTTACTGTAGGGCTTGGTTGTATTTTATTTTTAAAAGACTGCAATACATTTTTTTTTAAATCCCCACGCAGAGAACGAGAGACTCTCTGGCTTCTAAAACATTTTGCATGGCTCGAACGCAAAGAAATCTCTCTCAAAGGGTCCGGGAACTGTTCAGACAACGCGAAGCCAAATGTTGAGTTGGCAATGAAATCCGAAACGGAGCAGGCAGCGCAAGCAATGGGCCGGCGTCGCTTTAAACGCAACCTTGGGGTGGAAAACTAAAGCCGCGATGTCGGGTTTAGTCACACGGTGGCGCTGTGTTAGAGAGTGTGGCTTTGGGCCCCTTTTACACTTCTCGCATTGCTGAAAGCATCCTTCCATTGGCATGATTACACATCTTTAATGATGGCTGAAGAGGAGCCTAAATCAAAGAAACGCTGCTCAACATTTGGGGAAACATTCCCCCACCCCGGGCCACTTTGAAACTGAATACAAGTGGTGTGGGCAGGATAGGAGTTTGTGGGGTACGCCGGGGTGCACTCAGGATGGCAGCAGGAACAGGAATGTCGAGAACATCGATCTGTGCCACGGAGTCATCTCCTCTCCTTAGGAATCCACCCTCCTCTCGGTTCCCTTCCCCTGAACTCAGATTCCATGGATCAGATTCAGGACTTGGGAAATCCCATCGTTCAAGGCCACCCAGTGAGTTTGTGGCTAAACCAGGATTTGAATCCTGAGTCCTTGGGGGAAGGGGGAGGATTAAATAATGAATTCACTGAATAAGGAAAAGGCCTCCTTAAAGGTGGCGGCGGTGGCCGGGAGCACTTTTCACCACCTCCATCTGGTCAGAAGACTGCGGCCTTTTCTTGCCAACACCGATCTGGCCACCGCCATCCGTGCTACTGTCACCTCGAGGCTCGATTCCTGCAGCGCGCTGTACGTGGAGCTGCCCTTGGCCACTGTTCAGAAGCTGCAGCTGGTGCAGAATGTGGCAGCCCGGTTCCTTTCAGGGATAGGTCGCCGGGAGCACGGTACACCGGTGCTTCAAAGTCTGCACTGCCGGCCTATAGCTTTCTGGGCACAATTCAACATGCTGGTTTTGCCCTTTAAAGCCCTACATGGTCTGGGTCCCATAAATCTGAAGGACCGCCTGTCCTACCATGCCACATTGCAGCCGCTGCGGTCGGCCAGGGAGCACCGTCTTGCAGTTTACATCTATTACCATTCTCCGTGGGATGGGGGTGCGCAGCAGGAGGAGGACGACGTTCTCGGTTGCTGCCCTGGTTTTGTGGAACTCCCTTCCCAAGGACGTTTTCTTGAGCCCAAGCCTCGGTAACTTCTGGAAGCGGTCTCGACACTTTTTATTTGAAAAAGCATTTGGCAGGCAGGGCTAGGGGTGGGTGGGTTCTTTGGGTAAGGTTGTGGGAGCGGGTGGGAATTTTTATTGTTTGAATTTTATTGGTGTTTTTATGCAGTGTAAGCTGCTCTGAGCCTCTATAGGAAGGGCAGGATATAAATCTGAATAAATAAATAAAATAAATAAATAAATAGACACAGGACCTCAAGTAGCTGCTGGCAGAACAAGCCAGCCACAGGCATCTGCTAGCAAGCCAAGAAATCCCAACTGTATTTTCCACACAGGAGCGTAGCTACCATGGGGTGAGGGAGTTCAGTTGAACCGGGCCCTGAACTCTGGGGGGGCCTTTTGCAAATGGGCCTGAGCACCTGCTGAGCACTAACATTTTCAGAGGGGAAGAGAACGGGACCAGTCTATACACGCACGCACACACTCCTCCACTCACTCTGAAAATTTCTTAGTGGCACTCAGGCTGCTCACAAAGGAGCCCGCTAGGAAGGAAGTGTTCAGAGTGGGTGGGTGTGGGGGGTGGAATGCTGGCTCTGACTGTTTCCTTACTGGCAGGGTGGCACTGGCTACTGCTCCAGGGGGGTGGGGGGAGCTGCGGCAGAACTGCCCTCATGGGTAAGCTTGCCCCCAACCTGGAGTCCCCTCCCCGTTGCCCCAGCCTCCAGCCATGCTATGCCGGTGTCTCCACACCCTGGAATGCCAACTGAGCAGCAACAGCAGGGAATGCAGCTGTGCGGGACTGGGCAGGCTAGTGTCCCCAAATGTTGTATCATTCCTGCCGGTGGTCAGGATTAGCTCAAGGATCAAGTCTAAGCGGGCTTGAGAACCAGCAAGCCCTCTCGGGGGGACGGGGGGGCAGTCCATACAGTACGTTATGTAAGGGGGTGGGGGGAGATAGCAACGTTTGGCAATTTGTGACAATGGGGAAAGGCGATATTAGTCATAACACATCATCACAATCCATTCTTGTTATTCCTTTTTCAATGACACGTAGCCTCGTGGGCAAGGTGCTGGGTCTGGAAAACTGGGACTCAAACTGTGCCTTGGGCCACTTTCGTACGTTACCGGGGAGGCAGGAAAACATCCGTGATGGCAGCTGTATTCAAACAGGAATTTGCACACGTGAGAATGCACGATTTATCCATTTAAATGTATATGCCGCCCTTCCCTGAGGCTTAGGGCAGCTTGCAATCCATAAAAACATTTAAACTAATACAAAAAGCCCTAAAACCCCACTTTCCTATCCAACCCCCTCTCACACCCTTGCCCCAAACCCACCCACCACACCCACCCCAAGCCCCTATTCCCGCCTGCCAAACGCCCTTCTCAATAAGAAAAGTCTTTGGAAGACACTTCGGCTTGAATGAATCTCTGGGGGAACGGAGTTCCAAAGAACTGGGGCAGCAACGGAGAAGGCTTCCCCCCCGCAAGCCCTTGTCGTATGAATAAGGGTAACGGATGGTACCCACAGGGAGGCACTCCCCAATCCCGGCCGATTGCAGGCGCTGCAATTAGGGGTGGGACTCCAGGCGAATTATCAGTTACCGGTTTTATCGGTATACCTATAAATCTGATATCCGATTTATCGGTATTGGCATATCCGTTTTTTAACATTGCCGATTTTTCAGATCTTTAACATTGCAGCCATTGTTAATATAGCCACGATGTTAAAGATCCGAAAAATCGGTAATGTTAAAAAACTGATACGCCAATACCGATAATTATCGGTATTATCGGATTAATCCGATACCGATAGTCCCAGCCCTAGCAACAGTACAGGGAAGGACAGGCCATCTTTCAGGTATGTGGGGCCCAGATGGTTTAGGGCTTTAAAAAGTCAAAACCAGCACCTTGAATTGTGCCCAGAAAGCTATAAAGAGCCAGTGTCAAAGCTACCTTAGCGGACTCGGTCATTCGTGAGTGTTTGCGCAGGATAAAAGCAGAACAGCCAATTCTCACGTGTGCTAAGTCCTGTGAGCATAGAGCCGTGATCGCATTCCCTACCTCCGCGGTACCATGTGCTAGTGGCCAGAGCCATCAACTCACTGGGTGGCCTTGGACCAGTCACGCTCTCTCAGTTTTCGACTTCTCCAACTGTAAAATGGGAACGTATGTATCCCTGTTTCTCCTCTCCTCCCATGTCCACCCTAGTCTATAAAACCCTAGTGGGCAGGGGCCTGTCTCTATAACTGTTTTGTTTAGCATAAACAATACATTTCTACGCTTGACAACTGAAGAGAGATTGCTCTTGAATCTAATAAATAGGGTCATACATAATTAACTACTATTAAAAATATGAGTGTGTGTGCATAGGGGGCTGCGATGAGCATGACACACTTTCTGGAGGGGGTGTTTGTAGCCGGCGACAATCAGTGAAAAGGGGCAGGTTGGGTGTTATATGGACAGTCCTTGGGAGACTAAAGTTAATGACCAAATGAATTAAGATTATTATGAATTATTTATTTGTACCAGCAATGCGCCTGCTGCTGCACAGTCATGATTTTCAAGACATGTCCTGGCCGTCAGGGGCTTATAATCTAAGATAGACAAGGGGGAGGGGAACCTAGGGAGAGACAGAAAAACATACGTTCCCATTTTACAGATGGGAATGGAGGCTGAGAGAGAGGGTGTTAGTAAATGGGCAGCTGGCGCGCAGGCTACACATCCCAGGGAGGAGGGCCACCTCCAGCCGGGAGGAATGGAATGGAATAAACGTTCCCATGGACTGACTGGACAAGGGGACTGGGATGAGATGGGAGGCCAGTTGGCTCTGCCCCCATTCGGCAGTCAGCACTTCAGACCCTGCCCTACCCCCACCCCCATGATGGGCAGTCATGGCGGTCAGTAATGGGTGGCCAGGCATGATAACCCCTACGTTGAGGTGACAGCGTAAACACACACACTTCCCCACTATGGCCCACCTTTGCGGCTGTTGGCCCGGTTCCTTCCAGGCCCACGTTCCTGGGCAGCCACCTACCCAGTTGGGGCCTGTAGCAGGCTGACATCTGGCAGCCGCTAACAGACACGTGGGTTAGGCTCCAGCCCAGGCAGGTCATAGAGGACCAGCATCATGTCTACTAACACCCACAGCCACTTGCCAAAAGCCACCCAGTGAATTCATGGAATTTGATTCCTGGTCTCTCGGGTCCAAGTCCAACACCTTAGCCACTGGACTACACTAGCTGTCAAACTGGTGAGAGCTGCCCATTCCACGTAGCTAAGTCAAAAAGATAGGTACGTCACTTACGTGCACATACTCCTATTTCGTACCTAGGTCTGTCTCTGCTGTAGTCACAGTACAGGCCCCTGTGGAAGTCACAGGTATCTGCCTCCGTGCAGTTCTCCCCAATCTGCTTGGCACATGTCTTGCAACACTCGCAGCCGTCCGTGATCAGGCTGACTCCAGGTGGGCACCAAGGTGGCATCTTGGGACACTCGCATGGCCACTTACAGTACTGGGTGCGGGTGTAGACCTCGGTCACAGCAAAGGTAGCAGGGGGCATAGTGGTGGAATTCTGGGAAATGGCCTTTGAGAGAACAAAAACACAAACAAGTAAAGCTTCAAGCTTGGAAGTCATTCATCAGCGTCGTTGGAAACACCCTTTAATTAATTCAAAATCAAAGGTTGTCTTTAGACATAACATCAATGAGTGTCTGAATGTGTGTTTTGACCTTGATATGAACAGCGGTTTGGCCCTGTGTTCACCATGTGGCGCTGCTTAGACACACAGCCCATCGTGGGGCAAACCGGTGTTTTGTTCGCCACCCGCTCTCAGCACACAAGCGCTGCCACCTCATTCCCCATGTTGTACCTACTAACACACCACGGGATAACATTAGACATAGCGTTGGCCACATTTTCAGCCAGAACACGCAAATTGTCCTTGTGATGCAATGGCGGTCACACTGCATGTTCAAATTGGTGTTGGGATCGTTATGGTGCTTACACACAACAGCCAAACATGTGCTTTTGGGTTTTGACACCCGATCTTTGTTATGTCTAGACACCCAAAGGGAATGGAAAGGAATGAAGGGTTAAATGCCAAAAGGGCTAAGTGAGCAAAGTTTGTCCGAAGAACAACCAGGTCCCCAAAGCTTCCTAGACTAGGTCAGACATATCCGGCATCCTCACATTCAATTAACCAACCACACAAACTCCAAGAAACATTGGCTCTAGTAATTCGAATGAGTTCAACTCGTAAAGAAAAAGTTCACGGTCCAAATTGAGTTGAGACCAGCTTATTCTGCAGTATTAGAACACAAGACGCGTCGGTGACATGCAAGGTCAGACCAATGGTCCATCAAGCCCAACATCCTGTCTCCAACAGTGGCCATTCTTGGTTGCTTTAGAGAAGTACCCAACAGGTCATCATGGGGTGATCCATTCCCTGCTGTTCACGCCCAGCTCCCAACTGTCAGCGGTTACATTCCCAACACATGAAACATGTTATGTCCCCCAACCCATACTCCTATTTGTATAGAAGTTGGTGTCCCAATGAGTGAGGTCTCCGGCTCAGCTCCCATCCTCGGCCTTCTGCACCCACTTGGGCTCAAGGGAAGCTGAGGCGGAGTCAGCTCTAGGAGACGTGTGGAGGAGAGAGTAGAGCTGGAGACCCAGGGGCATTTTCAGCCTTCTGCTTTGGTCCCACCGCTACCACCTGAGGCCACCCAAATGCTTCTTTCATTCAGGAGAGAAGCAGTGCCCTAGCATGAATGAAGGCGGCGGCAGTTCTCAATTTTTTAAACCATGCCCTCCCTTGTAGGGTTTGTGACGGTCTCTCTCTCTCACACACACACACACACACACACACACACCTTGATACCTGTCTCTCTCCCCCAACCCTCTGTTCTGTGGCTTCCATCTCTCTCCTCGTTCTCCAAATCTCTCTCCTTTCCTACCCCACCATTTTGGAAGCTCTCCCTGGGTCAGTCAGAGTGGGTCTAGGAGACTGCCAGCTGTGGTCCTTCTCACACCTCACCACACCACCTTCCACATCCCTCCTATGGGGGATGGACCAATGATGACTTGCGGCACTGGGTTGTTGTGAAGGTAAACTAGATAAGGTCTGTAATTTGAATATTGATAAATAACAATGACCAAGAGTCAAATAATTAGGTCATTACCGTATTCAGTACAGAGCCTGCACCACCACCTCCTCTCTCAGATCACCATGGCATGGAGGGAATATATAGGCTAAAGATCTGGGATACAGGAAACATAAGCCTAGGAAGCCATGGATCAGCAAAGACATCATAACCAGAGACTAGAGCTGAAACCATAGGTGACTCGTGGGTGAGGTTTTCAGAAGCTCTACACAACCCCGGTCTATGGCCCTTGCTATTGACAATTACCAGTCACCTATGGCTGAAACGAGTACCTGATTTGGTACCCATGAGTAATAATCACATTTTCAGGTACCATTTTAGGTACCTGAATCAACCCGATACTGACTGAGCACTGGAAAACCCAAAATTATGGCTACTGGTTTCTCGAGCAGCTCCCTTGGTCTTCTGGGGTTGCCTTCTTGGGAGGTCCCCTGTGTTAAGCGGGGTCATTCTCTGTGACCGGGCTGTGTCTTTGGAACTCCCTCCCAGAGGAAGCTTGCCTGGCCCCAAGCGTTTTGACATTCCGGCGGGCTTGTAAAACCTGGCTGTTCGCCCAGGCCTTTGGGGAGGGGGGGTTAGGGTTTTTCTCTCTCCCCTTACCTTTTTACTTTTATTTTTTTATTTTTTTACCCTGTTTTGGTTTTTAAATTGTTGGATTTTTAAATTCTATTTCCCCCTCCCTCCCCCCAAATGTTGTGTTATTAAATTGTACGTCGCCACGGGATGTCACTGACATGGGGGGCGACTAACAAATGTAAAAAATAAATACATAAAGTAAATATGTACCTGAAATTCGCCGAAAAACTAAAATACCTGAAGAATTTTCCAAAATCCGGGACGAAAAGTTGAAAAATCAGGACGAAACCAGTATCTAGGTATACTGGTTTGTCGTTATTTTAACATTTTAATATTTCAGGTACCCCATAAAAAAAACTGGCTCCGGTAACAAAAATACCCAAAAGTTTGAGTAGTATTTGAGTACCAGAAATTTGTTGGACAGAACCTCGATTGGTGTCAGTGGGGAAAACACAGTGAACAGGGGTCTCTGGCCATAACCTTTGCAAACTGGAAACAGAAAACTACACAGGACATATATAAATCGCTGTCAGCGGAAATTCACTTAAGACGGGCCCCGAATACTTTCCTAGAAGGACAGAGTGCAGTTGCTGAGTTGATCCCAAATGTAAAAGATGGACACAGAGCAATTCTGATGATATCTGTTATTAGGGATGGGCAGAAGGCACCTTACTATTTTAGTTTTTACAAAATCCCCTTAGTTTGGGGGGGAAGGTTCGTAAATGACCCCAGGGATTTCAAGGGGTTTCCCCCCCAATTTTTCATTAAAATATTTTTTTGGAACAATCGCTGTGCTGCCATTTTGGAAAAGGGCGCGTGCGCACAGAATGATCCAGTGGCCATTTTTATGCATGCGCATTTTAAAAAATAATAATTTAAAATTAAAACATTTTAAATTTAAAAATGCAAGAATAATCAATGCAAAACGGTTGCCAGGCTGCCCATTCTGTGCATGCGCACCCTTTTCAAAAATGGCGCTGGCGCCATCGACACCATTTTGGGAAAGGGAACGTACATGTAATAAGTACACAGGCCTACTCCTACAGTGACACTTTTTTTGCCACCCGAACGCGATCCGAACTGACCGAACTGTTCGGTCATTTCGACGTTCGGAATTGAGTTCGGTTTGGTCAGTTCGTGTTCGGATTTGGGTTCAGTCGTCCGAACAGGCCGAGTTCGGGCCGAACTCCGAACTTCTGAACCGCGTTCACCCATCCCTAGTTAAAGTAGGCAGAGAAGAGTGTAGCCAGGAAAGAAGGCTACACTGGCTCCAGAGAGACCAGATTCAAATCCCATCCTAGTCATGAACTTGGCTTTGGGCAAGTATTAAGTAACACTCTCTTAGCCTCAGTTCCCCATCTGTAAAATGGAAATAATAATCACAGCATTGCAAGGATGAGCTAGATAAGGAGTTTAAACCACTTTGAACACTGAAATTACTATATAGATGAGAAATAATAATATTAACAGTCAAGGAAGGTGGCTGTAGATGGATTGTGGGATGTTTTAGAAGACAAAGTTTCTGGAAAATGCAACCATGGATAGTAGAGAGCTCAAATACAGAGAACAGTAAGGCACGGCCCAGGCAACTCAACAGAAGAATGTTTCAGGAAGTCCAAAATCAGTTTTGAACAGTATGATGTGGTAGCGGACAGAGGGTCAAGTCTGACGTAAGCTGATGACTAGGGGAGGAAAAGGAGGACACATATTCTTCTTTTGCAAAGGGAGGTAGCTAGTGAGCAGGATTCAAGACCAGTTAGCACAGAGTTTTCTACTGTTCGCCTCTAAATTTCTGAACTCTCTACTTAGTATTTATTCCCCTTGTTGTGAACTTGTTTGCCTTTGCGAGCATGAATTCACATCTGAGATCACTATTTGCTTTGCTGTGAAGCTGCATTTGCCCCTAACCAGAGAACCGCACTAGGTAAAAGGCCCACCTCCCTCCAGAAAAGACGTGCAAGCCCCTTGAGGTAGAAGCCTCCCTCCCCACTGTCACCCCACTGGTTTGGAGATTTAAGCCCATCCTCGTTACCCTTACTTTAAACACCCCTGCTCGTGAGAACGCAGGGCAGGCACAAGTGAATTAGGAGGTACCTCCCTCCACAAAAATCCAAGCCCCAACTACAAGAATGACCCTTTTCTTCTGCCAGAGTGTGGAGGCCCTTATCACAGTGGTTCTCGGCCTGCAAACGCTTTATCAATATGAGAACAGCTGGGAAGCTGCGACCCCTACGACACCTGGTTGTGACTAGAGAATCCTTGATTTATCCCCAGCTAGAGACTCCTTGATTTATTTATATTATCAGAAACTCCTCTATCGGCCAAATTGAGCTGGGGCCCTTTGTGAAGACACATCCTTCCCACTAGCTCCCCAAGGGGCGTAGCTAGGTTGGAGTGGGCCCTGGCACAAAAAGATGGAATGCTCCCCCCGCACCAACAACATCCTTCCCAGCAGCAGAGAATGCAGCTGAACGGGGAGTTTGGGGTTCCCAGTCCGGCTGTCTCACCTGCCCCTGTCACCCTTGCATGCGACCCCTGGAGTTTCTCATTTCCAGTAAGGCGGTCAATGCAGCAAAAAGCATTTATTTTTTAAAAATAACAAACAAGGCCACACCACTGTTTTTGTTTGTAATTCCAGCCAGGAACGGGCCATTGATCAGGCAGTGAAAGGGAAAGAAATATTATTCATCAGGTCTCCACATCTTTGAGCTTTTGTTTAATCGACCTGGGTCACCGAGTCCCGTCCTAAGAGTCCAATCTATAAAGCACAATGAACATCAGTCAAGCTCTTTGGCAGATTCCCCAAACTTGAACGTTTTAATTCACTCCAGCTCAAACTGGATTTCAGTCTAAGATCTTTTTCTGTTTCCAAAGTACCGTCGTCGCGCGACAGGCATCCGATTCGTTGTGGCTTGTGATGCAATCACGTGGCCGTCACGACACACACGTCTTTGATGGATTGCCACATTGCACAGTTCTCATAACTGCTCATCTCTCCTTCCCCCTGGAAGCCCCCCAATCAGCTGCTGCTACATTCAAGCGGTGATCTTCAGCCCATGCTCCTCAGTACCTGGTTCGATACCACACACACGTAGTTCTGATGTACCTGATGGGTACAGGGGATGCAGTAATTATGGGAGAGATCCACAGATCTAATGGGTAAACCCATTAGGGTCAGTGACCCAATAGATCGGAGGTGGGGAACTTTTTCCCTTCCAGGGGCTACTTTGAAAATGAGTACAAGCTCTGAAGACTGCGTAGAAGCCGGGAGCGGGAATGCTTAATGGGTACCCCACTTTGGGTGGTAAGGTTGCTATGCGCTGCGTTCCCGGCCTTTTTCCGAGGACACAGCGAGTAGCAGCCAGTTGCCTGCCCTGTCATGGAGGAGGGTAGGAATCTGGTGACCGCCAGGCCCACAATGCATTGCATCATGTGATAAGGCTTCCGGTAAGGGCTGCCCAAGGGCGGTAAGTGCATCGTGTAGCTGTACCCATCATTCTGTCACAAAGATTCAAACCAGAGTCAAACAAGAAATGTACATTTCTCAGAATCCCCACTTGATAAAGCCTCCGTATTTCATTAGCTCAGCAGGACGTGGAGAGAGAAATCCTGTTTTGGAACCATCTCGCCATAATTAATTTATTTTGCCTGACTGCTCTCCAATCCTGTAATCTGAGAATCTGTCATTTTGGATGTGTTGGAGGAAAATGTTTTTGTCGCTCGTTATTTGCGATCGGCTCCAATTGTACGTCTTCCAGGTCACCAGCCTGCGCTCATGTGATCGAAAGGAGGCCTTTCTCGCCCTGTCATCAGTCATTATTCTGTGTGAAGGTCCATGATCTCACTTTGGCAGACTCCAAAGCTGCCTTCCCCACCTGCGGACAGCGATACGCCGCAAGCCAACAATAGCCTGCTACTTTCTAGGTTCTAATTCTGGGAGGAAGAAGGTGATAAGTGATGGTATTAACACGGCTGTAGCCTCACAATAGCGGTGCATTCTTATATAAACAAAGACAACCGCTAGACAGGGTTTGTTCAATGGTGTGTCTTGCATCCCATTCCCTATAATGGATTGGGCGTATTTCCAGGGCAGCGCTGTTACTGTACAGGGGGCGAGAGGCGGGGTATTCTTTTGTTTTGTTTTAACTTTCCCAAGAAGTCCAGATTATAGGGCTGAAATATTACCCCCGTTTGGTTTTCCAGTAATAACAGAGTGGCTATTGCAGCGTGTAAAGGAATCTCCAGTCTTGTTTCTTAAGAAGCAAAGTCCTCAGTTTACTGCCATAGAATTCTTTGTGATCAGTTGTTGTGTACTCAAAACCACATTGTTTACATCACGGCAGCTCTCACGTCCTCGCTCTTAAAGCTTTTGCTTTGCCTCTTTTACCAAGCCTAAATCTGGGTTGGAGAACCCCCCAAGCCTATGAACCAGATCTCCCAGCTTAAGAGCTAGTGCGGTGTAGTGGATAAGGTGCTAGGCTTGGAGCTGAGAAGCCAGGGTTCAAATCCTGCCCTTACCATAAGCTCGTTGGGTGACCTTGGACAAGTCTCAGCCTCAGTTCCCCATCTGTAAAATGGGAATGTGTGTGTTCCCCTCACCCTTGTCCAGCTTAGATTATAAACCCACCGGGCAAGGACCAGTCTTTGAAAATCTGTGACTATAAAGCACGGTGTACGCCTAGTAGCACTATATTATTATTATAAGCATTTATATAGTGCCAGCGATGTACCTGGCGCTTACAGAGAATAAGATAGACATGGTCCCTGCCTGAGATCTTACAAACTAAAGACAGGAGGCGGGGAGACAGGGAAGGGGGAACAGAGGGAGAAACAAGGGACATGACATTCACGAGATTGCGAGAACTCAGGTACATGTTCTTGGCTTGATTGCAGTCAATTGGGAGTTTGCAGATAACAGGTGGGGGATAATCCGGGGTGGGGATGATTAGCATTAGAAGAAGATCTGGCCAGTGGCCAATTTTCATTTGACCCCTTCCTGTTTCTTGGATCTGGTCCCTGGGTCCAGCAGTAAAAGCAAGAGTGACTAGAGACACGCCAGAACAGAGGCCACATCTACAAGCCAGAATCATGTTCTAGCCCCCCTCCACTTACCTTTAGTGTCCATCCGACCAGGCATTCCCTGCACCCTCCTTAGCACACCCTGAGCTTTCTACAGCCCCTACCCTGAAGTCCTTTGCCTCCATCCACTACTATAGGGACAAAAGGGACTTTTGTCTTGGGAGCCCAAGCGAGGAGGAGGGTCCACAAATGACCCCTCCTGCCCTTGTTGCAGCATGCAGCAGTATCGCCAATCCTCCCCTTTAAATCAGGATGCTTATGAAAAATACATGTTGCAGGGCTACAATGGAACCAATGCAGCCCTGCAACATGTATTTAAAATAACCATATATATAAAACAGCAAAACTCAACAACCCTTTCCCTCACTCCTCTCCAGCCCCACCCACCCTATCCCACCTTTACCCCACCAAACCATCAACCCCACCCAAAACCTCTCAACCAACCCCTATCCCCCCTGCCCACTCCCACCAAATAATTAATTGGCCCATGCCAACCTAGCTACATCTCTACCTCGCAGTTTTCTCCTCCCTGCTAGCTTGGATAATGCTGCCACTGAAATAACTAGGACTCTGGTTTCGGAGCAAATAAGAAATAAGAGAATTTTCTCTGCATTTTCTGGTGTGGCCCATTTGCCATTTTTAAATGGCCAATGTGGCCTCCAAATTCAAGAATAAACACAAAGGTTCTTTCCCCACCCCTGGCCTAAACCAAAGCTGGATCATGGAAGATCCCCGATAGGTTTTAATGCCTTCTGACTAGGTTTGAATAAGAAACAGCTATTTACCTCAACAGTAGGGATGGGACTCTGGGCAAAATTTCGGTTTCAGTCCATTTCAGTTCTCATGAATTTCGGTTTTGGTACGATCGGATCTTTTGCACTGATTTTCGTTCCACATTTTTAACATTGCAGTTTTTCAGTGGGGGACAAACTGCAATGTTAAAAATCCGGTACAAAAACTAATGCAAAAGATCCGATCGTACCAAAACCGAAAAAGAACCGAAATTTCGGATTAATCCGAAATGGCCATTTTCGGGTACTTTCCGTTTTATCCAAAACCGAAATTTCCATCCCTACTCAACAGCATTAGCCCTTTGTACTTAACAGATCTTCAGCTACTTGAACTTAAGGTCACTTTAAAATTATGCCAGCAGAGACAGTTTTACATATAAACAACATAGCACCTTTCCCCTGCAGGCCTTCAAACACGTCGGAAACATTCACTTAGTCTTCAAGTGCCATTCTAAGGAAGTGAAGACTTTTTAGCTCCATTTGCAAGATGCATAAACCGAGGCACAGGAAAATGAAGTGACTTGATCCGCAGGTGCATGTCTCTCTGTCTTGTATATCAGGCAGTGTTCTGCGTTTAGGTTTTCCACCTTTTGCGGTTTGACAAGACTCCCATTTTGACCAATAGGGAAAATGCAGTGAACATGGTTTCAAGACTGTCAGATTATTACATTATACACCGCACACTCTTTTTTGGGGGGATGGGAGGAAATATTGCGTGTTTTTACACACACATTTCTCCTGCATGTTTGCTGTTACATCCTGAACTTTCTGTGTGTCTAGATCACTCTCCCAGATCTTAAACATCTGGCTCTTTGAACTTCTGTGTAGAACTTCTTCCAGAACGTTTGCATGTAAAAGGTTCCCCTGGTAAACTGCTTTGCTCCAGGCAGCTGTGGTCACTTGGTTTCCATGGCAGCCCCTTGCGGCTACACCTGCAGCTACTTTAGGCTGCCTCAGGGCAGTGTGTGTGTGAAGAATGCCTCTAGGAACTGTCTCAGGTGTGTGCGTGTGCGTGTGCGTGTGCGTGTGCATGTGCAACATATCCAGAAACTTACTTGTGGACTTGCAAACCCAGAAGATTGAAAGACTAACACTTTAAGGGGTGTGTAAAAATGCCCATTAATAACCTCTCCTACACAGCTCATAGCTAGAGGTGAAATGGGTAGCAATAAATAAATAAATACATTTTTTAAAAACATCTACAGCTAATATCTAGTATTTCTGGCTAGTTTGGTGGTTATTTGGTAACTAATCATTTACTGCAGAGGTAAATGGCCTAACCAGGTTACTGGATGATACTGTGAAAGTTTACTGGTTTACCTAACTACCGCTACCACAGATGTTACTGTTACTACTCTTAAACCAGGACCAGAGCCAGGAATTATGGGCAAACGGTAATTTGTCCTGCATGGCGGGGGTGGGTGAGTTGCATGGTGCACTCTGCATGGCACATGGGAGCATGCCCACCCCCCAGCTCCAACTTCAGATGGACAGTGGGACGTGTGGTTCCCGGGTGGGTATGTGGGCTAGCATCTCATTTAAAAGCATCCAGAGCTTGCTGGGCCGTCTCTGCGTGTGCGGCTGCAGCCCTGCCTACCGACAGAGCACTTGGACGGGCTGCCAGCTCCATCCCAGTGGGCCCCGCCACCCCCGGGCTTTATCCCCTCCACCCCAACAGCATATTCAGGCCCCGTGGGGCTCCCTTCATCCAGCCAGGCCCATGGAAATAGAAGGGTTTGCCATCTCTTCCCTAAATAATCTGATTTTAAGTCTGAGGCTAATAATGTGCTTCTAGGACCGGCAACGGGAGCTGCGTGTGTCAAGGGACTATAAGACTGGGCTTCTTATTGGTTCAAGAAATTCTCCTGCAAACCTCCCAATTGGCTCTTGGATATATATTGAATTGCTCAAGACTGCAGGCACCCATAACTCTCACAAGTCTATATTTCATGTTCCAGCTCCTCCAATACCCATTGCCTTGCTGGTGGTTCCACCTAGTGGCGTGAAGATTTGTGAGTTATATGTTAAGATGCATCCGTCGATACGCTGATGTAACAGCTGCGGAAAGGGGATTTTGAGTTAGAAATTTTTATCCCACCCATCCTGCCAGAGGCAGCTCTGGGCGGCTTACAGTCAACAATAAAAACACTTTAAAATTCTCAAGACAAGGAGGAATTAAAACCAGGGAGGGGTTGGTGAAAAGTACTACATAGATCCTACAGAAGTAGGATTGCCGGATGCCCCTTATTGTAAAAAAGGAATGTCCCTTAGTTCACAGTCTCACAGATCCACAGTTGTTATTTGTAACCCTCCCATCGATTTTGGGAATAATCTAGTCCCGAAGGGGTACAAAAAATTAATTAAAAACTAGTGTTTAGCAAGCCTGTACCACTTCATCATCATGGGGTCAATAATTGGGGGGGGGGGTGTTATATGGGGTTAATTGATTGACTAATAATTACAATATATCAATTATTAATTTAATATAATAAATAATTGACAATTGATAATTCAATATATTATTCATTTAATTACATTAAATTAATATGGTTGATTTACAATAATTAATTATATGGGTCAATGATGGGGTCAATAATAGGGGATTACAGTAATGGGGTCAATTGTCCTGGGTTGGTTCATGCTCCTCCCCCATTGTAATTTTTTTAAAACTTGAGAATTTCACTTTAAAAAATGTAATGAATGGGGAAATGAAAGCACTAACACCCACCTACAGTACTGGGGTCATATTCACCCCAAATGTACTGTAAAAGCAGTATTTCTTTTTTTAAAAAAATGCTTAAACTAGAACCTATTTTTTCCATTAAGTGTTCTCAAAATAGGATAAGGAGAATAATTTAGCATTTTGTGTTTTCATAAATGTCATTTTCTGTGTGTACAGAAAAATTTCACTACAAGGGCATTGGAGTCATTTATGCCCCAAGGTATTATTATTATTATTATAAACATTTATATAGCGCCAGTCGTGTGACCTGGTGCTGTACAGAACATTTGTTTGATTACGTTTACACAGCAGTCAACACACATGATGTGAACCTTCGATACGGGTCTTTTCATGGTACTTACTAGCAGTTGTGTGTTGGGGAAAAAGAGTGCCCCAGTTAGGTATCTGGGGTAATTGCCACCCCACCCCACCCCCGTTACTGTTCTTACTTTTGCCTATTGCTAAAAAAAATTAGATCCATCATCCTACAGGCTGGTTGATACTTCTGCAATGGGCTACAGTGACAATGGCTTTGAACTCTCTGTTCAACCAACCAAGTTACCAGTGCCATTTTAATTATACAGCCACAGGAGTAGCTCTATTAGTTATTTATTTATTTAGAGAATTTGTATCCCGCCCCTCCTGCCACAGGCAGCCCGGGGCAGCTAACAACAATAAATATAAAAATACAATAAGACATTTAAAATATTTCCCCCAATAAATAACAATAATAAAAACCACAAAAAACCCCACTCCACCCTCCCCAATCCCCCACCCCCATCCAACCCATCACCCCCTCCCTCACCAAATACCTAATGGAACAGCCAGGTCTTACAATTCCTGCAAAAGGTCGGGAGGTCTGGGGCCAGACCCCCATCCAACCCATCAACCCCTCCCTCGCCAAATACCTGATGGAACAGCCAGGTCTTACAATTCCTGCGAAAGGTCGAGAGGTCTGGGGCCAGACCCCCATCCAACCCATCAACCCCTCCCTCACCAAATACCTGATGGAACAGCCAGGTCTTACAATTCCTGCGAAAGGTCGAGAGGTCTGGGGCCAGACCCCCATCCAACCCATCAACCCCTCCCTCACCAAATACCTGATGGAACAGCCAGGTCTTACAATTCCTGCGAAAGGTCGAGAGGTCTGGGGCCAGA
>QEPC01010552.1:7037540-7074920 GCA_003113815.1 Sphenodon punctatus | reverse complement strand
TGCCAAACACCGGGTAAGCACCGAGACAGCCGGGCCTGGGCCAGTTGAAAATGAGAGGGATATTGTACCCCCAGTAGAGAGCACTACGTGTACCAAATGTTGAAATGATTAGATAAAGGGGATCGACTTTAGAAGCAATTGAATGCTGTGATTTTAAGAAAAGCTCCATACACATTGAAAGTGACAAGTGCCTTTGAAAGTGACAAGTGCCGGCCGGGAGCGCGTGGAAGGAGATGATCCCGTTTCTAGGGGGCGACACTTTATTTTCATAGTCAGCTTCTTTCACAGACCCCTTAGACGTAGTTTATGCGCTCCCAGGCATCCACAGACCACAAGTTGAAAACTACTGCAAGAGGATCGATTGTGGATCCAAAGCCCGGAGTGTCCCCACGGGTGTCCGTGTCCTGGCTGGACTGTTTACTTGGACTTTACTACTCCCCCCAATTGTTATTGGCGCTCAATCAAGTGTGCAATTTGCTCCCCGATGCTCATATTCTATCATAGGGATGCCTGGGGCTGGCGGATGTCCCGCCGTGGTTAGTCAGGGCCTGAGCCAACTCCGGGCATGAAGGGGTTAACGGCTGCTGTGGCTTCTTGTTTCCACGGTTGCCGTGGCTGTGCACTATGGCAGGCGATTGGCTATTGGGCGTCGGGGACCAGCTGCCCGTGCGTCCTGTTTCTGGAGCTGCTCGGGGGGGTGGTGGTGGGAGAGACTGTGTGGTGCTTGCCTCTGTAAACATGGTCGCTACATTAGGAGCTGCCCCTTGGTTTGGCACCCAGTCCACGCATGTGGATGCTCCATGGCAGAGCCACGGACGTGGTGGCCACGGATCCCACCCCCCATTGTTGACTTGTTCGTCTGAAAACACCCAAAGAGAAACCGTGCCCTCTGCCACCCAATAGTCCCGATGATCCCAGGAACAGGGTTTCTCTGAATAGTTCGGTCAGCTCTGCCGGTGACTAAGAGACAACCCTAAAGCTGTGAAGATAGCTAGCCCACACACGCTCAGCCGGGCCTCTTCTCAAAGCTAATTCCCAAACATTTTGCATGGACTTAACAAAGGAAGGGATTCTTCCCTGAAGCAGCTGATGGCAATTTACCAACTGTGGGGCTCACTTTGTATTCCTGTTTGAACACCTCAGGGATCCTGGATAATTTCTAGTGAACAGAGGAGAAACAGGAAAGGATTGTTTTATACCAGGAGTAGGATGCTTCTTCCTTCCAGAAGCATTTCCTGAACTCTAATTTAGACCAAAGATAACTAGGGCCAGCAGCCAAGATTAATGACGTGTTAACTAGTGTCGACTTCCTTTTGTTATGTTCTCCTACTGCAGCCTCCCCCTTTCCCTTCCCCATTCTGTAATGTAAGCCCCGGTAGCGGGGACCCATCTCAATAACAGGAGCGGGGAAGCTTTTCCCTCCAGGGAGACACTTTAAAAATTAGTACAAGCTCCAAGGGTTGCATGGGAGTTGGAGGCGGGGGCATTTCAAAGGGGATGCACAAGATTAGGGAAGGGTTTCAGCTGAGTAAGATGTGGGATGTAACCTGACTGTTGGGAGCGATTAGCACAGAAAGGATCGCTCCATTATTACTTGTTGGGTATTTCTCCAAAGTAACCAAGAGCCGTCACTGTCGGAGACAGGATACTGGGCTCAATGGACAATTGGCAGTATGGCACTTCTTACATGGGGAAGGAGTCAGGTAAAGGATCTATGCCATGGAGGCATCCTCAATCCTTGAGTGCACGCCCTCATCTCTGCTGCCTTTCCCTTAGCTCGCTCTTTGAGTGTTTGATGGGAATGACTATTCCTGGGCCAGATACAAGAGCTGGAAAAGGGCCAAAGAAAATCCAGCCCTAGACTGCATTTGGCCTCTAGGCCGATACCAGCCATGTTGCTGGTGCTGTTTAAATCATAATGAATGACAGTCTGTTACTCAGACACACACAAAAAGGGCAAAGCAGCCATGGTTCTGCTAGAGTACAAAGGGATGGCCACACTGGATCAAGGCCTTGCCTTTTCTACTCGGTTATGTCATCAGCAACGGCCAATGCTTCATAAGACAAATATGGACAGCTCTGCCCCCTAAACGGTCTCATTCTAACCCCTAATATTTAGAGACTGGACTTAACATTTAAGAATGAGATTTTATATCCCTCCCTCATTAATCGCTATAGTTTTCTGTGTATTCCCATCCTCCATGCGGAGGGCCAGCTCCCCCCTCGAGTCATGCGAAACTCATGGCTTCCAACTACACCCTGAGTCAGAGTGTCCCACAGCGCAATTAAGCACAGCCTGGAAAAGGCACTTCCTTTGGCCAGGTTCGAATTTTGCCAGCTCTCCATTTCCCTAAATGTTCCTTTCTTGATGTGTGTGTGTTGGAACACAGGGAGAAACGTCATTCTGTAAGAATGAAAGGGGATCCATGTGTGCATGAGCTCATGTGGGGTGGGAGGTTGTGTTACAGTTGTTGCCCTGATCATTCTGGGCTCCTTGTGTATTCTTATTTGGGAACCATCATAATCCCATCATTGGGTCTACTCCCATGATCAGTATTAGCCACCTAGAAATTTCTGATAGGATTCTCACTGCTCCTCCTTGTAGTACAATGACTTCAGTGATTATCGTTAGAACAGAGGTTTCCAAACTGGGGGTCCAAGTAGAACCATGACTTCTATAGATGGGGTTACAGTCCCATTGTCATATGACATACTTTGCACATAATTTGTTTTGTTGTCTGGGATCATGCAATCATCATACTGGAGTATCTTGCCTTGTCATTAGGCCTTAAACAATAAATCGCAGTGACTGTTGTTTTCATTAAAAAAAAAAACCACTCTCTTCCATTCGTGCAAGACAGAAACTGACTGGCTTTTCCACTCTTTTCGACATTTGTTGTTGTTTTTCATGAGGTGAACAGAGCTGCTACAGGACCAATCCTAATCTTCCGAGAGCTGTGGAGATGCAAAAGTGTCAGTTAAGTGCTGGAAATTGCTGTAAAGGTGCTGTAAAACTGTCGTAAAAGTCCCCAAAAAGCGATGAAAAACATCACAGGCACCGATATCAACAATGGCGGAAATGCGGAATCACTGGAGACTGATGAAGTACCAACAAACATTCGCAAGTGCTCCCAAAAGGTCAATATTTCCCTGTGGAACGGGAATGGTTGCTCTTGTCACATACCTCTGCCTTTCCACTGGCCTTTCCACTGGCAAGTGAAGAGAAGGTTGTCTTACTGAGCAGCACCTCCTTTTTTAATGTCGAAGTCTTCACTTGAGCCCGAGCCTGGCTCTCTTGCGGAGGCGGTGCAAACTTTTTTTATTTGGAAAAGCATTTGGCAGGCAGGGATAGGTGGGATTTGGTTGGGTTTTTGGGTGGGGTTGCGGGGGAGGTCAGGGGTTTGAGAGGAGGGTGTTTTACTGTATGTACTTTAATGTTTTTAACTTTGTGATGCACGTAGGGAATAATAAGCCAAACTATGAGTACACAATGCTGGGTTCTAAATGAGGAGTAACCACTCAGGAAAAGGACCTTGGAGTCATTTTACCCACGTAGGGTATCCCCGATGCCAACGTTCGAGAGGGCATTCTCGGTGACCACACCGCAGCTATGGATCTCCCTCCTGGTAGAGATTCACCCCTCTCCAGATCTCCCGGCCTTCCGTCAACAATGCAACAGCTGGCTGTTTCGCCAGACATTTGGTGAGCGGGACGGTTAGTGGGCGGGTGCACGGAGGGTTCTTTTGGGGTTAAAGGGTACTTGTTTTGGGGAACCTTTGTTGTTTTTATGGTTTATAATTGATGTTTTATATCGGACTGTGTCTTATATTTTGTTATTATTTTATTATGGGATGTTCGCTGTCCCGAACTGCCATTGGGCAGGAGGGGGCGGACTATAAAAACTGGATAAATTTAAAAATACATTAAAAAATTGTGGCCAATACATTGAAACCGTCAGCTCAGCGTGCGGCAGCCGTCAAAAAAGCAAACAGAATATTAGGAAATGGAGAGAGAATAAAACTGAAAAGATCATAATGCCCCAATATAAACCAATGGTGTGATTGCACCTTGAGTGCTGTGTGCAATTCTGCTCACCCCATCTCAAAAAAGATATAGTAGAACTTGAAAAGGTGCAGAGAAGGGAAACGAAACTGAACGACGGTTTGGAACGGCTTCCGCACAAAGAGAGGCTTGATAGGTATGGGCTCTTCAGCTTGGAGAAGAGAAGACAGAGGGGATATGAAGGTTTATAAAATCTTGAGTCGAGTGGAACAAGTAGATCGGGAACGTTTATTTACCCTCTCAAGTTGCACTAGAACTAGGAGATACTCCATGAAACTAACTGGTGGCGGATTTTTTAAAAATAAAATAAAGCATTTTTTCACCCAACGCACAGTTAAATTATGGAATTTGTTGCCAGAGGAGGTTGTCAGGGCCAGTAGTATGGCTGGGTTTAAAAAAGGACTGGATATGTTCTTGGAGAGTAGGTCCATTAACGGCTTTTAGCGAAGCAGATTACGAGATGGTAACCTCTTACTGACAGGAGCAGGGAATGGATTTCCCATTGTGACCACTGGTGCTTCTCCCACGCAACCTGAATTGACCACCGTTGGGAGACAGGATGCTGGGCTTGATGGACCAATCCATTGGTATGACTCAGAATGGCATTTCTTATGATCTTATGTTGTGTGTGGATTGTGAGCTGCCCTGAGCCTTTTGGGAAGGGCGGCATAAAAATTCAATAGAATAAATAAATATATAAAGAAAATATACTGCAGATCAGGGTTGGCCAAAACTCCCCAGTCCCGCATCCCAAAAATCACATGACCAACAGCTAAAAGACACATGCACACTCATCTCCTATTTCGTGATTGGCTGGTGGAACCAGCACTCTGTGAGCCTGGCCGCTGAGATTCCGAGGAGCAGCTGCGATTCAGCTGCTGAGACTCAGGTGCGATGAAGAGAAATATAGGACCATGAAGGCAGCACAGGGTCTAGAACCAGCCCTGGCCAAGAGCCGCTATAGCTCCCCAGCCACAGTTTACTCATCGCTGCTATAAAGCAGCCAAGTTCCAATCTGTGAATTAGAGAATGGGAAGAGGGGTGGGACAGGAGGAGGGCAAGAGGAAGGGGGAAGAAAAATAGTTACATGGATATTTATTCTTCTCTAGAAACCTATTCTCTCATAGTGTCTCAGATGGAGAATGGCTTTATCTAGGTGAATCCAGACATTTCACTGGCAATATGACTCAGTCTCACACTAAGAATGATCTTGGGGGGGAAGGGGGGGGAAAATCACAAAACCGGCCTCTGGAGAGATAGAAGGGGTGGTCTAATACTGCCTTAGATGCCAGAACACTTTTTCTAGCTTCGTAATCTGCTGAACACAAAAGAAAAGCCCTGTGTGCCTTTTCTCAAATGAAATACTCAATAAATGCACCGTATCTCACTCATAAAGTTTTGGATGGGATCCGAGGATGTTGTGCATGATTAATTTCCAATGGCAACGACATGGGGAAAAAGATCTGTGGGAAGAATGCAGGCACATGTCGAAGTTACGCAGCTCCAAATTGATTTAATTAAGAGGAAAGCAAGGATCACATATGTTCCTCTCTGTGCCAGAATGGTTTTGCTTATCCTGGCAGGAGTCCCGTGGCCGCCAAGCTCTCACACATCCTCCCATCAGCGTTTCCTAGTGTATTTCCCAAATTGTTTTTCAACAGGACGAATTTGCCTGTAAAGAGATAACTGATCTCCACACTTCGGTTTCCCCAATAAAAAGCAATACTCACTAAGAGCTGGGGGAAAACCTAGGAAAACATTCACACAACTTTCTTGGAAACTTATCCCTTGGTTCCTTAATCTGTGCCTGCCTTGTCCTGGAGCAATGCATTTGCACAGCTGCTGATTCTCCTTAGTTTCGATGGTCCACTTTTTGCATCAGGTGGCAGAGAACAAGGGATTGAAGAGCACAGGAAGTGGAAACAGTTTCACACAACACTCAAAATGTGGGTTTGTGCCACTACCCTCTCTAATAGAAAGAGGCCTTAACATTGCGGTGCCATGGATATTACTGGAAGAGGCAATAGTGTAAAAGGCAGTGTTTATTTGCATACCTTTCGACATTTTGGAAAAGGGCAGCTGGTTCTGCGTATGTGAAGACCAGCTGCCCTTTTCCAAAATGGCACCAACCGGGTCCTTGCTATCTTGGAAAAGGGACGCACATGCACAGAATTACGGGCATCCATGCGCAGAGCGTTTACATTTATTTTTAGAATCTAGAACGGTTAGTGAAATCTTCAAGATCTCAGTGATGGTTCTCTCTTCCTGCCAGTGTTTCAGCCCTAATAAAGAGGGACAGAANGTTTGATGGGAATGACTATTCCTGGGCCAGATACAAGAGCTGGAAAAGGGCCAAAGAAAATCCAGCCCTAGACTGCATTTGGCCTCTAGGCCGATACCAGCCATGTTGCTGGTGCTGTTTAAATCATAATGAATGACAGTCTGTTACTCAGACACACACAAAAAGGGCAAAGCAGCCATGGTTCTGCTAGAGTACAAAGGGATGGCCACACTGGATCAAGGCCTTGCCTTTTCTACTCGGTTATGTCATCAGCAACGGCCAATGCTTCATAAGACAAATATGGACAAATATGGAAAGCTCTGCCCCCTAAACGGTCTCATTCTAACCCCTAATATTTAGAGACTGGACTTAACATTTAAGAATGAGATTTTATATCCCTCCCTCATTAATCGCTATAGTTTTCTGTGTATTCCCATCCTCCATGCGGAGGGCCAGCTCCCCCCTCGAGTCATGCGAAACTCATGGCTTCCAACTACACCCTGAGTCAGAGTGTCCCACAGCGCAATTAAGCACAGCCTGGAAAAGGCACTTCCTTTGGCCAGGTTCGAATTTTGCCAGCTCTCCATTTCCCTAAATGTTCCTTTCTTGATGTGTGTGTGTTGGAACACAGGGAGAAACGTCATTCTGTAAGAATGAAAGGGGATCCATGTGTGCATGAGCTCATGTGGGGTGGGAGGTTGTGTTACAGTTGTTGCCCTGATCATTCTGGGCTCCTTGTGTATTCTTATTTGGGAACCATCATAATCCCATCATTGGGTCTACTCCCATGATCAGTATTAGCCACCTAGAAATTTCTGATAGGATTCTCACTGCTCCTCCTTGTAGTACAATGACTTCAGTGATTATCGTTAGAACAGAGGTTTCCAAACTGGGGGTCCAAGTAGAACCATGACTTCTATAGATGGGGTTACAGTCCCATTGTCATATGACATACTTTGCACATAATTTGTTTTGTTGTCTGGGATCATGCAATCATCATACTGGAGTATCTTGCCTTGTCATTAGGCCTTAAACAATAAATCGCAGTGACTGTTGTTTTCATTAAAAAAAAAAACCACTCTCTTCCATTCGTGCAAGACAGAAACTGACTGGCTTTTCCACTCTTTTCGACATTTGTTGTTGTTTTTCATGAGGTGAACAGAGCTGCTACAGGACCAATCCTAATCTTCCGAGAGCTGTGGAGATGCAAAAGTGTCAGTTAAGTGCTGGAAATTGCTGTAAAGGTGCTGTAAAACTGTCGTAAAAGTCCCCAAAAAGCGATGAAAAACATCACAGGCACCGATATCAACAATGGCGGAAATGCGGAATCACTGGAGACTGATGAAGTACCAACAAACATTCGCAAGTGCTCCCAAAAGGTCAATATTTCCCTGTGGAACGGGAATGGTTGCTCTTGTCACATACCTCTGCCTTTCCACTGGCCTTTCCACTGGCAAGTGAAGAGAAGGTTGTCTTACTGAGCAGCACCTCCTTTTTTAATGTCGAAGTCTTCACTTGAGCCCGAGCCTGGCTCTCTTGCGGAGGCGGTGCAAACTTTTTTTATTTGGAAAAGCATTTGGCAGGCAGGGATAGGTGGGATTTGGTTGGGTTTTTGGGTGGGGTTGCGGGGGAGGTCAGGGGTTTGAGAGGAGGGTGTTTTACTGTATGTACTTTAATGTTTTTAACTTTGTGATGCACGTAGGGAATAATAAGCCAAACTATGAGTACACAATGCTGGGTTCTAAATGAGGAGTAACCACTCAGGAAAAGGACCTTGGAGTCATTTTACCCACGTAGGGTATCCCCGATGCCAACGTTCGAGAGGGCATTCTCGGTGACCACACCGCAGCTATGGATCTCCCTCCTGGTAGAGATTCACCCCTCTCCAGATCTCCCGGCCTTCCGTCAACAATGCAACAGCTGGCTGTTTCGCCAGACATTTGGTGAGCGGGACGGTTAGTGGGCGGGTGCACGGAGGGTTCTTTTGGGGTTAAAGGGTACTTGTTTTGGGGAACCTTTGTTGTTTTTATGGTTTATAATTGATGTTTTATATCGGACTGTGTCTTATATTTTGTTATTATTTTATTATGGGATGTTCGCTGTCCCGAACTGCCATTGGGCAGGAGGGGGCGGACTATAAAAACTGGATAAATTTAAAAATACATTAAAAAATTGTGGCCAATACATTGAAACCGTCAGCTCAGCGTGCGGCAGCCGTCAAAAAAGCAAACAGAATATTAGGAAATGGAGAGAGAATAAAACTGAAAAGATCATAATGCCCCAATATAAACCAATGGTGTGATTGCACCTTGAGTGCTGTGTGCAATTCTGCTCACCCCATCTCAAAAAAGATATAGTAGAACTTGAAAAGGTGCAGAGAAGGGAAACGAAACTGAACGACGGTTTGGAACGGCTTCCGCACAAAGAGAGGCTTGATAGGTATGGGCTCTTCAGCTTGGAGAAGAGAAGACAGAGGGGATATGAAGGTTTATAAAATCTTGAGTCGAGTGGAACAAGTAGATCGGGAACGTTTATTTACCCTCTCAAGTTGCACTAGAACTAGGNAGTACTATCTCCAGCAGCCACATAGACGTTGGAGGTGGGGATGCTTACAGGATGCACTCAGGAAGGAGCAGGATCCAGATCACTGGGGTACGCCATGGATGTGTCCCCTCTCCTTGTCTGCAAGCCATGATCTCTGCTCCCTTACCCCAAGCTCAGTGCTAGGAACTGGATTTAGGGGGCCGATCCAGGAACTGGAAAGGGATCAAATAAAAGTCATGAGTCGCATTTGGTCCCTGGGTCCGAAGCTCCCCCACCCTTGGATTATACTAATGCTAGCACCACTTATTCTCCCCATAAGCTTCCATTAATTCATGTACTTCCTTTTCCATTGTTTCCAGTGCTCGGCGAACAACGGTAGTTGGCATTTCAGCACCAAAGTAAAGGTAGAAAACCCTGCCAAATACCTCTTTGCTGAAAGAGCCAGACAGACTCCGTTTTAAATGTTAGCACTGTTGGAAACTGTGCTTCGCAGACAACAGGGATGACATCTGTCTGCCAGACAAGAGTGGAAAAAGAACACAAGAAGCCCATTAAGATAATGGAAGGCAAGGGAACTCATTTTAAAAGATTACTGCTTTTCCACTCCCTTGGGAATTTGTGGCATGTGTGTCTATCCCTCCGGAAACCACAACTGCTATTTAATAAAATACCTTAGCGTGGCCAGGTCCTCTGAACGCACTTGACAATAAGTTACTAACAGGCTGTATTGCCAAGCTCGGTGGTTAAAAAGAAAAAAAGGCCTTTTTTATGCTGTTAGAAACAGCAGCAGCAACATGAACCAAAAACCTGCAGGGGAAGATTGCCCAAGGTCAGTCAATGGTATTTCCAAGGCCCATAACATGCTACCAAAGCAAAATGGCAATCTATTCATTGTAACTACAGGTGTAAGGGGCTGAAGGGTAGAGATACAGAAGCCACACGTGCTCACAGCCAGCTGCAATAATGCAATTCGCATCACTCCCACCCATGCATTTACTCTCATTTTCTATGGCTAAAAATGCTCCCATTAGCCTATGCAAGACTTTATAGTCACTATGAGCAGGCAACTGCACATTAGCCTTGCGGAATCGATTCTCCAAACCCTGATTCACGAGGGGTTTTAAATATGGATTCAGCTTTCTTCTTATTTTTTTTTACCAACCCCACAATCTTCCAACAAACACACAGCGCAGACACAAGCCCTCACCCTACGTTCCCATCGTCCCTCCACGCTCCTCCTTTCGCTCTCGCCCTCAGCTTCCCTCTGTAGTTCCAAAAGTTCAGCAATAAGGTTAATAACTTAGTATCCATGGGCAACACCTGCATTTTCGGATACCAATCAGGTACCCATATACGAGGGGGAGGGGGGGAATCAGTACTTTTTACCAATTACCAGTACAGTTTGTCTGATTACTAATCGCTATATTGGGACAGACAACTAAGAAAATCAGGACAGATATTTTTTTCCTCAAAAACTGGGACTGGAGGTCCTTTTTCAGGACCGGAAGTGGACTTTCTGGGACTGGAAGTCAATTTTCCACGATGGAAAACCGATAAATAGGTGTTGGAAGTGACTTGAGGACAAAAAAGTTGAAAAATCGGCATCGGAAGTCAACATTCTGGGATATTGGGTACCCAAATCGGACACAGTCGGGAAACAATCAGTACCCAATGTTGGGTCAACTCGGGTACCGGAAATTCATTGGGTAGACCCATTTTTGCGGGTACTCGCTTTCAGCTCTGTTTCAGCCCAGCTTTCAAGCTCCTTCTGCCTTGGAAGCGGACAGCATATTGTTTTTATAAGCCCAGATGGGGGTGTAGCCAGTGACAAGCAGACCCTCTTAAAGGGCCCATGCTCTATCACAATGACTCTTTAACAATACATTTTACATACGCAGCCCCTGCCCCCTCAGAATAGCACTATGGGAAGTTCACAACATTAATAAAATAATCTAAAATCCATGTAAAATCTATTTAAACCACTTTTAAAAGGGACAGTAAAAGGACAGGAAAATATATTCGCGGAGCCAGCAGTAGATCCTCTGAAAGCACCTGGAAAGTAAAATAAAGACTTCAGGTGCTTTTTGAAAATGAGGACTGAGGGAGGGAACTGGAGGGAGCGAGTTCCACACAGAGGAGCCTGCCACAGCAAAAGCCAGATTGCCAGCTGAGTTAAGGCATGATGACAGGATCCCCAAACAGTGGCTGGTATGAGTGTAGATTGCCAGCAGGTTTCAGAATCCGGCATGCCAGTTCCAATCAAATCTGGTACAGAGACAAGGCCCATAAGATAAGCAGGGATCCAAAATTTCATAGCACTAGGTGCACCTGAAAGGGAGGTATGGCCCCATGTTCACTTTCCAATACCTTACGGACTTATTCCAAACAGATGTGTGGGGTGCTATGGCGGCGCCCCAGCCTGGAGCGGGAAACCACCGCTAACACATTCCAGGATGGGGCAGGGTGAGGACCTAAATCAATGTGAGGGCAGCCGGCTACGATCTCCTCCCAGCACGCTGCTACGATGGACAGCCATGCCAGCGCCTGCCCGGAGGTTGGTACGGTGAGGCTGAACACACGCACTAGCCGGTGTTGGCCCGCGTGGGTGGCCCTTAGCCCAGGCTGCCTCCGCTGATATTTTCCAAGGACGTAGCCCAGGCTAGCTGCCTACCTGCTGTGGGGCAGTCCTGGGCTAACATCTGGCGGCGCATAAACAGATGTGCTGGTGGGTCCCAAGCCACAGCGGGCCACCATCACGGCTGTTTTTAATCATTGTTCAACCAAATTTTATTTAATTTTCTTTATTTATTTCCATTATTTTTATCCCGCCTCTCCTGCTTACGCAGCTCGAGGCGGCTTACAAATATAACATTAAAATAGAACACAAAAATAACCATTAAAATAACATATATAAAATTTAAAGAACAAACCAAAGGGGGTGGCATAAAATACAGAAAAGAAACCCTACCTCCCTAACACCACCCACCCACCAAAATCTTTCACCCATCGCCCTCACCAAAAGCCTTGTGGAACAGCGAGGTCTTGCACGGACATTGAAATGAGGTGAGGAGCCTAGGCACAGCCACCGAGAACATCCTCTCCATCGTAGCACCCCAGACTACTCAGGGGACATCAAGAAGGGCGTTTCCGGCCAACATCAGGGTTCGATCCAGGGCACGGAGAGTGAGCCGATCCCGCAGATCCTGGTTGGGCAGGGGGATGGATGGGTCGTCGTATAAGTATTTTATAGATTTAATTTTCATTTTCTCTCTCATGATGTCATATGCCCTGAGCCTTAGGGGATAGGGCAGGATAAAAATCTAAATAAATACAATGGGTCCTAAGCACAAAAGAGAATTGGACCTTCTGGCTTATCAAAACAAGCAGCACCACATGGGGAACACAGGGTCAAACGGGTGTTCATCTCAAGGTCAAAACACACATATAGACCCCCGTTGACGTTCTGTCCAAAGACACCCAATTGGTTTCAGGCCCATCTGCACACCTGGGTTGTATGGACTGGAGCCAATGATGGAACTTGCAACAGGGTGCTCTCGGCTGATCTTAGCAGCCGCAGAGGGACATAAGGATGAAGGCAGTTCTTACTTACTGCCCTGGTTAAAAGCATTTTCTACATTGCATTACATAAGTGGTTTCATGAAAATGAGAATTGGACTTTTTGATCAACTGGAAGGAGCCTGCCAAGAAAAGGGTCATGGTTGGAGAGACTATTTCGGAAGACAATTAAGAATGGCATGCTTAAAATGTCTATCTTGGCCCAGTAATGATTACATGGCAGAACAGTCTACATATTTGAATGAACAACAACAACAACGAAGGAGCGGGAGTATTTATGGAGTTCAAAAGTCCGCATGATGAGGAAAAATGAGATTAAATCAAGGAAAGGACAACTTGGGCTGAAGATCAGGAACTGAGTTTGACAGGGAGAGTGCTGGACCGCGAAAGAATAGTTTCCCAAGGAAAGGAAGGGCACAATGAGTATCTGTGGCATCTAGAACTAGACCGCACTGCAGAGCAGGCTAAGTATGTTGGAAGGGGGTGAACTCAGTGACCTAAGAGAAACTCAAACCGCTTTCACACCACCTCCCCCATGCATGTTTTGGCTCTGCGAGAGACTGCGGGAGCCAGAATCTGCACCGGTCTGAAAGCCCCCCTACGCGGCTTTGCCGGCAACCACATGCAGAGATACAGAGCTGGATTTCCTGCTCTGTATCTTCTCTGCGTGTGTTTGCCGGCAAAGCCACACAGAGGGGGCTTTCTGACCAGCCAAACCCCGAGCAGATTCTGGCTCCCACAGAGCCAAAATATGCATGGGGAGGTGGTGTGAAAGTGGTTCTGGAGGCAAAAAAAAAAAGGCCTAGAGTTTTATGCAACAATACGAGAGACCTTTCAACACAAGAGACAAACTCCAGAGAACAGTGAAGGAAACTACCAAGGATCAATGGGTTTTGCATCAGCTCTTAAATGCATGGCTATGAGCGAAAGGTGTTGCGAGATGCAATGCTTGTCACTCATTCGCACAAACCGATGTAATGGGAAAATGTGTGTTTAAGTTGAAAACACCCATAACAAAGGTTGCGATTCCAGTAAGCCTGCTGGAAAGCAGCCAGTAGCTGTTGCATCTAGGAGAGGCATGTTGCCCCCATCCAAGCAAACGGATTTACTTCATGAGAGTCCTTCACCAACAACTGCACCAGCGTCCTACTGGGTTCCAGTGGGAGAGGCAGTGATGTCCAACAATTGAGGGGCTATCTGCAAGCCAACAGGAAATGGGAAGGATCCTGGGGAGGAGGGGCACTCGTGGAGCCAGTCCACCCCATGTCTGCCATTAGGTTTGTATAACCAGCTACCCAATCATCACATCACCATATTTAACATGGAATGACTTTGCAACATCTTTTATTCTTTGTTTGATAACACCCATTATAATCAATCTGGCCCAAGAGAGAGGTATGTTTAGAGCACATAGCCTATACCAGATATGCAAACACAAGACCCACAAGCCACATTTGCTTGGTCCAGGGACTCTCGGCAACATTACCAGAGTTTCAGCTTCCATTTAAAGTTTCTAGTCCTCATGGTTACGGCAAAAAGCTTGGCACGTGACTTAACAGCGCAGACCGATAGAATGCCGATAAAGAACCCTATTGATTTATATTGTTAAAAATCTCATTTTTAGGGGACAAGTCGTGATTTTTGAGCATTTTTGGGTTGGTAATGCTAGGTTTCTTGGTCACCCCAATTACATGGCATGCAGTGGCTGAAACCCAGCTCCCACCTAGCCAGGCTTGGCTGTGAATGAGTGCTCCAGACAACAGCCTTGGCTCAAAGGATTACTACCCTGCCAAGTTCTTGGTCTGCGTAGACTATTATGCAGGTGACATCACGAGGTCCTTTTGTCTTGGTGCCCAGCGTCCCCTAGATCAGCAAAGTGTACACATCAGGCTGAAATGTAGCATATCCCAGTAGTTGCGCCCCAGGGTTACAGAGTAAAACTCCACACTCTCAAACAGGACCTTTTTGTCAAGCACACTAACAAGTTTTGTTATCTTGTACCAGGTTCCCAGCAATGCAAGGTTGGTACCGGAAGCGGCAGACAATGGATGTCAGTAGTACCACATTAACCCAGCTGGAGAAAGAGCTGGCAGACCCACTGCCCTAACTGCTGTTACTGTTTGTTTATTGCTAGGGATGGGGCACCTTTTCTCATTTCAATAAGCTTGGGGTAAGCACTGCTATCAAAGAACAAAGAAAGGTAACATCCAGGCAGGGGGAACTGTATGTCTGGGAACAGGATGAAAAGAGAATAGGGTGGATGACAGTGTGTTTTTGTGAGAGCGGATTCTTTAACATGCTGAAAGGGACTATCATTGCTTCCATCTGCGATCTGGAATAGCTTTAAAATTAAAACAGTGGAGCCAAGGAATATCCACATTTGAGAAGATTGACTTTTCAACAGGTGGAGTTTTAACTCCAGTCATGAGTCTTTCACATACAAACCTGAGTGCACCCCAAGTCTCTCACACAGACACCCTTCCCCCCCCCAGCTCAGCCCCAAAGTGGGCTATTACAAATGTTCATAAATGTATGCAAAAGTATGCAAATTAGGAGTGGCATGAAGTGTACCTATTTCACTCTGTCAAGTGTTGAGGGGTATGAAATTCATGAGTGGCCCACCTATGGGCTTGTTCACATGAACACTTACTCCGAAATAATCAGCCCTGAACTCATTTTAACTCTGTTTTTGTTCATACAAAACCAGTGTTTAAAGTGATGGGTGATTCCCTCCTGAGCTGCGAGCAGTAGCACCTGATTAAACAGGCATACATACTTTAGAGTAGCTTCCCCCAGGGGTAAGTGACCATGCGACCAAGGAAAGGGTGTTGTCAACTGAAGTGCATTAAGACACTTAACTCCCAGAGTAGCCTCTCCCTGGATAATTGCTCTGTAAAATGTGAACGCTTAAGTTGGATTACCACCAAACTAAGTACCTCAGGGCAGGAATTAATCTGTTTGTTTGAACAGTGTAAATTGGGCACTCCTGATGTATGCAAACTCCGCTGACAAGGCTACTATGCTCTCTGCTGGCTTCCGACAAAGACTCAAACTAGAGGCTTTGTTGAGCAAGTTCTAGCGGTCTGCAATTACTTCTTGTTCTTTTAATTACTAAAAAAGAATGGATCCCCCATTCATTTAGTAACTAAAGACGCAAAAGCAAATGAAACACATACGTTTTCTTTCATTCGTTTTCGAGTCAAAACAAGTTTAAAAATTACTGCTCATGCACAAAAACAGCCACTGGACCATCACTGCCATTTTGGAAAAGGGCAATCAGTCTGCACATGTACAAAAGAGCTACTGAGCATGGGCAGACTGGCTGCCCTTTTCCCAAATAGTGACAGGGCTGCCACCATTTTGAAAAAGGGAGCGTATGCAAAGAATTGTCTGGTGGCCATTTTGCACATGTGGGGTTTTTGTGTGTATGTGTTTTTTTTAAATAGTTTTAAAACGGGAGGGGGGGGGGGAGAGTTGCAAACCTGAAAACAAAGGTATTTTTTAATAAAGAAAATGAAAATAAAACCCTAACAGGTTCCGTAGAATGACTGACATTTGATACCCACAAAAGTGGGTGTGGTTTCCCTACACCAGCGATGGACAAATTGCGGCTCTTGCAGATCAAGTGTGACTCTTGGCCAAGGCTGGTCCTGGGCTCGGCACTGCATTAATGATCCTGTGTCTTGCTTCATTACCCTCGAGTTCTAGCAGCCGAATCACAGCTGCTCTTCAGCATCTCAGCAGTCAGGACTGGAGAGACCTGGCTCTGCTAGCCAATCACGAAGCAGGAGAGATGTCCTTCCCCCCGTGTCTTGTGGCTCTTGACCATAAGATGATTTTGGCACATGGCTCATGGGGCCGGGAACTTTGCTCACTACATCCTACACCACCCAAATCTTTACCAAGGCACCTTCTGGCTGCTGTAGCTCTCTGTGTATGTCCTACCACCCCTGTATTAGACGTTTCCACCACACACAGACGCACTGAGAAGTCTCTTAGGCAGTACAATGTGGCATGAACTGGATGCTGCATTAATCACTTCCTTGAGAAGTTGAACATGCCTTATAATCGATTCCTCCAAATTACTTTATCTTCCTGCTCTGCCCTGTTGCTACATCACGTAACATGCCTTTGTTGTACCACACAGGAACCGATGTTAAACTGCCGCCTCCTAAAGACATCCACTGCTGGAATTAATTCGATTTATCAGCACCTTTTAAAACATGTGCCAAAAAAGAAACTACAAAGACTTTCCTGGGAGAAGAACAGCCAAACTGCTGAACGTGTAGAAAGAATGCATGCTTCCTTCCAAGCTCCTTGCCTTTTCACTCATGCAAACAATGACACGGAGAGTTCATAATTTCCAGGTAATTTTTAAATTTTATTTATAATTTATATCCCGCCCCTCCTGCCCACAGGGCAGCCCGGGGCGGCGAAGAGCACTCAATAAAACAATATAAAAATTTTAAAACAATTTAAAAATACAATATGTAGGGAAAACCCCCACCCCCGCCCCACCCCTACCCCTCGCCAAAAGCCTGACAGAACAGCCAGGTCTTACATACATGCCGAAACAGCAGGAGAGCGGGAGCCAGTCGAGCCTCCTCCAGGAGCAAATTCCACAGCACAGGGGCGACCACCGAAAAAGATCTAACATTGGTGGCCACCGGCCTCGGGAACCTCCAAAAAGGCTCCCACGGATGATCTCAAGGGTCACACGGGCACATGGGGAGTGAGGCGGTCCTGCAGATAAGCAGGGCCCAGGCCGTGAAGGGCTTTAAAGGTTAAAACCAGCACCTTGAACCTGGCCCGGTGCTTTATAGGCAGCCAGTGCAGAGCCCGGAGCACTGGTGTCATGTGCTCCCTGCGACCCGCCCCCGTCAGGAGACGGGCCGCGGCATTCTGCACCAGCTGCAGCCTCCAGACCAGCTTCTTGGGCAGCCCCACGTAGAGCGTGTTGCAGTCATCCAGCCTCGAGGTGATGAAGGCATGGATGCCAGTGGCGAGGCTGGCTCAGTGCCAAGGACGTAGTCTAAGTGACGTCAAAAGCTGGCCGTGGGAAGCGGGGCTAGTCCGACTCCTGTGCCAGTAGTATTGGCAGGGAAAAGTGGGAATAGTTAGGGAGGAGGTAGAAAGCACCCAAACGTTCTGCCAAAGATTAAGAACTGTATTGTGCAGATATCCCATATTTTAAGTTAGATGAAATCATGTATTGTAGATCTGGAATGTTGATAAGGAAGATCAAAGACGATAATGGGTGTTTTTACACACACATTTCTCCTGCATGTTTGCTGTAACATCCAGAACTTGCTGTGTGTCTAAATCACTCACCCAGATCTTAAACATCCAGATCTTTGAACTTCTGCGTGAAACTTCTCCCAAAACCTTTGTGTGTAAAAATGAATCTGGAACTTACTTGTGGACTTGCAAACCCCAGAAGATTGAAACATTCGGAACTTTAACGTGTGTCTAAAAATGCCCAGTGTTAACGTAGCGTAACGCATCTACATTTTTGAATTAGCCAATTAAGTATTGGAAGTTTATTAACTAGTATTGTAGTCAGCGTGGCCAATCAGTGGTCGAATACTTATCAGTTATTAGAGCGGCCAATTAGCGATTGAATACTTATCAGTTAATTGGTGTAACCAAGTAATGATTGAATACCTATGAGTTAACTGGCGTGACCAATTAGTGTACGGATATTTATCAGTATCATAACCAATCAGTTATTGCATGCTGTAATTGGGTGTTGTATCAATTAGCCTATCAGCTATTCTGGTCACACTATTCTGGTCATGAGGATCATGAACCTAATTGATAACCGACATATATTTGCATGTCTTTGTTCCTGTCTGGGGTCGTGCAATTATATTTTAGACTCAACATAGGGTTCCATGCTCTATAAACATCAATGACTATAGCAGGGGTCAGGGAACCTCAGTCCCAGGGGCCAAATGCAGCCCATGGCTAGTTTGTAATTGGCCGTTTCCCACTTCCTGGATCTGGCCCCTGGATCCAGTCCCTTCCCCCAAGCACTGAGAGTGAGCAGAGTGGAAGGAAGCCGAGATACAGGCATGCACACTAGGACAGGTGACCGATTCACGATCTGGACCCGCCTCTTCTAAAAGAACCTCCCACCCCCAACTGTCTTCTATTTCATTTCAATTTGATTTTGTACCCGGCAGACTACACCACAGGTGTCTCGTAGTAGCTAACACAATACGCACCAATGAAATACAAGAATATAAATCCAAATACATAATTATATGTGGCCCTTGGAGCTTGTACTAATTTTTAAAGAATCTAACCACGATTTCGGTCCTAGTTCAGATGCAGAAAATGAAATCAAGCGTTAATAAGCAGCCTCTGGGAGGGAAAAGTCTCCCCTGGATGACAAGATTAATACATGGTTGCAGGGAGGAAGAGTAAATTTGGGGGCAGGAAAAGAGACAGCTGCGCCACCAGCTTCTCTACAGTAAAGCTTAAAAAGTCAGAATCAATTCAAGGTCTCTGCTCCCTCCTTTGCTACTTGGTTGTAAGTTTTCTGAACAACTAGGTGGATCGTGTACAGCTGTATCAACAGGAAGGTGGAACCTAGCGTCAAGAAAACATGTTTTATAATTGTCCTTTTCTTCCCCTCTTTAAAAAAAAGCCACACACGTTTGAAATTTAAAACAGCAATATTCATCTGTGGAAATTTCCTAGCAACATTGCCCAAGCCGAAGCTGCAGCAAGGGCTAAAATTCTAAGTGGTGGTTTTTAGACTCCGCTTATTAGCACTCGATTCCATTTTCGGCATCTGAACAGAAATCTTGGTTAGATTCTTTCAAAATGCCCTGTGGGAATTGACTGGCTGGGGGACTAGTGCCAGACACGCTAGTTCTAGCCAGGAAACTGCAATAGCACTCCTCGCTAGCTCCCACAACCAGTTCTGCAGAGTGGAGTTAGAATTTTCTCCAATACCAAGGGAAGCTAAGAGAAAAGATCCAGTTTCAATGTGGTTTAGCATTAAACATACCAGTGCGACGAAGGCCCGGCATCATTGACCTGAACAGGCATGAAACGAACAAGTCATAAGAGGAAAATCTAGACAAGAGATCAGGGGTGAGGAACCTTTGAAAAATGCGTACAGGCTCCAAGGGCTGCATAGAAGTCGGGGACAGGGGGGTGCTCAAGGAAAGGAGGGCCTGGATCATGGATCTGTGCCATGGATCTGTCCCCTCTCCTGGTGTGAATGCCCTTGTCTCTTCTCCCTTACCCTGGGCTCAGTGTTTCAGTGATTGGTGGTAGGGACTGGATCCAAGGGACCACACAAAAAGCTTGCCCTGGGCTGCATTTGGCCCCTGGGATAGAGGTTCCCCGCCCCTGCAATAGACGTTACCAGACGTAACGCAAACCACTCTTTTACGTTAAACACACAGTTGCCCATTACATCGGATTGTGCAAACAGGCTTTGGGCTGTACGCTTCTTATGGGCTGTGGTCCCAAAAGATGGTTGCAGAGAGCATGAAGGCACTGTTGCACGCGAATAAGCCTGCCACCTCACTTCTGATCGGTGATTTCTCTTGCATAAAGGGACAGCTCTGGGTCAACAGCTGGTGGAAGGGAACTCTGGGTAGTCACAAAACCATTCAGTAACATAAACGTATGTGAAACCAGCCATGCACACCAGAGAATATCCTTCAATTAACATGTAATGAATTTCCACAGATTTAACATTAGACAATACCCAACATCTTGTACTGTTCTTCAGAGGAAAACTATCAAAGATCTAACTAATCTCTCATTTATTTCTCCACCATGAGTTCACCAATAATGACACCTTCAATGTTCTATTTTCCCACTTCTCACAGGAACCTTGTTCTTTCCGTCTTTATTTCAAATCTTTATCACACCACTTCCCCTAGCTGCTTGGCCACCTCCACACACCCCATGCCAAGGGAGTTAGCCCTCCCTCTGAAAAGGGAAAGCTTTTCCTATACAATGGACAATTCTCCTGTGTGGATTCTCTGATAGACAGGATTGCGTGGGTTCTCTCTTAGCTCATTGGGCATTTTTACACTCACCTTAAAGTGCTGGTCTTTGAATCCTCTGGGTTTACAAGTAACTTGCGGATGCATTCTTCACACACACACACAGCCCTGAGGCAGTTCCTAGAGGCATTCTTCACACAAACACTGTCCTGAGGCAGCCTAAAGTAGCTGCAGCTGTAGATGTGAGGGGCTGCCATGGAAACCAAGTGACCACAGCTGCCTGGAGCAAAGCAGTTTACCAGGAGAACCTTTTACACATGAAAGTGCTGGGAGAAGTTCTATGCAGAAGGTCAAAAAGCCAGATGTTTAAGATCTGGGTGAGTGATTTAGACACAGAAAGTTCAGGATGTAACAGCAAACGTGCAGGAGAAATGTGTGTGTAAAACATCCTATGAGAGGCTATTGCACATAGCTGAAAGTGGAGGTTGTTGCTTTTTCAAAACAAGCTTAACAAATTAAATAAATCACAACTGCATCCCAGTACAAGGGGGAACTCTGAACCCCTGACCTACCAATTACCTTTCCCCAGTTCTATTGCCAGAGTTATAAAAGAAACTGCTGACTGCTGCTTTTAATTCAGCCACTAGAGGAAGATTCTGCATATTGTCCAATAAGCTCAAACGATTTATGTCAGGGTGCCAGACCAATGGTTATAGTAGTATGGTTAGGTGAATAAACGTTTGTAAGTATCATGCCAGGAAACCTGGGTTCTAGTCTGCCCTATACCCTGGCATTGTCACTCAGATAGCTGCTTTAAAATAAAGTAAGACAACACACACGCGCTCCTAGATTCTCAACTCAGATTATTGCTGTAAAGAAGACATGAGAAGCAATTAGGGGAAGTGGGATTCAAAAGGACAACCTGCAGCGCCATGCCACAAGAAATACGCATCAAGGCACACACACAGTCAGAACCCTCCAGCCTACAAGCATTTATAGCATCAGAACTAGCAATCCCGTCAGGACGGAGACAGGTACAAGCAGTAGCCAAGAAGGATAAAGCAAGTGCACATTAAAGAAGAGCCGAGGGGACAAATTCCAGGAAATCAGTCCAAACAAAGCAAGGCGCTTACATCGGGCTGAGACACAGGGCCGGAGATCAGAACACAGGCTGAGAAGGCGGCAGCGAGCTGGAATTCCTCTGGAATTCAGGTACAGGGACTGCGGCTGGGATCAGGACTGAATCAAAGCAGGAAATTACATACGTTGCCCTCTCTGAGCTTCCTGTGGGAGTCATATAAAAGGGGCAGACGACAGCCTAGGGCCAGTGGAGGCACGGACGCAGAACACAGCAGGGAGCGGGATAACAAGGCCCAAACCACAGGGTTGTCGTGTTGGGAGCCAGCTGGCGGCTCTGAGAAGCTAGGGCTCCCAGGTCCCAGCACTCACTCCCCTCCTGCAGTTATCTGGGACCGTGCGACAGCTGTGAATGTCTCTGAGGAATCCAGGACATCCCTCAAAACATGGGACACTTGAGAAGCCACGCTTCTAGTTTCATTTCTTAAAAGAGCAGCACAAAGGTGTGGAAAGTTCGGTGGATTAGAGCCTTTTGTTGCTTTATCCCAGACTGGGTCACATTCAACCCTGCTCGGTAGCGCACCCAAGTTTCCGATCCGTTCGCAGCGTGGAATGAATTAGGCAGCCTTGGCCCATTTTCTTGCTGAGCAAGCAGCGTCCATGATTTGCACAGGTCAAAAATGTCGGGCGGGGAGGGGACAAAGAGGATTAAAGTTCACCTGTCAGCCACGGTGACGTCTCAACGTTAAGGGGCTCTCACGCTGTGCTGTTCCCCAAGGGTCACAGGCTCACCTGGCATCAGCTGACGGACGTCCGTTGACACTGTGCTTTCCACCTTGCTGCACTTTATGTTTGGAACAAACTTCCTGAGCTGGTGCGTCTGGCCGCCTCCCTACCCATAGTCAAGTCCTGCCTAAAGGCCCACTTCTTTGAGATCGTTTTTAAATCATGAAACCAGGCCTTATCCTTGGCTGAAATCCACAAAACTAGGACATGTTAACTGAAATAATAAACTTAATGAGTACCTGAATTCTGTAGTCCATCATTCATAGGAAGTCTCTTATTTTTAGTTGTCTGTTTCTTTGTGTCTTGATTAGATTGTAAGCTCAATGGAGAAAGGACTGTCTTTATGTTGTGTGTATCTGTACAGCGCCGAATACTTCTCATAGCGGATAGCGCTATAGAAATGATAAACAGTAGTAGTAATAGGGTGAAAACAGACATGACGCTAACCACCCTTTAACCACCCTGGTGGTTATTTATGCATGTTGCAGGGCTGTATTGGTGTCCTATGCAGCCCTGCAACATGCATAAATAACCACCAAGGGTGGTTAAAGGGTGGTTAGCGTCATGTCTGTTTTCACCCATAGTAGTAGTGGAGCTATGCTAATGGATACTAGCTGAAGACCAGGCCCTTAGAGATAAACAGTGGTGTAGTTTTAAATTGTTTATTCTTATTACTATTGTTATGATTAATCTGGTGTAATGGCCAAGTGCGCAGTTCTTGAATGGGGGTGGGGGACGGACCCTGGTTCAAGTCTCACCGTAGCCAGAAACAATATTCTCTCCGCCTAACCTACCTCACAGGGTTGTTGTGAGGATTAAAAGTTGTGTTCTATGTAAAGCGCTCCGAGTGCCATGGCACAAGGGCGTTATATACAAATAAAGATTATTATTATTGTAACGTGCCCGACACCAAACAGTTACCATTAGAGTCAGGTCCCTGCCCCAAAGGGAGGGGAAACCAGTTGAGGGGTGCGTCTGTGAAGATGAGAAGCTGTCAGTGCTTGTGCTTAGCTTAGCCACAAGGGAGGATCAGGGACCCTCAAGGATGAGGCAGCATAAGCAGCAGCAAAAAGGAGAAATCTATGTCGGTGAAAGTTTAGGGAAGGCCCGACAGAAGAGGTAGGTTTTTACGGCAAAAAATGGCTGATTTAATAGCACATCACCCTCTAATAGCACCATCACCGTCCGGTATCTCAGGTGGCCGTGCCGCGGCTGTGGAACTCCATCCCGGCAAAGGTCCACCTGGCACTGGGCCTCCCCTCTTTCTGAAGACAGTGTAAGACCTGGCTCTTCTGCCGGGCTTTCGGCAGGGGAGATGGAGGATGTGGGGGGTTGGCTCCGCTTGGGGTTATTGATTGATTGTTGGGTTTATAGTGTTGTTTTTAAAAAAAAATATATCTTTGTGTGAATTTTGTTTTTTATATGTTTATAAATATGTTGTGAGCTGCCCCAAGCTGCTGTAGCAGGACGGGGAGGCCAAGAAATCTTAAATAAATAAATAAAAATAGATATTTCACAATTAAACATTCAGTGGGGGCGGGGGCAGGAAGCAATGTCTCCTTCAAAATCAGGTATTTAAACCTACACCAAGTGTTGCCAAAGATCATTCTAAATTTGAAAGAAACTTTCGGAGTATATTATCCGTTGAATTCAACGGCTTCTAACTGAATCCGATGGAGTGCAGAGTTTAGTGGTGACGGCAGCAGGATTGTGTGATAGAGGACACTGGATGTGGGTGGAAGAGGTGCCCCTATGCAGCCCTTCCCCCAATTCAGTGTGGATCTTAGTGGTGGCGGCAGCAGGACTGACGGCAGGTGAGGTGGTGGCAGAGGTTGGACCATGTGTGGAGCCACCTAGTGGGTACCTCTTCCACCCCCTAGCCCCCACCGTCACCACCTCTTCTGCCGCTGCTGAACTCCAAACTGTATCCGGGGGGGGACGAGCGTCTCTCTCACCCACCCATCCAGCACAGAGCTTCTTGGTAGCAGCAGTCGAGCAGTTGGGTGGGGGTGAGATAGCTTCCCCTTTCAAGTTGCTGCCCCAGCTGGCTACCCAAGCTGCCCAACGGTAGCACCGGCCCTGCCCAACACCTCATATGCTAGGCTATACTGTTAAGAGAAAGAGGGCTGTCTCATTAGGGAGGAAGGAAGGATGGTGCCGTGGTTAGGCTAGTAGCCTGGGAGGAAGGAAATCTGGTTTCCATGACCTTGTATGACCTTGAGCAAGCCACAACAATTATCATTTTCAAAAACAGCTTGTGTCCTCTTTGGTAGAAGAACCAACCTTGTGCTCCTGAGTCACTTCAGGGCTCCTGAAACTGTTACCCTTCGGCTATCTTTACCCTGCTTCTCTGGCCGATATGCAAGAGGATAAAAGCCATAAGAGAACTGTGAAGATAAATGCACTGCGCTCAGCAAATACAGCAAGAGGTCAGATTGCTCCTTATTCCCACAAACTGCTCACTGATGCTTTCTCTACTGCCTTTCATTCGGGGTCCCCCTTCTCTTCTGTAACTAGGCCAAGCACGTGCACCTGCAACTTCTCCGCTTCGCACGTATACCCCAGTCTCTCCCTATGTCCCCCTCTCCCTTCTCTGCCCTAACATTTCTCTCTTAGATTTTAAGCCCTTTGGTGAAGTGGGCCTGTTTTCAATTTAATAATTGTTCAGTGCCAGGTACATTGCTGGCATCATATACATTCTTAATAATGATGATCATCTCATGAGGTAGATTCCCCAAGTGAGGCATGTTGGCAGGTCAAATGGAGGCGCTTGCTCAGTCTGTTCTATACCTCTGGCCAGATGATTTCAGACACCAGTATACTTAAAATATTACAGCTATATGGGACCATTGCGATGATCAAAACTGACTCCCTGCATAAACACAGGCCCCTAAATATACACATTCTAAATGAATTCAAATCTCTCAGGACTCAGGCTGCTTTCACACATTACAAAATGCGCCATTATAATAACGGGAGATAATACCGGGTATTATAATTCTGTCATTTTTGCAATGTGTGAATGCACTATTCCCCATTTATGCTGCAAGATCTCGGGTCGGTGTAAGAGCCACCAAATTACAATGACCCAAGATTTTGCAGCATAAATGGGGGAATAGTGCATTCACACATTACAAAAAATGGGGAATTATAATACTCATTATCTCCAGTTATTATAATAGCCCATTCTGTAATGTGTGAAGGCAGCTTCAGATGGCCTAATTTGTTCACACAATCCTTCTCAAGAGCCAGATATTGGCTCTTTTTGTAGACTAATACAGACGGAATTATACAAGTACCAAGATTTTCTTATAAATGTAGGCTACGATCCAAACACCACTTAGTTAAGAGTAAGCAGTGGAGTAAGGGGTTAATGGAACTTGACTTTAGAATCTAGATATAATTGACCTTGTTGCTAATTGTAAGAAGTCCACAGTATCCAATTTTGCAGCCATGACAGTAAGATAATGTATTTGATATCCCAGTGCACATGCTTTTTCTTGAGTGACTACATAACATCTAAACACAAGGGGGTAGTATTGAGGCAAGAACGGCAGAATGTTAAACTTTTGTTTCTTTCCAATTCTTTGATGAGAGAGGAGGAAAGAGAGACGTTGGCTGTGAAATCTGCATGCCTTTTTCATTCACCTAATCAAATGCACCAGATTGAATTGCTTCTTGGGGAACACAGAGACAACAATATCATGGAGAGAACCATCTGCTTCCTGAGGAACACAGACAACAATATTATGGAGAGAACCATCATCTCCTTAAAAGAAGAAATTCATCCTAAACACACTCACGAAGACCAGTAGTGGAAAACTTACCAGATCTATATTTATTTATTTTTTTACACAGGAGGGCTTTTAAAATGTCTCTTCCTCTGTAGAAAACACAACTCCGGAGTTTAGTTTCTGTTTTGGCAACATGGTAGAGACAGAGAAGCCAACCTAGAACCCAGTGTAGGTTTCATGAGTTCTTTGAACTTTTGGATGAGCCAGAAATAGCCATAAACCAAAACTACTGGCAGCAAAGAACACGAACTGTTGAGAAGCTCGGATCAGGAGTCCGTCTATGGAGCCGAACTGATCGACAGTCTAGGAACTTCACACACTCAACCCTCTGGAAACGTTCCATCCAGACCCAGCCCACGGGAAGTTGAAATGACGTAGGATGACTTGATGGGTTCAGGACTGCAATGGCAAAACTCCCTTGGACTTTAATGGGTGAGGATTAGTGGTGTAGCAAGGATGGGGAAGGCCTGGGCTCATATCCCAATTATGGGTCCTCCTAAGGGCAACGGGGTGGGGTCTAAATGGCAGTCCTGCCAAGGGGGCTCCCAGCTAGTCTCGGCCTTAGTCCCCAAAGGTGGTGGTGCCACCCTGGATCCCAGTAAGGGCCCCTGAACTCCTTCCAGGAAGGACGTCTTAAGAGTCAAAAGGGCTAGCACTCCACCCTTACCCACTCTGAAAACTTTCTTTTTGGTGGGGCTCTGTTTGCAAGCAGCCTGAGCACTGCTAGAATTTTTTTTTAGCAGGGGTGGAAGCAAGAGTGTTGGCCTTGCTCTCTCCCACACCCACTCCGAGAATGTCCTAGTGGTGCTCGGCAGGGATGGGACTTTCGGATTCAGATAGAACCAAATCTGCCTGAAAATGGCCAATTTGGTTCTATATGAAAATTCTGATCTTTTTTGCTTTCGGCCAATTTGGATCTTTAACATTGCTTTTAGATTCTGATTTTTTGCACTGCGGTTTGTTCCCATTGATTTCAATGGTGAAAAATGCAATGCAAAAAAATCCTAAATCGAGATCCGAAATTCCTAAAGAATTGAATCTGAAAAAATCTGAATCCAAAATTCTCCCTGGAGTCCTACCCTGAGTGCTCGGCTGCTTGTCAAGGGCGAGGGTTGTCATATATGCAAGTTTTAGAGGGCACTTGTGAGAAATACAGGTTGCAGGGCTGCATTGCAGCCCTGCAACCTGTATTTCTCATAAGTGTACTCTAAAATTTGCATATATGGCAATCCTACCAAGGGCTCAGCTCCCCTAGAGTACAGAGCTTGGGTAAACAGAGTCCCCTTGCTCCATGGTAACTACACGCCTAATGAGGAGGACACCAAAAGTAGTTAACAAGGTTCCTTTTTACTGGACTACTCTTTGGACAGTGTTTTCAAGCTGCATAGAACTCTTTGTCAGACAGGCCCTTTCACCAATAAAAGTTGGTACAATTAAGAGATATCAACTTAATTACTTTCTCTCAGATTTGGAACCCACATGGCAACCAAATTCTAAACTGTCTATGAAATTCACAGATTTTGACTTGGGGCCACCAAAAAAAAACCCTCAGTTGGCAGCCAACTCCTATGAAGCCAATATCCCAATCACCCAAACAAGAGTTCTGCCTAATGTGTAGAAAACAAAAATGGTTTAACATTAAGTAATATTTGTCAAGTAACAAACCATTATCACTAACTAATATGAACAGAGTGGAAGATCCATATCTTGTACCCTAAGCGGAAATATGCTTGTCAAAGAATTTGCAAACTCAACATCCTCCTAAGAGTAAGTCATACACAGAGCTGAATGAAGCACAAGGCTAGCGAGGTGGTTTTGGACCTTCTTCATCTTCCCTCTTGCTTCATTGACACAACGCTGCCAGGAGCTCACCAGCTTGCTCCTATCCCATACACCTTTCACTTTCACGAGTCTCCAGGGAAGACCAACACTGCCCAACAAAGGGAAATTTGTGTAATTCCTACCAGTACAGATACATGAATAGCTTTTACTAGGGTTGAAATGAATTTTGTCCCCATTCACAAAAGTTATTGGCATATTCAGATGCACCATCCAATATCCAAGCCAGGGTCAGCTGTACCATTAAAGCAAACCAGGCAAATGCCTAGTGGGGCAGATGGAAGAGGGGCAGCAAAATCCCACCCCTCTTAATTTGCTAGAAGTTGTGGGGGTGGAACTACTGAGGGGACATACTAGAACGCAGGACATGGATGGACAATTGGAAACAATGAGAGCAAATGGATGGACAAGGTCCCCTGCTTCCCCACATCAAACTGACCTGTCCAGGCCATTGGAAACATTGGGAGCCAATGGATGGACAAGGTCTCTTGCTGCCCCACATCAGACTGACCTGTCCAGCCCATGGATGGACAATGGGACCCAATGGACAGACAATGTCCCCTGCTGCCCCATATCAGACTGAACTGTCTAGCTCATGGATGGACAATGGAAGCAAATTGATGGACAATTGGAAACAATAGGAGCAAATGGATGGACAAGGTCCCCTTCTGCCCCACATCAGACTGACCTGTCTAGCCCCATTGGTAACAATGGGAGTCAATGGATGGACAATTGGAAAAAATGGGAGCAAACGGATGGACAAGGTCCCCTGCTGCCCCACATCAGACTGACCTGTCCAGCCCCATTGGAAACAATGGGAGCCAATGGATGGACAATGTCCCCTGCTGCCCCACATCAGACTGACCTGTCTGCTGTTGCTGACACACTGCACCTGGCGGGATATAACCAGATTGCCCCTCAGTTGGGCAATATGGCTCACTATCTAACAACTGCTGCCACTTTCAGGGAGAAGTTCCTGTTTTTAAGTGCACGATTGAACGCACTTCCGACTAGTGTTTTGTCGGGGCACTTCCAGGGGGTCCCTTACGGGGATAGGCTATGTCCTTTTGACTCTTTAGTCACCGAGACTACACAGCATGTATTATTTGAATGTAAGGTTATATGATACCTTACGCTCAAAATTTTTGCAACCGTTTATTGATAAAAAACCCTGGGGCAACTAATGTATTTCTTATGTATTTGGCTTTATGTGACGAGCAGCCGGAGGTGACTTTAAGAGTGATGAGTTTCTTGCTGCAGGCGATTGGAATGAGGGAAAGGTTTATCCAATTTAAGCCAGTGGAATCTCTCTAATGGCAAATTTTATATAACTTTTGTAATTATGATACACAGCAATTGAAGAAAAAAGGTCCTGGGCCAAGTCCAAATTTACTAAGGGTATAAAGAAAGGAGGGGGGAGTTCTCCTTACTGGTTTGAGGTTGGTCTAGCACCTTTTTCGTTTTTAGTATTTAGTAAAATTTCTGTAGTTTATTGTTTTAAACTATGTTAGGACTGTTTGTTGATGTTATTTGTATTTGTATGTTTGTGTTTTATGTTAACAATGACTCACGGTCACGTTTTAATAAATTTGATTTGACTGACTTGTCCAGCCCCATCGGAAACAATGGGAGCCAATGGATGGACAATGTCCCCTGCTGTCCCACATCAGACTGACCTGTCCAGCCAATGGATGGACAATTGCAAACACGACAGGGACTTGCAGTGCTCCAGGGTGCACTCCTCGAAGCGGAGTAATATGCCCTACTTCCTTGTACATCCCCTTACCTTTCGCATTTGTTACAAATATGGTAGATAGAAAGTTTTCCATTTCCACATCATGTTTCCAACTGTCCATCCATGGCCTGGACAGGTCAGTCTGATGTGGGGCAGCAGGGGACATTGTCCATCCATTGGCTCCCATTGTTTCCAATTGTCATCCACTGACTCCCATTGTCCATCCATTGGCTCCCATTGTCCATCCATTGGCTGGACAGGTCAGTCTGATGTAGGGCAGCAAGAGACCTTGTCCATCCATTGGCTCCCATTGTTTCCAATGGCCTGGACAGGTCAGTCTGATGTGGGGCAGCAGGGGAGATTGTCCATCCATTGGCTCCCATTGTTTCCAATTGTCCATCCATGTCCTGCGTTTTAGTATGTCCCACTACCGAGGATGGGGGTCACTAGGGTAGGGAGGCCTGTGAAAGCTGGGGCGAGTGGGGTTATGAGGAGCACAAGAATAGGGAGGCAGGATCTGACAGGCCTACCCCAGAGATCTGTCAGCAAGTGAGTTCTGCCCTGCCTACCTGCAGAGACCTCCAGCAGACTTTCCAGCCTTGGCCTCCCCGACTCGAAAAACACCCTCTGCCCACTCAGTTAAGCCCTGCCTCCCAACGACATGACTTTTGCCATGTTGCTGCTTGCTGTCATGTTTTGTGAGTTCATTAGAAGGCCCAGAATCTCTCTCTCTCTCTCTCACACACACGCCTCTTTGCTTCTTCACTGTAACTGTATTAACTCAGCAAGCCCCAGGTAAAACATACCAACAACAGTAACCAGCAGATTCAACATGAGGATCTGCTTAGGGAACTACAGCCCCCTAATCGGTATCAGCAGATTCCATTCACTTATAAATACATAACACTTGCCTTTCTGCCTCTACCCATATTCCTACGTAACTCGTACTCCTCACCCTTGCCACGTAGGGCTGCAAAACAGCTAAAGCGGACTTGGATCCACGCAATCCTGGTTCGGGTCTGCAATACTGGCGTATTGTTTTCTTCACTTACTACAGAACGAATGCTGAAGAGACCCAACAACTATTTAGCATGGTTAAGAATGTAAGATGTGCCATGCTGGGTCCGACAAATGTTCCATCGAACCCACCATCCTGTCTCCAACAGCGGCCAATCTCAGTTGCTTGGGAGAAGTACCCAACAGGTCATAATGGAGCGATCCATTTCTGTTGTTCGTTCCCAGCTCCTGACAGTCAGAGGTTACGTCGCCTAAACCTACTTGGCTAATAGCTGTTAATGGACCAACATTCCAAACTTATCCAATCCTTTTTCTAAACTCGACTCTACTACTGACCTTGACCACATCCTCTGGCAATGAATTCCACAAGTTAATGGTGCGTTGAGTGAAAAAAAAAACCCACTTTCTTTTATTTGTTTTAAAATCTGCCTCCAGTTAGATTCATGGATATTCCCCTAGTTCTAGTACTATTTGAGAAGGCAAAGAACTGTTCCCTATTTACTCATTCCACACCACTCATCATCTCATAAACTTCTATCATATCCCCTCTCAGACGTCTCTTCTCCAGCTGAAGCGCACTGACCTATCCAGCCAAATAGTTGTGCAACAGCACTAGTGCACCATTGAGCACAGGAACGAATATAAAAATTAGGGATGGCCGACCCGTTCGGTCGGCCGAACCGAACTCGTTTTTCGAACCGAACCAAATTTCCGAACTCGGTTCTTTTTACCCATCCCTAATAAAAATGACTGCACTGAAATAGCCAATGCAACTGAACCAAAGTGACCGAAATGAATAAACCAAAATATCTAAAAGAACACACAAAACAAACGTGTGTTTCAACTGACAAAGATGAAAAACAATAGCTCTCAGTATCTTCTTCATCGGAAACAAAAGGGATAGGCCAAATTGGTTAAAAAAAATTTAGTCAGACAAATTATTATTCATTTCAGCCCTCCTCTTTACTTTTGGGAAAGCCCCACAAAATGTAATAGGAATTAGGCCCACAGAGTCATATAAACCAAAGGAGAAGCTCTTTCTCCCCCATCCTGAGAGGCTTTCAAGAACATCCTATAACAAGAGAGGATAAAGTTCCCAAACCCAAGAGCCACATACCCAAAACCTTCGTATGGCCAAAAGCCACAGTCACAAACACATATGTGGCACACACGGAAATACAAACCTTTTCTGTTTTAGGATTGGCTGCGGGAGCTGGTGCTCTGTGATCCTGGATGCTGAAATTCTGAGTAGCAGCTGTGATTCTGTTGTTGAGACTTTCGTACGATGAAGACAACGGCACAGGACCATTAAGCTTGGGATCAGCACTGGCTGAGAGACTTATCTGAATGGTCCAAGAACCACATTTGCCCATCCCGTCCTATAGCAAGTATGTAATTCTATATGAAAGAGCCTTCAAGGGTCATCCAGCCCAGGAAAAGTTCATCTGACACATATCAACATAACTTCACCAGGCTGGGATCCTGCGGGCCTTCATCTCTAGGATCTATCTGGATCCTTAGATAGCTATGCCTATCCAGAGTAGCTCTACGTTAAATTAAATCCTACAGGATTCAGGAGCAAACACTGCTGCAAAGACAGGTTTCCCACCCCACTTCTCCATACACGAGTGCAAAATGGCCACCACATGTGCAAAACAACTGCCCTTTTCCAAAATGGCAGTGGCTGTTGCTGCCATTTTGAAAAAGGGTGCACATGCACAGAACGGTTTGATGGCCATTTTGTGGATTCACAGTATTTTTTTTAAAAAATTAATTTTTAGAACCGAACAAAAATAGGTTTGTCATCTCACTGTTTTGGTTCAGTACAGTTTAATCTGTAAAGGCCCATTCCATGCAGTTACAGATTTAATCCAAATCCAAATTTCCACCCCTAATAAACTTCCATGCCTGGTGCTCAGAAACGAATAGCATAATCTGGCCGACCCACAGTAACACGCCGGTCTCTTTCCAAGGACATCCTCTATAAATCAACTGTCACTGGTCAGGTTCCAATGAATGGAAGACGGATAGTTTCCTAGCTTGTTTTCCACCACTTGACTCAGAAAAACGTAATCCCATAGTACATTTGAAGGATCTAAACTCTGCACCAATGTCTGCAATTTGCTGGGACATTTTATTCCTAGTACAGCCAACCAACAAGTACCAGCAATCTTCTTGAAGTGCTCTTACATTTGTCTCATATGGATTAAGATTGCTTTGTCTGATGATAAAGCCCATAATCGGAGACTAATGGGTACGGAAGACTCCTCTGTGCTGCAATCGAATAAGAACTGCTAGAATAGAAACTCAAGGTAAGAACTTGTCCAGACATGATTTACATCCAGCAGGTTTAGGGAAAGGGTTTTTGGTTGTTTGTTTTACGGGCTTAAACTGCAGCAATCAATGTAGATTTCAATTAGATTTNCTTATAAATACATAACACTTGCCTTTCTGCCTCTACCCATATTCCTACGTAACTCGTACTCCTCACCCTTGCCACGTAGGGCTGCAAAACAGCTAAAGCGGACTTGGATCCACGCAATCCTGGTTCGGGTCTGCAATACTGGCGTATTGTTTTCTTCACTTACTACAGAACGAATGCTGAAGAGACCCAACAACTATTTAGCATGGTTAAGAATGTAAGATGTGCCATGCTGGGTCCGACAAATGTTCCATCGAACCCACCATCCTGTCTCCAACAGCGGCCAATCTCAGTTGCTTGGGAGAAGTACCCAACAGGTCATAATGGAGCGATCCATTTCTGTTGTTCGTTCCCAGCTCCTGACAGTCAGAGGTTACGTCGCCTAAACCTACTTGGCTAATAGCTGTTAACGGACCAACATTCCAAACTTATCCAATCCTTTTTCTAAACTCGACTCTACTACTGACCTTGACCACATCCTCTGGCAATGAATTCCACAAGTTAATGGTGCGTTGAGTGAAAAAAAAACCCACTTTCTTTTATTTGTTTTAAAATCTGCCGCCAGTTAGATTCATGGCTATTCCCCTAGTTCTAGTACTATTTGAGAAGGCAAAGAACTGTTCCCTATTTACTCATTCCACACCACTCATCATCTCATAAACTTCTATCATATCCCCTCTCAGACGTCTCTTCTCCAGCTGAAGCGCACTGACCTATCCAGCCAAATAGTTGTGCAACAGCACTAGTGCACCATTGAGCACAGGAACGAATATAAAAATTAGGGATGGCCGAACCGAACTCGACCAGTTCGGTCGGCCGAACCGAACTCGATTTTCGAACCGAACCAAATTTCCGAACTCGGTTCTGTTCACCCATCCCTAATAAAAATGACTGCACTGAAATAGCCAATGCAACTGAACGAAAGTGACCGAAATGAATAAACCAAAATATCTAAAAGAACACACAAAACAAATGCGTGTTTCAACTGAAAAACAATAGCTCTCAGTATCTTCTTCATCGGAAACAAAAGGAATAGGCCAAATTGGTTAAAAAAAATTTAGTCAGACAAATTATTATTCATTTCAGCCCTCCTCTTTACTTTTGGGAAAGCCCCACAAAATGTAATAGGAATTAGGCCCACAGAGTCATATAAACCAAAGGAGAAGCTCTTTCTCCCCCATCCTGAGAGGCTTTCAAGAACATCCTATAACAAGAGAGGATAAAGTTCCCAAACCCAAGAGCCACATACCCAAAACCTTCGTATGGCCAAAAGCCACAGTCACAAACACATATGTGGCACACACGGAAATACAAACCTTTTCTGTTTTAGGATTGGCTGCGGGAGCTGGTGCTCTGTGATCCTGGATGCTGAAATTCTGAGCAGCAGCTGTGATTCTGTTGATGAGACTTTCGTACGATGAAGACAACGGCACAGGACCATTAAGCTTGGGATCAGCACTGGCTGAGAGACTGATCTGAATGGTCCAAGAACCACATTTGCCCATCCCGTCCTATAGCAAGTATGTAATTCTATATGAAAGAGCCTTCAAGGGTCATCCAGCCCAGGAAAAGTTCATCTGACACATATCAACATAACTTCACCAGGCTGGGATCCTGCAGGCCTTCATCTCTAGGATCTATCTGGATCCTTAGATAGCTATGCCTATCCAGAGTAGCTCTACGTTAAATTAAATCCTACAGGATTCAGGAGCAAACACTGCTGCAAAGACAGGTTTCCCACCCCACTTCTCCATACACGAGTGCAAAATGGCCACCACATGTGCAAAACAACTGCCCTTTTCCAAAATGGCAGTGGCTGTTGCTGCCATTTTGAAAAAGGGTGCACATGCACAGAACGGTTTGATGGCCATTTTGCGGATTCACAGTATTTTTTTAAAAAAATTAATTTTTAGAACCGAACAAAAATAGGTTTGTCATCTCACTGTTTTGGTTCAGTACAGTTTAATCTGTAAAGGCCCATTCCATGCAGTTACAGATTTAATCCAAATCCAAATTTCCACCCCTAATAAACTTCCATGCCTGGTGCTCAGAAACGAATAGCATAATCTGGCCTACCCACAGTAACACGCCGGTCTCTTTCCAAGGACATCCTCTATAAATCAACTGTCACTGGTCAGGTTCCAATGAATGGAAGACGGATAGTTTCCTAGCTTGTTTTCCACCACTTGACTCAGAAAAACGTAATCCCATAGTACATTTGAAGGATCTAAACTCTGCACCAATGTCTGCAATTTGCTGGGACATTTTATTCCTAGTACAGCCAACCAACAAGTACCAGCAATCTTCTTGAAGTGCTCTTACATTTGTCTCATATGGATTAAGATTGCTTTGTCTGATGATAAAGCCCATAATCGGAGACTAATGGGTACGGAAGACTCCTCTGTGCTGCAATCGAATAAGAACTGCTAGAATAGAAACTCAAGGTAAGAACTTGTCCAGACATGATTTACATCCAGCAGGTTTAGGGAAAGGGTTTTTGGTTGTTTGTTTTACGGGCTTAAACTGCAGCAATCAATGTAGATTTCAATTAGATTTTTATTCACACACACACACACACACACACACACACACACACACACACTAAAAATTGGCTCAAAACCAGCATTGTCAATATTGCTTGAAGGAACAAGCAGATATTGTAATAAATAGATGGGGTGGTCTTTTAGATGCAAATTCATAGCAGCTTATTTTTGTTTCTTTTCTCAAAATTATTGGATTTAAATGCGGATTCCTAATATGGATCTGTATTTAAATCAATTAAAAAATAAAAAACCCTGTACATTCACAAAATGGCCAGACCAGACCATTTGGTACATGCAAATCCTTTTTTAAAATGGCGGCGGCAGCATCGCCGCCATTTTGAAAGAGGGCAGCCATTCTGCACACGTGCAAAATGGCCACTGTGCACGTGCAGACTGGCTGCCCTTTTCCAAAATGGCAGTCACAGCATCATTCTTAGGGAAAAAAATATATTATTATTTTATAAAATAAGTAATATTTATTTTATTTTACTTTAGAACTGAACCAAAAAAAAGACTTGTCGTCGTGCTGTTTTGGTTTGGTACGGATGAATCCAAAATGGCCCATTCCGAGCAGTTACGAATTTAATCCGAATTCCCACCTCTAATAAACAGCAGACGAGATGAGCTGGGGAAGGGGCATGATAACGGTTTTCAAATACCTAAAAGCAAGCCGCAAAGAGATGGTGAGTATTTGTTTACCCAGAAGAGAACAAGAAGGAATGGGCTTAGAATGCAGCAAGTAGATTTCAATTCGATATTAGGCAAAACCTCTTCGTTGTAAGAACTGTTGGGCAATGGAATTAGTTACCCAGTGAGGTTGTAGAATCTCCCTCCTTGGAGGTTTTCAAAACCCATCTGGACAAGCATCGGTCGGTGATGTTGTAAGCAGAGGACATCCTGCCTTGGAGCAGGGGGTGGACTAGACACTAGAGGACCCTTCAGCTCCCTTCCAGTTCTATGGGTGAAAATAAACCAGACAATAGCCCACATTAGCACCGACTAGGTGCCTGTTCTCCTGCCCATCTATTAGGTGTTCGCCAGAGGTTTGCCTGCACTCCCCCTCCCCGTAGCCCTCACTCACGCCGTCATCGCGGGACCACTGTGCGGACAACGCATGTTAATGCGCGCCTACACTGCCGCTTCTTGTTAATGAGGCTTGTCTGGAGCCTCGCCCGCATCCAGGGCCACCGGCACCATAGTGTCACACCTTGCATGGCTGCTACAGGGGGTCACAGCCAGTGAAGAAGCCCTCTCTGTGACTCTCCCTTGCCATCAGAAGCAGCGCCCACGTGCTCGGGCAGCTGGAAGAAGAGATGGTCCCTGCACTCCCTAGGTTCTTCTCTTGCAGCTGCCTCACAGCTGATATCGCAGCTGCCTGAGCACACAAGCAGCAAGAGCGATCAGCTGTGAAGCGGAGAGAGCGGGGGTGGTGGTGGGGGTGGTGCAGGAAGGAACTTCTCTTGCCGTCACCCGAGCATGCGAGTGCTGCTTTTGATGGAAAGGGGTGTCACAGCCAGAGAAGAAGCCTTCTCTGCCTGTGACCCCCCCCCCACACACACTCTTGATGTAACCAAGCCAAGCGCATGCACCTGCGACCTCGCATCCTCGTGAATGTTACATTCCTTGTCTCTCCCTCTGCTCCCCTTCCTTCGTCTCCCCCCTTCCCCCTCCCCGTCTCTCAGATTGTCAGCCCTAGGGCAGGGACTGTGTCTATTCCATTACTTTGTAAAG
>QEPC01010552.1:6963003-6976752 GCA_003113815.1 Sphenodon punctatus | reverse complement strand
TACTAGTGTGTGTGTTGTGTACCCTTCCTACCCTTTCCCTTGGAACAAGTGAGCGAGTGATTGTCTTGTGTGTGGCGTTCGATCCCTGAACCTTCTCCTTCCTAGAGCTACCTTGAAGTTTCCCCTGCTGTTGTTGCCTGAGTCCCGTCTGCCTTCCCTGTCTCCCCGGGCCCTGTCCCCTCCTTCCCGGGCACGCCTCCCTCACTTCCCCCCTCCCTGTCCCTCCTGGAGTGTGGGAGCCGTGTGTTGGAGACCGACTGGGTTCCTGTGGCACAGGCTCCTACTTGTCACCGGGCGCCCTATGATGATAGGGGCCTAAGTTCCAGGTGCGTTAGCCCAGGGAACGGCCCACACACTATCCTGACGGGCTTTATTACCCAGATAGATCCATTTGCTAGTAGGAGCCTGGGCGCGTGCGTGGGGATACTCGACAAGTGGGAGGGTCGGGGGCTAGGCCCCTGCTGGGTCACCCAGGTCAACGCCCCCTTCCCCGGCCCCACTGACACTCTGCCACACCCCAGGTGCTTGTTGGTTGATTTGCTTGCCATGGCCTGGTCACATGGCATGCATGCATGCAACTCCCCCCCCGCCCACCCCTCCCCAGGATCCCAAGAGACTAGGTCCCCATTCCATTTTCCTCCCTTCCCTGTCTAAGGGGCACCAGGGGGTGCTGTAACTAATCCCATCCCATAAAACCCCAAAGGAACCCATAACTTAAACTTTACTTACCAACAGTTGCACGCGTGCATGCCTCCAGCAGTCTTGGAGTCCTTTCAGATTCCAAACCTGCTGTAGAATGGCTTCCAAGCCCAAAGTCCAGAAGGTCCCAGAAGGAAAAAAAAATCCTACATTACTATTGGCCACTCCAGCCAGCCAAGTGCCCACCCACTAGTCACATCCCTACCCCCTCGAAAATCTTAGGAAAGAACCTTTAGGATTGGATGCCTTTTTTGATTTTCAAAAAAGTCAACCAATCCAAGGCAGGGTTAAAAAAAAGCACCAAATGTAACACTTTGCACCACAGGGAGGGGGCAGGGACAACAAGGGCAAAAACAAAAAAACAGTGCCCAACTGCCAAAGTCATTTTTAAAAAAGAGAGAGATCCGAAACCCATGCAAAAAAACTGATACGGTCAGGAGTACCGGATCTCGCATTTAAAACCGGTACCGCTAAATACCTGCAATATCAGATCTCGGTGGATCCGGAATTCCCACCCTAATATTTACTGCCTTGCAGTCATTTAAGCCCACCCCTATCAGGTACGTGGGCAGGGGGCAGCCTTTGCAGGATCGGAACCTAAGGATGCAGACGATAAGCTGAAGGGGGAGCCAGAATGTGGTGTGTGGATGCCAGCTGGAGGGAGGGTGTGTGTCAAAAGTCAAGGGTCAATGAGGCTGGGTGAACAAAGCCGAAAGGCAATCCAGCAGGGAGGAGCAAGCTAAGAGGTCAAAACCAGGGGATCATCAATCCATAGAGCACAGGGCCACGGGTGGAAGGAAATTTTGGAGCATAGATTGAAGCCAGGAACAAGACTGGGGTGCAGGAAGGAATAAATCCATGATCTGGGCCCTGTTCTTACTTCCCCACCTTGAGTTCATCCCTTAAGGGGCATTAACAGATGTCCACATTAGCCATCATCCCTACCTAGGGTGGGGGAGGACTATCCCCCAGTTTGGCAACCTCCAGCCACAGGAACAAATGTCCCCGTGGCCTCCGTCAGCCAGGGAAGCAGGGCAGGGAGAAATGTGCGGCTGCTCTGCCACGCCGCCACGCTCCCGGCATTGCTTCTGGGCAGCAGCTGGGTGCAGACAGTGGTCTTGCTTTGATCACGGCTCACATTTCCAGCCTGGCAGCTACCCTGGGCAGGGTTTGTACCGGGACCACATCTGACGGGCCCGGAAGAAACATACTGCCGTGACGCTGGCCCAGGTGGGCCAAACTGGGCCAATGTCACATGTGTAAACACCCATTCACTCCTGTCTATCCCCCACCACCACCACTTGCATGGGCGTAATTAAAATGGGGGATTCGTCCCTGAGTCCCCCTCCCCGTCCCACACTTGCAGTTCTAGGATCATGAGGGCAGGACTTACGAGGCTCAAGGAAATCCAGGGTCCCCTTAAAATTGTATCCCAACATTGCACCATGGTACGTGGAGCTTGTACTAATTTTCACAGCTTGGCTGCAGGAGGGAAAAGGTTCGCCACCTTCCATAGTACAAATAATAACTACTACTACTACTACTTATCATTTCTAAAGTGCTACTAGTCATACGCAGCACTGTACAGATGCACACGCCATAAAGACAGTTCCCTGCTCCATGGAGCTTACAATCTATTCTCGGAGCTACAAACTAATGCTAAGAGCAGCAGGTCAAGGTAGATTCCGTACTGATCATCTGGGCCCCCGTCCCCACTGCACTATAATGCAGTTAGCAGATGTAAACAACGTAGCAGGAGGAAGAGACTTGATATTTTCCTGGCTGGGAGGCCAGTGAACAATATTTAGAGTCCGGGAACAGCTAGCTTTACAAAAAGACAGGGATCATTCTTGGCCAATCACGTCTCCCCCCTAAATCAATCCCCTCTTGGTCCTTTGAAGGCCGAGTGTTCCCAGCTGTCCCCTAGACCATGTTAGCACATTCTTTCGGAAACTGCTCAGAACATTGGTTTTCTAGCCATTCTGATGAATTACAGATAAAGGGCTTGTAGAGGCAGCATCAGCTCCTGGCTGCACTTGGTCCATGCTCGGTGTATCTGTAAACAAGACTTGGCTGAAAAGCACTGGAACAGAGTGCATCCTGGAAACCCCACAGCTGTACACGAGAACTCATCTGTCCAGAATCCCTGGACACTGGTTGCGCTTTGCTAGTGCCACGTCGTATTTTATGTATTATACAATCGTATCTCATAGGAGCTGGCTGAGAACTAGTGACAAAGTGAGATGCTGCCACGTGGTGGCCCTACAAATTCAGATGGGACATGGTAACCAGATCAGGTTATAGTCTACATGTCTTTGATGCTGTCCAGCTGGGGAGAGACTAAGGCTGCTGGGGCCAGACCTGTTTTCAACTTATATTAACTACAAGGGAGCTATAAAAACAAGCAATTATTCTAGTTTTAGGTAGGGTTGTCACCTGTGGTGTTTTTTTATCTGACCCTCCCATAGGCCAAAATGGAAGTGCCAGGTAAAAAACGACCAAAGTTGGCAACTCTAGTTTTAGGAGAAGGAACTGCTCCAGGTTTGGCCTGTTTCAATGTTCGCATGAACAGTGCACACAAACTTGGGTTTGGGTTCATGTAACATTTGAAAGTACCTTCAGTGTCCCCATGGTTGAAATGGGCATAATACTCAGAGCTGGGTTTGCACAACTTACTTCCCTAGACAAAATATTAAAATGCCACCCCTCTGCTCCCTTCAAGTAGGGGGCTTGCACTGCAGAAGGGGGTAGGCAGGAGGTGAGCTCTTGGTTCTCCACTAACCAGCTGTCTGGCAGAGCAGCGGTGATGCTTCCCTTATTCCCATGCAAGTCCCCAACAGGGAATTTAAGAGGGCAGTAAAACGATCCAAGAACCAGATCTGGTCTTATGGCAGGGCAAATGGGCCAGTTACCCCAAGCTTCATGCTGCCTAGGGGCCTCGTGTGGGATCCCGGCAGTGCTCTTGACTGCATAGAGCCACCTCCAGGGCCTGGGGCCTCTGCACAGGCCGACTACCAATGCTGTTGGGGCCTTGTACGAACAGTGATGGCAATGGCAACAGATGGCGCTCACCTCGCGCTGAAGCATAGATAGTTTTAAAAAGACTATGCCGTGATAGTTATGGTGATGCAGGAAGCTCTCCTCTCTGCTATCATAGCGTCTGCAAAGTCTCGTCCGACTGAGCTGTTCTGGGTGGTGAGGGGCCTGGTTAATCCGGTCTGCCTCCGCCCAGAAATTGAGTCATCTAGTGCCCGCGGTGACATTTTTATTAACGACTTTGGAGACAAAATCGCGTATATTCACCACAACTCGGGTGCTGCCATTTTATCTGCAGAATGAGAGTTTGGGGTTATGGAAGCTCAGTTTTGTCCTGCTTATATGGGTCAGTTTCAATTGGTATCACCCACCGATGTGGGAGAGGTGCTTGGGGCAGTGAAGGCAACCAGTTGTGAATTAGATCCTGCGATTGTTCGAGAGCACCTCCCTGTGGGTACCATCTTTCAGTCTTTTTTGTATGACCAGGGCTCTCAGGAAGGCATTCTCAGTTGTTTGTTGTTGTTATTTTATTCCATTTTTACCCCACCCCTCTTGCAAAAGTGACTTGGAGTGGCTTGCAATCATAAAAGCAAATCACAGTATAAAAATATATACAAAACATATATATAAATAACAGTAATACTATACAACTATACTAAAACCCCGACTTGTGCATAAAAATTCCCTCCCTCCTCCAATCCAGCTAACCCATCCCACCCTCCCCCACTCCCTCGTCAAACGCCTGGAGGAAGAGTCAGATCTTACAGTTACGTCAGAAGGTGAGGAGATTTGGGCTGAAGCGAACCCCCACTGGGAGGGAATTCCAGAGCAATGGTGTAGCTGCTGAGAACGCCCTCCTGTCCGTCTGAACTCGCTGATAATGTGGGACTTCCAGGAGGGCACCCCCGGAAGACCACAGGGGCCGCCCAGGTGGTGAGGCGATCACTCAGATAGGCAGGGCCTAGGTCATTAAGGGCTTTAAAGGTCAACACTAGCACCTTGAATTGGGCCTGGAAGACAATGGGCAGCCAGTGCAGTGCTCGGAGCACAGGTGTTATGTGCTCCCTGAGGCCCGTCCCAGACAGGAGGCGGACGGACTCATTCTGCACCAGCTGCAGCTTCCGAACCGTCACCGTGGGCAGCCCCACGTAGAGTGCATTACAGTAGTCCAGCCTCGAGGTGACGAACACATGGATGACAGTCACAAGATCAGAGTCCAAGATATATGGGTGGAGCCTCTTCACCAGATGTAATTGGCAAAAGGCGCTCCTGGCCACAGCCAACACCTGGGATTCCAGGCGTACCTGGATTTCCAAGAGTATCCCCAGGCTCGGCACAGATGGAACCAAAGGAAGGCGAATGCCCCCAGTAACGGGGAAACTCCTCACTCACATCACCGCTCCCGCCAACTAACATCACTTCTGTCTTATCAGGATTGCGCTTCAATCAGCTCGACCTCATTCAATCCCCCACAGCAGCCAAGCCCCAGGACCAGCAGGGCTATGGTCGGATGGAAACGACAGAGACAGCTGGGTGTCGTCAGCATACTGAGGACAGTGACCCCCCGCTGCGCATGACCTCCCCGAGCAGCTTCATATACACGTTACACAAGAGAGGGGACAAAATAGAACCCTACGGGACCCCACAGGGAAATCCATTCGGGGACAAAGTACAGTCCCCCAGCTCCACCCGTTGAGATCTAGCTGCAAGGTAAGGACGGAACCATTGTAAAACAGTCCTGTCCACCCCCACCAGGTCCCTCAGGTGTGTCACCAACAACTCATGGTTAATGATATCAAAAGCCACCAATAGGTTTAATAGGACCAAAAGGGTCATACGACCCGTGTCCAGTTCTACAAGGAGGTAGTTAGTTAGTTAAGTTAAGTTAAGTTAAGTTAAGTTAAGTTAAGTTACATTTTTTACCACACCCTTCCCACCAAAGGCAGCTCAGGGTGGCTTACAACATTAAAATACAAGATAACACCTCACAACCCTACACCATCCCCCAACCCTTCCCCTGCTCCACCCTACCCTAGCCCCCACTGCCAAACGTCCTTGTAAACAATACTGTTTGCACTGCCTCCTAAAGGCACTCAGGCCTGGACATATAGAGACCTCCCAGTGGAGGGAGTTCCACAGTCGTGGAGCAGCAGCCGAGAAAGAATGCCCTCCTTGTTGTAGACACAAAGTTCAAACCTGGTACCTCCAAATGAGCCTCCCCAGCCAACCACAAAGGGCATGATGAGACATGGTAGACCTTTATTAATGACTTGGATGAAGGAGTAGAGGGGATGCGTATCAGATTTGCAGATGATACAAAACCGGGAGGGATAGCGAACACCTTAGAAGACAGAAACAAGATTCATAATGATCTTGACAGGATCGAAAGTTGGGCCAAAACTAACCAAATGAAATTCACCAGAGATAAATGTAAAGTTCTGTATTTAGGTAAGAAAAATCAAATGCACAAGTATAGGCTGGGATGGGTGATACCTGGCTTGGTAGCAGACTGCAGTACATGTCATGTGAAAAGGATCTAGGGGTTGCGGTTGAATATGAATAAATAAATAAATATGAATAAATATGAATAAATAAATAAATAAATATTTGAAGGGCTGTCTCATACTAGATGGAGCTGACTTGTTCTCTGTTGTTCCTGAGGGCAGGATTAGAACCAATGGACGCAAATTACAAGGAAGCAGATTTTGGCTAAACCTTAGGAAGAACTTCCTCACGGTAAGAGCTGTTCGTCAGAGGCACAGACTGACTAGGGCGGTGGTGAACTCTCCTTCACTGGAGGTTTTCAAAGAGAGGCTGGACGGCCGTCTGTCAGGAATGCTCTAGCTGTGGATTTTCTGCGCTGAGCAGGGGGTTGGACTAGATGACCTCTTATTTCACTTCCAGCTCTAAGATTCTATGATTCTAGGTGATCTTCCAGATAAAGATCCGTCCTGAGCTACGTTTGCAGAAGGGGGTGGGGTATAAATTGCTAAAAATAAAATAAAATAAATAAATAAATGGGTCCCAAGCCATTTATTAATTATTATTATTATAAGCATTAGCGCCAGCGATGTACCTGGCGCTTTACAAAGAACCAGCACCTTGAATTGTGCCCAGAAGACAATAGGTGTGCAAATTCCATAGCACCAGTATTATGCAGTGCTTAATGTATAAAAACCTGCCTCGCAAGCCATGCTCCCTGCCCCAGAACTTGCCAGAACAGGGAAATGAACCCTGGTCTCCAGCTAGTCATCTAATCACTCGACTAACCTGCCTCGCTACAGCTGAATATAAACCAAGAGTCCTTGTGACTGAATCAGAAGTCGTTAATGAACACCAAATAAACCATGCTGGGTTCTTTCTAACCCTGAAATGGTCAATAGCAGTCTTTCTCTGGAAATTCACATTTCTGGGTGCACTCTCCTAGTGGGAATATTTTCCGGGGCTCAGACCTCCCTTGAATTTAATTGCCAGGGGCTGCCCTGAGTGATTGGGGGGGAGGGGGGGGCGGGGAATGGAACCGAACAATAACTAAGGTCCCAATCCCCCCCCCCCCCCCGTCACAAGGCCACCCAACCGTCATGACTTCAGTCTTGTCAGGATTCAACACCCAGCCTCATCCAGTCCCTGACTGCAGCCAGACATTGGGTAAGCACCGAAACTGTGGGACCCAGATCGAATGAAAAAGAAAGGTAGAGCCAATATATTATTATTATTATTAACAAACATTTATATAGCACCAGCAGTGTACCTGGCACTTTAAATAGACATGGTCCCTGCCCCTAGGGCTTACAATCTGAGACAGGAGCTGGGGAAGAGACATAGGAAGGGGAACAGAGGGAGAGACAAGGGGTCTAACATTCATGAAGATGCGAGGTCTCAAGTGCACGTACTTGGCTTGGTTACGATGAGAATGACAGCAGGCAGGTCCATGTGGCAAGGATAAGGGTAAACCGATCGTAGGTATAGGAATAGTGGCTCAGCAGGATAAAGAGTCAGACAGAGCAGAGCGAAAGAGGTGAGTTTTAAGGAGAGATTTGAAGGTATGAAGGGAGGGGGCAAGGCGGATGTGGACAGGGAGGGAGTTCCAGGCATGGGGGGCAGCAAGTGAGAAGGGACGAAGGCGCTTAGGGGAGCAGGGAAGGCGTGGAAGGGTGAGAGAAGGGACAGAGGAGGAGCGAAGTGCACGGGCTGGAGTATGGAGGGCGATAAGTGCAGAGAGGTAGGGGGGAGCAAGGTTGTGAAGAGCTTTATAAGTGAAGACTAGGAGCTTGTGCAGGATTCATTCAGGAAGGGGAAGCCAGTGAAGCGAAGAGAGGAGGGGCTGCACATGGTCAACGCGACTGGCGAGGTAGATGACCCTGGCAGCAGTATTTGTATTGTGGTTTTAGTATTTGCATTTATTTGTATTTGTATCTTTATCTGTGTTTATTGCATTTTCCCCATCGTTGCCAATGTGGAGAATGCAGTGAACACAGGTCCTTTTGTGGGGGTTATTTTGGTACACAAGTGCAGCAAGGCTCTGCCAGTTTGAAAAGGAAAATGCAGTAAAAACTATTGCTAAGTCCGCTACCAATGTAAAAAAGGGAGTACTGGGGAGTGGAGAATATGGCTAGCTGGGCTGGGGAGTTGTTAGCTTGGGATGGGTGGACTGGGACATGGATCTGGCTCAGGAGGATTGCTGGCTTGAGGCAGAGTGATTCATGCGGCTGGCTTGGAAAAGGGGAGATTGGAACATGGGGCTGGCTTTTGTGGGGAGCTGCTGGCTTGGGGGTGGGGTATGGGGCTGGGTTCATAGGTGTCACTGATTTGGGGAATGGCCACTGGCTTTTGTGGGGGAGGGGGGAGGAATGGGGCTTCCAGGAGGGGTCACTGGCGTGTGGGAGGGAAATGATGCTGCCAAGGAGTCGCCATTTTTCCCTGGCTGGGCTGGGCTCCGCTTGGTTGCAATGCTGGAGGCAGCAGTTCTGAGATGGCAGCAGCCCCTGCAGGCGGGGAGGACTCACTACAGGCTCCCCAAGCAGGCAGCTAAGCTGAGAGGCAGGGTGTTTTCAAACATGACGGTACCTCGGGTGGCCATGCTTTGACCCACGTGGCTACCCGTGGTCCCATCACATTGGAAAAGGCCTGCCAGATGTTTCCCTGGGCCAAACCCAGGGTTTTTAGTCCAGGCTGTGACTTGGGCCCATCACCGAGGCACAGCCCGGGCTGTGCTGGTGCGGCCTGTGAAACGCATCGCCAGACCAAAGTAGAGCAGACCATCATGTTTGATAGCCTGCTCTACCTGACCACGGTCCGGAACTGTTCCGGGCAGGCGCAGTAGTCTCATAGGCTGCTGTGGATGCCTATCAGGGAGAAGAGTGGGCCACACCCAGCAGTGCAGAGGGCGGGCCATGCGGACCCATGTCCACGTGACTCCGCCCTCTCCCCAACCCAGACTGCCGACATGTCTCTCTGACTGCTGGACTAGATTCTGCCCGGGGTGAGGGCCCTCACCTCGGGCAGGGTCAAAGCATGACGGCACACTGCACCGTCATTTCTGAAAATGCCCTCAGAGAGCAGCCCAGCTCCAAGCTGGATATGTGCTGCAGTTTTGGGGGCCCCAGTTTGATACCTCGGATATTACGTTTTCCAGGAAATGTTGGGTTCACGTGAAACCGAATACACAGACCTAGTCTTCATGTTTCAAATATGGAAGCTGGAAAGGGCTTTTCCTGGTTTATTTGTGTTTTGTTGAAACTTAAATGCACAGCTCTACTCCCTGGCGGGTGTGGGTCCCACTCTTCTCCTCAGAGGCGATCTCTGAAGAGCTGGTCCCCCTCCAACATCATGATCTACTGGAGACTAGTTTGTGATCATGATCTACCTCTGGCCTCCCCTGCTCCAAAGGAAGCTCTGGAAGTTGTTGTACCCCTCAACCACCCAAACGTAAGTGGTCCATGTGAATACTAACTGAATATTAACTACCCCTGACTTTCCCCTGATGGTGATGGCACATAACATAAACTAGGGGGTATGGATCCATAACCAGGAGTATTTCTGGGGGTTCTTTGATGTCATTTAAATGCCCTGAGGTAGATCACGGGGGTTGCTTTCCCTAAGGTCATCCTAGGGTCACCAATCTGAGGGAATGTATCCCCATTGTCCCTTGCTCCCTAGGGCAGCCAGAACTCCCCTATTCACTCTGCTTCCAGATCCCCACTCACAAGTTGAATTTTTAAACCTCTCTCCCAGATCTGAGAGGTCAACTCTCTCAAGGGCTTTGCACTCAAAGGCCCTGGCCTGACCATAGGGCAAATGCCGTGGGCCCCACAATTTTTTTTGGGGGGGGGGAGGCACAGTGGCCCCTGTTTTCACGAGGGTAAGGCATGGCAGCCCCACTCTCTCTCAGTAGGACCCCTCCACATCACCACCATTAGGGCCCCGCAGAGAGTTTCCCTAGGGGGTGAGGCCACTAGGGTCCCTACATTTTAACTTCACCTTGCGACCTGCAAAGTCTAAGGCCGGCCCTGGTTTACTATGCTGCATTCTTTCCTCAAGCTGAGATGGCAATCTGCCCCCTGCAGAAAACCAAAGCAGCTGGCGGTTGACAGAAAACAAATGTTGTGTCGGCGACATAGTTACTGAATATACGGCAGAAGGGAGCAATTTGCCACTGGCAGATGTGTTCATTTAGGCCACCTTCTGGGGTGTTCTAGAAAGCCCACAATCATCTTCCGCAGCTCTGGAGCAAAGTGGATAATTGGCAGGCTCCCTCTTCACGGCCACCAACCCCAACATAATTGCCGAGCATTTTCCTTTCTCTTCCCTCCTTCAAGCAACACATCGGCTCCTAGTCCTGGGCTGGGGGGAGATGGAACTGTTGCATAGAAAAAGAAGCGTCACCATTGTCCATGGTTTTGCATGCAAGGTTGAGACACACATTCTCATCTTTCAGCATAATGCATCTGCTTCCCCGGGTACCTGGTACCCAGACTGACCAGGTTAATAGTTTCTGGCCTTACTACTGATGCAATCTCATTTTCTACTGTGCCTACAAGAGAGCTTAGTTGGGAAAGGCTCTACAGAGCCTTTCAGCTCAGAAAGCCAGTATGGATAAGGTGCTGGACTTAGACCCGGGAGACCAGGGATCGCGTCTCACCCTAGCTATGAACTCACTGGGTGGCCTTGAGCAAGTCACAATCTCAGTTCTCCATCTGTAAAATGGGAATACGTCTGTGTCTGTGTTTCCCTTGTCCATCTTAGCTTGTAAGTTCACTGGGCACCTGTTTTGGAAAATCCATGACTGTAAAGTGCTGTGTACCCTAGTAGTGCTATAGAAATGATAAGTAATTATTTAAAATGTAATGTACTTGGCTCTGAGAGACCAAGGGTTCAAATCCCAGTTTTGTTATAAGCTCACTGGTGAAGTAAATCAAGTCACTCTCTTTCAACCTCAGTTCCCTATCTGTAAAATGAGACTAGTTCTCATTTTCTGAGGGAGAACTAAATACGGATTGCAAAGTACTTTGGACACCGAAAGTGGAAAGTGGAATAGTTAATACAACAAAGCTTGCATTTCTAAAATAGGTTTTTGCATTACAGGGTTTACAATCTCTCTTAATTCAGCAAGAGAATCCTTTAGAGAACTCACCACCACCATCACCCCCCAGCCTTGTGATGAGTCAAGCAGACCGGTAGACTGAATCCGGCCTTTACTGGATCATGTTAGCTGATGCCTTAGCTAAGCTCCTCCCGGATGAAAGACAGAAATGAACTGCAGTGGATCTAGAATTGACCTTCAGAATTTGGCTGATTCTTACACTTACGAGTAAGTAGAGTCAAGGTTTTGGCTTCATCTGTTTTTAAAGATCAAGAGGATTTGTCAGATTCAAGATTTGTTGGACTCTTCCAGAGTTTGGTCCTATCTTTAGACTCAGGATCATACAGTAAATTTCCTCTTCTCCAGTCCTTAGCGACCTCGCCTATCTTCCATGAGTTCTCCAAGACAAAAGCTCAGAGATTACTTCAGATAACTTCTTTATTACCTTTGGGTGCATTTCATCAGACCCTTCAGACTTAAATGAACATAAGTAGTGCTGACCTATGCCTACTCTCATGCTGACTTCCTTCACTTCAAATTCTCTCCTCTGTTACTTCTGCTATCTCCCTCGCTAGACAGCATTACCTCCCGCATTGAGTCCTGTTCTCAGGACCCTCGCCACCTGTTCTCCACCTTTGACTCCCTCCTCAAGCCCCCCGTCCTCCTCCTTCATCTTCTCTTTCTGCTCAGGATCTTGCTTCCTTCTTCACCTCCAAGATAGACAAGATCCGCCTCAACATCAGTTCCTGAACTTCTCCTCTTCCTACTCCCTCCTTCTCTCCCACCTCCCTTGAGGAAATTTCCTCCCTGCTCTCCTCCTCCAACCCTTCCACTTGCCCCCTTGACCCTTTCCCCTCCCGCCTCCTGACCGCCATTGCTTCCACTGTCGTCCCTTCCCTCCTGCACATCATCAACCTCTCCCTCGCTACTGGCTCCTTCTCCTCCACCTTAAAGCACGCCACTGTCTCTCCTATTCTCCAAAAGTCCACTCTTGACCCCTCTGACCCTTCTAGCTACCATCCTGTCTCTCTCCTTCCTTTTGCTTCCAAGTTTCTTGAACATGTTGTCTACTCCCGCTGCCTTCCTCTCTGCCAACTCCTCCCTTGACCCTCTGGCTTCCACCCCCTTCACTCTACTAAAACTGCTCTCGCTAAGATCATCGATGATCTTCTTGTGGCTAAAACTAATCACCCCTACTCCATTCCTTTCCTCCTTGACCTCTCTGCTGCCTTCAATACGGTTGACCACTCACTCTTGCTGGTCTCACGTCACTCCCTTGGCTTCCGTGGCTCCGTCCTCAACTGGTTCTCCTCCTACCTCTCTGACCGTTCCTTCAATGTGTCTCTTGTCAACTCCACCTCCTCCTCCCTTCCCTTCCTGGTTGGTGTTCCCCATCCCAAGGCTATGTCCTTGGCCCTCTCCTCTTCTCTATCTATACCCTGTCCCTAGGTAAACTCATTGCCTCCCATGGCTTCCAATATCACCTCAACGCTGATGGCACTCAACTCTCTCTCCATTTGTTCAAGCTTGCCTCACCAGCTGTCTCTCTGATATCTCTACCTGGATGTATCAATGTCAACTTAAACTCAACATGGCTAAAACTGAACTCCTTATCTTCCCCCCCCCCCATTCTTCCTCTTCCTCCTTCCTGTCGATCCTCATGGATGGGGTCACCACCCTTCCCGTCCCCCAAGCCTGTAGCTTAGGCTTCATTTTTGACTCACCCCTTTCTTTTAAACCCTACATTGACTCTCTTGCCAAATCCTATTGCTTTTCCCTCCATAACATTGCTAAGAGTCACCCTTTTCTCTCTGTCTCCTCTGCCAAAATCCTTGTTCCCGCCCTGGTTATCTCTCACCTTGATTACTGTGACCTGCTTCTCATAGGCCTCCTCTGCTCTCCCCTTATCTCCATCCAAAACTCTGCTACCAGGATCATCCACCTCACCCATCGCTCCGACCACAAGCAGCTCCTCCCCTCTCTTCACTGGCTCCCCCTTCCTGAATGAATAATGCACAAGCTCCGAACCTTCATCTATAAAGCTCTTACCTCTCTGTGCTAATTTCCCTACGTACTCCAGTCCATGAACTCTGCTCCTCCTCTGTTCCCTCTCTCGCCCTCCCATGCCTCCCCTGCTCCCCTAACCGCCTTCATTCCTTTTCCCTAGTTGACCCCCACGCCTGGAACTCCCTCCCTGCCCACCTCCACCTCCTTTTAGAGCTTGCTGTAATGGCCATGTGGCTAACAACTTTTAATAAATTTTTATTACATCACCCCCTCCCTTCGTACCTTTAAAACCCTCCTCAAGACCCATCTCTTCCGCTCTGCCCTCCCCGACTCCTCGCTCCCCTCACCTAACTCCTGCTGATACCCTCCATCCAGTACAATCTGTTACCTGAGGTCTGTGTACTCATATCCTCACCACATGGACC